>JAVJIF010001179.1:0-476985 GCA_038442645.1 Agave tequilana | reverse complement strand
GTTCGGATCACATTCAAGATCAAGTTCAATTTCGAGAAAAGGATAACTTGCTAAAATTTCAAGGTGGTTTCTCAAAATTTTGGGCAAGTTCAAATGGATGTAATGAAATTGAATCTTGATTTTCGTCCATGGAGGAATGTGAATGGGTGAATGATCGAGTCAAATTTAGGAAGTATGAGAATCAAAACTGGCTCAAGAACGTTACTTATTACAGTAACACTACATGAGTCGATATTGATTCAAGAAATGGACTCGAATCGCTAACTTGAAGCTCAGGTTCACATTCATTTTCAAGTTCAATTTCAGGAAATGGATAACTTGTCAAAGTATCCAGAATTGGATATTGGTCTAGTTCAAGTTGGTATGATGAAATTGAAGCTGGATTTCCAAAATGGCAAGATTCTTGAACATTAGATGGACATGGGAAGTCAATCGTATTTTGCATTATATGCTTGGTCTCTTGCACGAATTTCATAGTTTTTTCCCACAATGATTTTCTTTGATTGGTTCTGGAAAAGAACTATATGAATTTTGAAAATTTTGTGGACATGATGAGCCATATTGTTTTTCAAATTGTTTTTGGACCTCTATTGCTTCTTCTAAAGTCCTTTGTAATGATGATTTTTCTTCAATAGGTGGCTCAGGAAAGGAGGATACGAAGCAGAATTGGGAATGAATGTTGTGAAAATTGTGGACAATGTGGTTGAAAATCTGACTCGGGGGAGGTGAATCCCCATGAACTCTGTAAAGAGTTGAAATTATTTTGAAAATCTTGGTTATAGGATTGGAGATATGGGTCATATTGAGTCGAATAATCCCAGCTCGGTATATATTGTTGGTTCATGTTGTACATAGCTGGTTGGAGTTATCCGAGTCAAATGAGGTCGGAGTGAAATATGGATTCATATTTGGATTGAAAGAATTATTGTTGTTAAAATCCATTTCACAATATACAAAAAAAAGAAAACAAACAATCAAACAAACAAAGAAGAAAAAAAAAAACAAGCCTATGTTAGGGTTGACTCAGACCTAAATGACTCCTAACTGGTTAGACTGTCCACGGGGGGTCTATTGTTGAAGCTGACCACAAGTTAATCGGCCAGGTAGGGGCAAGATCAGTGGAAGATATCCGTACCGAAGCAACGGCCTAATAATGCCAAACCACTGTTCATTGAGGTTTTCGCCTCTCAATCCCCAACCTTAGACACCGATTTAGCAAGAGTCAAATTCTAATAATTTTTCCCTTAAGTCAATCTCCTAAATGAGTCTGAGATGTCCCTAGGGGCCAACGTCTAGCAATTTTTATTAGGCTTGGGTTGTGTGAGTGGGGAGGTGATTTTTGGGCTAAAGGAGGGTAATAACTTCCCCACCTTATGTTGTATTGGTTATTGCCCTTAAGTTAATTTGTGCAAGTGTGCAATATAGATAAGCATGAACACAAAAAAAAAAGCGAGTAAATCACTGAAGTGTTTGTCCTATACTATATGCAATGCCATATGTACACCTCCTATCACAACAATATAAGAACAAAATACAGTATATTGGAATGAAATTGACACGTGCCTAGATGCAAATGTCTAAACCGTTTTAAAGCATCCATTTTCTGTATTTTACTTCTTAAAATTTATTTACAGTGTACAAGCAGAATATAAGAATGTATAAGAAATTACCCAACCACACTTGAGCAAGCGTGGACTTCTGTAATGCTAAAACTTTAACTTGCACACCAAAAAACAAAGAAGAAAAGTTAACAAAAGCGTGAAATCAAACCGTTCTCATTCCCGGCAACGGCGCCAAAATTAATCGGGGGAAAACCGTACACAAAAAGTGTATGTTTTGAAATCAAGATTTAAAGTGTTGTGCTTTGGCTTTCTCGATACTTCCGTTATAGCATACAGGCTAAAACGAGTCGAATCCACAAGGACGGGAGGCGATAGAAGCTTTATCGGTTGATTCACGTGTATGTTAAAAGTTGTTCAAAGTTTTAAAGAATGAAAAGAAAGAAAACTAAGAATGGAAAGAGAAGTATACGGTGAAACAAAGAAGTGGGAACATAGAAAAATATGTTTGTGATTTTTGGATATATTTCTAAACAAGTGAAAGAGAAAGAAAACTCAAGGCTACTAACTACTAATAACTCTACCAATACGCTAACCTCTTAGTGATAGTTGCCTCACATATATCATTGGCCATCACTAGTCCTTGGTTTAAGAGCGATTCAAAGCATGACCCATATGTAACTCATCACAACCCAACTCAATAAACAAGTGCAAGCTACACTTAAATCATCAAAACCCGATAAGAGCAAGCATGAAGTAAAGTAATGTTAGCTTGTTAGTGGTTAGGAAGTTAGAGTGTTAGATCTATCATCATGAGCCATCAATGGCTCTTGCAAGAGCAAGGCCAAAACGAGGCTATTAGATTCATGTGGATTATCATAAAAGAAGTTAGCAAGTTGGTGGTTAGTAGTTAGTTGCCATGAGAGAAAAGATTAGCTACACATGTAAAAGAGATTAGAGAGAAGAAAACAAAGATGAGGTAAGAGAGCACCTTTCATAGATTGTTACCTTCTATTACAAGCACTTTTGCTTCCCCACATGTACCACTTTCTCTCCCTAATACAAGATCTACAAGAAATGAAAAATACAAGGGAGGAAGAAGAAGAAACCTATACTACACTACCCTAAACTATAAAATAGAAATGAAACTACTCCTAGAACTCTGCATATCCCCAACTCTGGAACCCTAGGAGGGTATTTATAGGCACCAGGGGAACAGGGGGCCAGGAGACAAGCCCTGGCCTAAAACGCGGCTGCAGCCGCAACCGTACGGCCGCAGAAACGCGGTCCAGGTCGCATTTTTGCGGCCCTACTGGGGCCGCGCGCGGCACTTCGAGCCGCGCGCGGTCCCGTCTGTCCCCTATCAGGCCCTGTGCCCGGTTTCTAGTTTACAGCTCCTAATTTTGACAGAATCAGCTCTCTAGGTCAATGGATATCTTTAAGGCTTTTAATCACCAATTATATGGCGATTTAGGGTTTTCTTCTTCATTGCACACCATGGTACATTTATTTCTTTATACTAATATTCTTGTGAGTGTTGACTCGTATATTTTAGATCCACAATTGGCATCATCTCGGGACCAACATTTGGTATCAGAGCCCGCATACCCAGTCAACAACCATACAAGGATGGCAACGGAGTTCCCTTCGTCACAATTTAAAGGACATTCTACACAACGTTCACCGCTATTTGACGGATCCAACTACAACTATTGGAAGTGCAGAATGAAGATCTACTTGCAATCGCTCAACCACCACTTTGGAACATCGTAGAAGCACGATACACCAAGCCGACTACCCACTACAATGCTTGGAGTGATGATCAAAAGAGGAATGTGAACCTTGACGCCATAGAGATGAATGATTTATTCTGTACCTTAACCAAAGAAGAATTCAACCGTGTGTCAACAGTCACTTCTGCAAATCAATATGGCACACTCTTCAGGTAACACATGAAGGCACAAATAAGGTTAAGAATCTAAGATTTCTATTCTTGTCCACAGGTTTGAACTATTCAAAATGAAAGAGAAAACCACCATCTCAAAAATGGTTACAAGATTCACCGACATAACCAATTCCTTAGCATCCCTTGGAAGGAATACACCCAAGTCAAAAAAGTTCGCAAGATCCTTCGTGCACTCACATCAGATTGGGAGAAAAAGACAACCGCAATCGAAGAAGCGAATGATCTCTCAACAATATCGTTAGAAAACCTTATTGGTAATCTAATGGCGTATGAAGTGCAACTCAAAGAAAGAAAGAAGGATGAACAACAATCTCTCTCAAAGAAAAGAACTTGCCTTTCATGCATCCTCAGACACGGACAATTCAGATGACGATGAAGAGGAGATGGCAATGCTTTCAAGAAAATTCAGAAGATTTTTAAAGCAAGGTAAATTTAAATGTTTTAATTGCAATAAAACAGGTCATATGAAGAAGGATTGCCCATTGCTAAAAAACGAAGGTAAATTCAAGAGCAAAAGTTCAAAAAGAAGAAAGACTACTAAGCATCATGGAAAAATAGTGATTCCTCTTCCTCTAACGAAGAAGAAACCACTGAACATGCCAACATCTGTTACATGACGCTAGAAGAAGATGAGGTACAATATACTAAACTTTTAGATACATTCCATGAATTATTCAATGATCTAAAGAATGAAAAAAATGAAGAATAAAGTTTTATTAAAGGAAAATGAAAAACTTTTCAAAGAAAATTCATGTTATGTCTCTCAAGTTTCTTCTATAAATTCTCAAAAAGATGATTTTGAAATAATGATCATCATTGAAAAAGGATAATGAGAATTTTATAAAAGAAATATTTTGCTTAAAAAGGAAACTGTCTTTAAATAAAAGAATTTCTGTGTTAGATAAAGACATGTCTGTTTTCAAAATGAAATATGAAGAGATTTTGAAAAATTAACTAAGTTTAATCAAGGAAAAGAAAAATTGAATGATTTTCTATCATATCAAAAGATGTCACATAATCATTATGGTATTGGATTTTTTGAAAAATCTTCATATATTAGTAATCCATATAATCCTTTTGTGAAAAGAAAGTCTGAAAATATTTCAAAAAGAATTAAGAATAAGTTTATATGGATTCCTAAAAACTTAAGCATTTTTGACAAAAATACTTATATTGCATCATACATACATGATATATGTAATTCATGCAATTATGTGTATACTAACAGATGGAAACCAATTCATAGTGGGTTTAGTCTCCTAAAGGTTAATGTTTTACTCTTATGATTGGTACCATCTAATGTTTATCTTTCAGGTACCATATAAGAAGTTTGATAAGACATTACTTCAAATATTTATCATATATATACATGTTCTGATATATTTGTTGCAGGGGGGAACACAAGTGTTTCTATATCTGTCATAACCCATTTTCTGCAGCGGGAGAACGTATAACTTATTTTTTGCAGGGGGTGCATTTGTGCACACAAAGTGTCTTCATCAGAAAGGGGAGAATGTTGGAACTTGCTTTTGATGAGACATTTGTGAAGCCATATCATTTGGAGCTCTATCACAAGCCTATTCAAGGGTTCTTCATGATCAAGACTTCCCAAGGAGAGTTGATAATGATGTGTATTGTAATTGTTGATAGCATGTTAAAAGCCTTGACGCTCACACACATATCATAGTATCTTAGTCGACTTATAGTCTTTACAAGTCGACTTATACATAGTATAGTCGACTTGACCATTTTTATAAGTCGACTAGCCTTTTGTCCTGAAAGATCCCAACTCTCTGTTTGTTCCTTCTAGTCGACTTAACAGGATACCTAGTCGACTAATAGTTGGCCTAGTCGACTTATAATATAGTTCTGGTCGACTTGGTTCAGTTTCCCAGAAACTTGTCGTTTGAGTTTATCATGACCTAGTCGACTTGGCCTTTTCTATAGTCGACTAACCTTGAGAAATTTGCCTACCCTAGTCGACAAACCCATATCTCAAGTCGACTAATGACAGTTTCTGACTGTTGGACAGTTTCTATTTTCTGGTATTTTCTTCAACGTTATCCAACGTTTGAATATTCAAAATGGTCCTAATAACTACCCTAACTAACCATAGAGTTCAGCTATAAATAGGGTTGTTATCTTAGGGTTCATATACCAATTCAAATATATAGTTTTTTGATCAAAAATCTTGCCAAAATTCTGGTTTTCTTTCTGAAAACTGTTCCCACTTTCTGTTTCTTCACCAAATTCCTACTCCAAAGTGAAGATTTCTGAAAGTCAACCTATAATAGCCCTTGTCCACGATCACATACTGAATCAAGGCTTATAGGAAAGTTTGTAATCACTCAAAGGAAGTATTGTACAAGAGCGTCTTCTTGGTGTAGAAGAGAAGTTATACAAGGTGTTGTGGTCTTCTTGTTGTAAGAAGAGTTGTATACATTTGGCAAAGGGGATTTGTCAATTGGGATACAAGGTGTTGATTTTGGGTATACAAAGTCAAAGGATAAAGGAAAATCTCAAGCGGGTGGCTTGGGGACTGGATGTAGGTCACGAGGACCGAACCAGGATAAATCACTCGTGTTTGTGATTGTTATCTTTTCTGTGATTTGTTTCTCTTTATGTGCAAGTACATTTATTTCTTTATACTAATATTCTTGTGAGTGTTGACTCATATATTTTAGATCCACAATTGGCATCATCTCGGGACCAACAGGCGAGCCTAGTGCTCAGCGCTTTACTGCTAATTCTGTCCGGGTGTAGTTATGCCATGGGCGCGGCTTCATCACCAGTAATGCAAAGGAGTTTACTCGCCACCACATAGGTGCATTAGCTTCACTGCGAGCAATAACCACTCCGAGCGTGATAGCCTTTAGCACTGTGCGCTAGCTTCACTCCAGCCTTACTTAACTCTGCTTGATTGTTTGATTGTCTGCTCACTGACTTTATTTCTACCTTTCTCAGCCTCCGGGCTTCACTACTCTAATGATAGCTTAGTCGATCTCTGTTACTATGTTTACATGCATGTGTTTGGTATTTACATGTATGCGTTTGGTACTAACACCTCTTCAAGTACTTACTCTGCCTTCTAGCCTATTAGGCCTTTGGGCTCTCGCTCACTTTTCTCGAAAGAGGGAGTGCATTCAGACCGTCAGGTCTCTTAGCTACGCCCGGTAGGCGGACCTAGTGCTCATCGCTTTACTATTAACTCCGTTTGAGTGTAGTTACGTCGTGAGCTCGGCTTCATCACGGGTGATGTGTTTCCATTGATTTTACAAAAGGGAAAACTTACAAAAAGGGGCCAAGGAGCTAAATTACAAATAATTCTTTTGCAATAAAAAGATTACAAGTAGATCTCCTCTGAGATTCTGGAGAAATATGCCGATAGGAGTCTGGTCAGCGCGCGACCACTTTGTCCCTTTGACGATGCGATCGATGGGATTCCCTTCTCGCCTGGTTCGGGGAATCGGAGAACAGAAGGTTGGTAGAACCCTCTTGTTACTTCTCAAACTGCCTCCACTTGGGAATTCCTTCTCGCCTGGTTCCGAAAATTCCTTGAGAGGAAGGAAGATATTAGGGTATTAGCACCCTGATTAGAGAAGCAGTTCTCTGAATTCTTAGAATTAAGAGAATAGGTCTCTGTTTAACCGTCTCTCTCTGTGCGTGCCTCTGCCTGTGCACATGTCCGTGTACCCCTGGTGGGCTATTTATAGGGAGAACAGGGGTATAATTGTTTCTTGAAAGTCTGAAACAGATTGAGTCAATCTGTTTAAATCTGGAAAGTACCCTTACCGCGAGGCTAGAATCAGCTTCTGCGAAGTTAGGATAGCAGGTAGTGTCGATCTCCTGATCTGTTTTGATTCTTTCTAAATAACTGAAAGATCTCCCCTGATCTTCTTACTTGTTTTAGGAGAGTCAAGAGATTATGGTAAACAACTGCCAAATTTGATCTCAGATTTGATCTCGATTAGATTTGATCTTGAATAGATTTGATCTCATCTGGAGATTTAATTGGTCAAAGGTGACCATAAAAGACCTGCAGCGGAGCTGCCGCGTCGAGCTCACAGCGGAGCTGGAATGAGCATCTGGCGAAGTCAGAAGAAAGCTCTTCAGCGGAGCTGGATAAACATCTGTGGCGAAGCTACCGACCATCCTTCTGCGTGGTTGCGTGTGGCTTCGAGCGAAGCTAACTCTCTGCAGAGTTAACTGAGTACTTCAGGCGAAGCTGTAAGTTAGCTCCTTGATAGAGCTTTGAACGGCTTCAAGGCGAAGTTGGACAAACTTAGCCTCTCAGGTGAGGCTATCCCCTCGGGCTCATGTGATGCTAAGTGTTGAGTTAACCTAGCATCTTAGACCTGCTTAAGTCTCTTCAAAGACAATCTGGGCTCATTGTCTACTTCATTGTTAGTAGAGTCTAAGTCACAGATTTGTCCCTCGGAGATGGGTAAAATGGTCTCACAGCTTGTCATTTATAAATGTCAACAAGTTTAGACATTGTTCAGGCCAGTCAGGAATCTTGTCTTTTTAAAGTGTCAACATGATGCATAGCAGTTTACCTGCCACTACACGCATGAGTTAGCTTCGCCACGAGCAGTAATCACGCCGAATGTGATGGCGTCTAGTGATGTGCGTTAGCTTCGTTCCAGATTTGTTTAGCTTTGCTTGGATGTTCGATTGCTTGCTTGTCCGCTTGCCTGTTTAATAATTTAACTATTATTCTTTTCTTGATGATTGTGAAGAGTTTGAAATCATTACTTATACTATTTTTCAAAACTGTATTATTTTCTTATATTCGTTCTGATCCCCTGTATCAATACAATTTTGGTATTCGTATCGATCCCCTTTATTAGTACTGTTTTTCTATATTGTGTTATATAACAGTTGATGTCTGTTGTGTTACCACCTAACGGCTGCTTGTTATCACCTGACACCTGCTTGTTATTACTTGACAGTTGCCATGCTTAATACTTGACTTGTAATTATCATATTACGAGAATCCTTTAATGCTATCCTGTATTTAATCCAATGATCTTGTATCTCCTTTACTCGTGTACTTATGTACTCCTGTTACTCCTGTAACTCCAGAATTTTCTTGCTCCTGTTATTTTCATAAATTGATAATTACATAAAAATTTGTAATAAAGAGAACAACTTACATCGAGTAAGGGAAACTGATGAACTTTAAGTGGTGAATATATTTAAAGTGGTATTAGCTATGTTATGCAACTAAAATTTTGGTTCTACCTGTGGGCCTCCCAGGTGTTCCACTGGGTGAGCTAGCACCCCACTTACTAATTCCTGAAAGGGCACAATAAGACCCTCCAATATGCCTCGTGGACGGTTCCGTACACCAACGACGGAACACCCTGGGTCATGGTCCCTAGTATGTACGGTATCCACTATAAACATAACCCATTAGTTTTCCATAAGTTTCCAACAGACAATCTTGACTTACTCATATATAGATGTGTGTACCGGTAATACATACCTAGATATATGGGTCAGACAAGTAATAATAATAAAATACTAATTAATAACTCATCATGTTGTTTTGCAGTTCGGGTTGTGTACATTCAGATTACAATAATATGAGATATACAGTATATATATGAGAGTTTCCTTATTTGGATTATTCCTTCGACGCACTTATCTTATGAAGTCGTAATCCAAGTTATACAACTAGTTTTGTCATATTTGTTGTTATCGAATATTGATTCAAATTTTGGGTTTTATTATGACTATTATTATTATTCTCTCTCTATATATTTATATCCTGGTTTACCACTTGTGTACTATTTTACTGATCTCTTGTTGTTATTATACTTTACCATGTCTGTCTCTTGCTTGATATTACTCCTGTACCACTATACTTAACCTTCTGACTTGCTTACTCTTGATTTTATACAGATTCTATAGTTACCGTATATTCACCGCTTCTTGCTGATTCCTACTATTCTCATATGCCGTTATTGAGGACAACTCGAGTTGTGTGTACTCAGTCGATAGAGACATAAGGTATATGGTATATAATATAATATATATATATATATAATATATATATATATATATATATATATAATATATATATATATATATATATATATATATATATATATATATATATATATGAGAGGGTTTTCTTGTTTTCTTGTTTGGATTATTCCTTAAGCGTATCAATCTCATGAATCCGTCTACTGATCCCATACAACCGGTTTTGTCATATCTATATATTTCATCACTTGATGCCTCATTCATGATCGGGTGTGTATGCTCACGATATGATTTTTGATGCACGCTTTTTGATTCAGATTTATCAATACATGTGTGTCTGTCTATGCACCCCATTTGGCATTCATCTCATCACTCGTTGGGTTATTCCTGACAACCGTGGACCTTCATGTCTAAATCTCAAAGCTTAGAGCTTGTAGGATTCTCCCAGTTGCTG
The DNA here is from genome assembly GCA_038442645.1 of Agave tequilana. Classification (NCBI taxonomy): domain Eukaryota; kingdom Viridiplantae; phylum Streptophyta; class Magnoliopsida; order Asparagales; family Asparagaceae; genus Agave; species Agave tequilana. The sequence goes on along the minus strand of JAVJIF010001179.1, from coordinate 467,015 downwards.
ATCAGAGATGCGCCGTGGAAGCGTGGATCATGGCAGGCAATCCGGAGCCCTTGTCTTCCAAGGCTCCTATTCGTTTCTCGAGTTTTCTTTTTGTAACTCATGAGCACTTTTATGCTATTCATAATTGTATATCTCCTTGTATTCTTACATTTGCGCCTATTGGTGATATAGTATTCTTGTAATTTTGTGTCACATCCTGTTATAACTTTGTAATTTTACTCATATGTTGGAATGTATAATGCACCACGTACTTTCGTACTCTGATTCTTTCTGGTACTGATGCTTAGTTTATATAAGAGGTATTTCTGATCTGCGTATATACGTCACAGTAACATCTCTGTACCCGCGGGATCGGGGTGTTACATGATCAAAATATGAATGTTTGGTGGGAGAAATTCGTGTAAAATTTTCTTGAATCAATAAAGAATTACAACGGATCAATACTCCGACTACAAGGGAAGGAAGATGTTCACACTTGAATCTCCCTTTTGTTTAGTGCTGGGTTCTTGATGTCCCAATGGAAAGTGAATCTTGTTTTTCGTTGACCGGGTGAACGTCAGGACCTCTTGAGAATCCTCTCTTTGGATAGCAGACGGAGTAACACAGCTCCTTTCCACTAAGAATCTCAAAGAGATTATAGGTAAAGACAAACTTGTACGCAGCAAGTTGTTAGAAGAGTTGAACTCTCTCTTTCTTTTCAGTGGAGGTCTTGGTGCTTCTATAGCTCACAATCGAAAAATTCTTTTTTACCAGGAATTATCCGATCGACCGACCCCTTCTCCATAGCAAACGGGGTTATTTATAGAGGTTTCAGGGGTGAACATGTCCCCTAAAAATGCTCCATAATGGGGTCAGCTCCCTCATTATGTGGGCAGTAATTGACCCAATGACGAGGGAAGTTATAACTGAGACGTGGGTTTTGAGCCTTGCGCCTTGTTGCTGGGTTTTGACCCTCGCGTCTTGGTGCTGTAGTAATGTGAGACGCGAGTTTCGTTCTTCGCATCTCGGTGCTGCAGTGATGCTGAGACGCAGGTTTCGACCTTCGCGTTTTAATGCTGCAGTGATGCTGAGACGCGATTTCATCCTTCGCGTCTTAGTGCTGCAGTGATGGCTGTGATTAGCCCTGTGTCTGAAGTTTGGACTCTACTTTTTGATGACTTGTCTTTAGTAATTTTTAGATAGCCTACATAACCCCCTCCAAAGTTTTTGATATTCCACAGTTGACTGGGACGGATTTCGAAATACTTTGGACCCTGGTTGAATTCATACTTCTCACGATTGGATTGACAATCATTCGAGATGCTCTGAGCTTGATCCTGTCTGAAATATGGTCGTCGTGAGTGTACTGTGAAACCCTTTGAAGTCGCCAGAAATAATCGTGGTGAGTGTCTAGATACGCAGTCTAGACCTCCCCAGTGCTATGAGCTTGTTATTGGTGTACTTTGAACCAGGGACGAACAGTCGTCTCCTTGTGCCATTGTACTGTTGAACTGATTCACAGAAGCAAAGACTGATTGCAGGTCTTGTAGACGCAGGGACCATATTGCTTTAAAAGACGTAGTCCTCACTTAGAGTGGGGACTCATCTATTAGTTTGCTGAAGAAACGCAGCTCTTGGAGGGATGCGATCTTTAAGATGAAGACACAATCCTCAACCTATTTAATTAGGCGCGGCTTTGGCCTTGCTGAAGAGGCGTGACTTTTGGAGAGACGCGGTTTTTCTGTTAAACACGAATCCGTGTTTTGGGCGCGTTGCCACATGTCCGGCGGAGTTGAAGGGACATCTTTCCTTTGACGCGCAAATTTTGCGTTGCTTTTAATATGCACGCCATGCGTCAGATGGGGATTAGGCCTCGAGCCAAGCGCCGCGTATCTTTGGGGATTTTTGTGCCTATAAAGACAACAGTCTTTCAAGAGTCATCATTAGACTCTTCTTCTTCGCCGAGCCTTTTAGGGTTAAGAAAAGCTTAAAGTTTTTTCCATTTTCACCATCTTCAACAGTGATCTCACGGTTGAAATGGCACCAAAGACCAAGCCTGTTTCTTCATCCTCGAGCACTGTTGCTCCGGAGATTCAAATGGGTGGTTCTTCCATGCAGGAGGCCCCTATTTCAGGTAGTAAAACAATCTGATTTGATTTTCGCCATTGAAGGGGCTTATAGAGTTCTTTCAACCCTTAAGTCCCTTTTGAATGTGAACCGCCAACACGAGGCTCGTGCCCGTGTTTGATCGTCGGACGCGGTTCTTGAATTGGTGGGTAAGATGTGAGTTTGATGACTTTTGCATTTTTGCTTTATCAATCTGAGTCCATATTTGTTTGTTGAACGCGGGCCTCATTGAGCCCTACGTTTTAAGTTCAGCACTCAGAATTTTTCTAAATATGAGGAGTTCAGACGCGGACTTTTTTTTGTGATCCTCGTGTCTTGTAAGATTAGACGCTGTTTTACTGAATTTCGCGTCTGAGTCCGATACTTAGAAATTTTTACTAAGTTCTGGACTTTGAAATGCAGGCAACATGCAAGCCCTGCATTTTTGAGTCTAGACGCGGACTTTGCTGATTTTCGCGTCTGAGCTCATTCTTGCGTTTGAATTTCAAGCACCTAGCCATTTTCTCTTAGATTTTTGACCAAGTGTTGTCCTCTTTGCAGCATGATACTCCTCCAACCCTTTGTCCAAAAAGTGCCACTTTGGGCACGTAGGTGGTGCTGATCGTAATTTGACCTTTGTGCTTTAGAGAACTGCTCCTGTAACTACTGGTAAGTCGAAGGAGCGAAAGGAGAGGATCTCCAAGGCCAGATGGTGACCCTCCGGGAGATTATCTCTCATGGACTGTTTGAGATGAATTCTCGCACTCCATTATGGAAGCCTGTTTTCCTCTTTGGTGATGACATTGACGAGGATGATAGGATTCTACATGATGGGGATTATAAGTGGCTCCGTCAGATAGGGGACATGCGGTTCTTTCTTCCCAACATGGAGAGGATGTATCCCTTGTCCTATCTACAGCACATGTCTGTTCATCGTGCGATGGATTGGGATCTTTTTTCGATTTTTCTCTGGAGTCTCTCTTGGCAGATTAGGTGCCAAAGAAATACACTCTGCTGGCCATGAGAAGAGGTCTTTAGTTTATTTCTCAGATTAGTCAGATCTGAATATTCGAGAGGAGAAACCCCACAACTTGGCACCACCTTCATCAACCAGTTCATGAAAGTGATGGGTGATTTTCCCGTCGACTTCTGTCCGCTCAGGTGGGTTCATTCTACCAACAGATCCTGGTGGGGTAGGATGGTTAGATTTGTCCTTGTCGAGTTCGGGGCTCTACTGCAGCAGGTAGGGCTCTATCACTCAGTCAGGGCTATACAGTATGGTCTCCCGCAAAGTTCCCACAATTTTTATGACATCCTGGAGCATTATAATCCTTTGACGGGCACATTTTTTACTCCAGTTGGAGAGATGGGGCTCGCTCTTTATGAACTATATGAAGTCTTGGGGCTAGTTATTGGAGATGCCCCTTATGAAGAGTGATTGCTAAAAGAAAGAACAATCAATGAGTTTAAGAATTTACCGTGTAGCTTGTGACTAACGGGTCGTGTCCATAAGGAGGGATGCGATGGAAGCTTTTCGGTGAATCATTTAGAAACAAGGAATTGCGTTCGTTTTTTATGAAAAAGAGAATGGAAAGAAAGAGATGATTAAAAAAAATATGCAACTTTTAGAAAAGGTTTTGGAGAAGGTGATTTAGAAAGCTTGAGAATTGTTTTGGTTGTTTTTATAATAAGAAAGCAAATCTGGGCTCACTATCTCACTACTCAATTATTCATTCTTCTCTTAAAATGTTAAGTGCCTCAAGTGATCATTTGCAAAACTTAAAGTTGATTTTTAGAAAGCTTTAAGTAAAGCACATAAGATGGTTAGAAGAGTTGAGTCTTTTCTTCAAGAAATCGTGAGAATTGAATATTAAAACATCAAGCGCGAAGAAGCAAGAATGAAGTAAAAACAATTCAAGAGATGTTCATGAAAGAAGTGAGAATTCAACAATCCAAACCCATCCTCATGTGCCTTCAAGAACACTTTCAAAAGGAAAGGCTTTTAAGTAAGGCATTCATCTGAGTCATCGGGTCTTTTTCTTTTGAAAACTGGAGAGAAGGAGAGTAAAAGAGAGTTGCGATAGCGAGCCCAGAAAACCGTTTAGTTATCCATAGAAAATGAAGAAGAAAGCAAAATAATGCACGACATACTGAAACAAGAGTGGAAGGAAATGTGGCTTGATTCTTGTATTGCTGTCACTTCAATCTTCAAGTACAAGCTCTTAGTTCCTCTCTCTCACAAGTTTTGATACTGGACTATAAAGTAAATAACAAGATTACAACTTTTATGCTAGCTAACAAAGAGCCTAAATCTTAAGAAAATAAACACAAAACTTAATCCTAGTCTTCGCTGCCTTTTTCTTTGCTGAAACCCATATTTATAGCCAAAAACTAAACGAGGAGGATCCTGGGAAGATTGGGGAGCAAACGCTCCCCCAACAGACTCTATTTGACTGCAGAAACGCGGCTAGGGCCACGTTTTCGCGGCCCTAGTGTGGCCAGGTGGCCACACCCAGGAGGGGGAGGATCCTGGTTTGGTGTTTGGCCCGTATCTGCTGCTGGTTTTCTTGTTTCTGCTCCAACCGTTAACGAAACAGTATTTGATTTTGTGGCTTCAATCGCTCATTCAGGGAGGATTCTTCTCAACCTCTTGATATGCCAAGATTTAGCCCTGATTTCTTCATTTCGAATTTATTCTGAATTAACTCAGAATTTGGTGGGCTTTTGGGCTTGTTTCTCTTTTCTTTCTTTGAGTACTTAGGCCTACATTTAGCAAAGAAAAAGAAAACTTATTAATAGGATTTATTAGCTAAACAGCATGGTAAGGTGACAATGTAAATGCAACATATGTGACTAATCAAAGAGTACGCCCCGACTTCTGAAGAACTTCATCGCTTGACGAAGGAGAACCCTCAGGTGTGCGAGACATACTGGGAAGTGTTGTGCCACTTCCACATCTGCGGCCAAATAACCTCTTGGAGGAATAGGGGTGTCAAGCAGATGTCCTGGGCAAGTTACCTATTCAATGGTATAAATGAGAAGGATAGCCCAGTGACCAGCCTGGCTCCTTATACTGACGAAGAAATTGCTGAGAGGATCAACGCCTCTGCGAGCTCTTACACCACAGAGTTAAATGAGGATACTTTCAAACCTGATACGATTTTTGAAAGTTTTCATCATCAGGCCCAAGTCCCATTTCTGACCGGGCGCTATTGGCGGGCTTCCTTATGCTATGGCTGAAGCGTTGTATGATGCCAACACTGTCACATGAAGTAATTGTCGCCGATGTGGTGTACCCGGCGGTTTTGCTGGCCTAGGAGGGAAGGCCAAGAGTGAATGCACCTAACCCCAGGATCGAGCTCCCATATACATACCTGATAGCTTAGTATATTATGCACTGCCCTTCGCTGATGACGGCGGTGCCTCTATCTGCGGGGTTTGTCCCTTTTGTGCAGAAGCTGGAGAATTCGAGCTGGTTCAACTATTATATGTTCTACGTTCAGTTCTGAATGCTTCGAACTATCAGCTCGACCGTTGCTTCCCTGAGATTGCTGGTGCATCTTACGGGGATAAATTTGCCGACCATGCGGGACCAGATGATTTCACAAGGCTGCCATCGGAGTCTTCTTGTGGCTGATTAATGTTCGGCCTCGGTATCTGCTCTTCTGGCAAGGGAATTCATGTACGATCGAGCCTTACATGCCGAGTCATTTTGCTCGACAGTTCGGCTATGATCAATTATATATCGGCAACCCCAATGCTAATCTCTCATTCAGTGGGAATTTATTATAGGGTGCTCGGGCATGGTACTACAGTGTGGCTGGAGGGACAAAGGCCATTTTTAGTCTTCCTCACAAGACGCCCAATTGTTATACTAGCCTCAGCTTCTGTACTTGGTACTCCCTGGATAGTAAGATGCCTGGCTTCGGAATAAATATCTCGTGCATCAAGAGCATCAAAGCGTCTTATAAGGACAAATTAGAGTCCAACAAATGTATGCAAGATATGGACGAATATCAGGCAGCCGAGAAGGAAATAGGAGGGGAAACAGGGATGGGACCAAGGGTAGCAGCACCAAGGGGCAACCACTAAAAAGAGTTGGCAGGCTGTGTTCAAACGTTCTCACAGTTCTGTTTCCAAGGGCGAGCCTATTTCGAAGAAGGCTAGGAGGGAATCGGAGGCTGAAGCTTCAATGACCGAGGTAGTTCCTTCTAGTGTTGAGGAGCAGAGGGAGGAAGAGGAAGATGAAGAGGAGGTTCCCCTTCTTCGTCCTCACGGTCTGCGCAGGAGGGGCCCCGTGATCTTGGAAGAAGGGGAACTCGCAGGTGAACCCGTCATGGCTGAAGAGGCCGAGCGACCCGAAGTTGACTTGGTGGGGAGGGATGATGTTGAGATTTCGGGTTTCAACTCAGCCCGGGCCTTCTTCAGTTCATGAGAGAAGGGTTGAGGTGCAACAGCCTGGGTCTCCCAGTGTATTGATACCCACCTCGCAGGTTGTCAATCCCAGCCCTACTACTGGGGTACTCAGGGTAAGGTCTCAATTGCTGAGACCTCCTGTGTTGAACTGTCGTCTTCATCATCTAAAGAACATGGATATTATTCTGGCGAAGAAGTCGACTTTGGTGATGAACCCGCTCTTCCTGATATGAGCAAATTCTCGCATATCTTGAGGAAGAGATAAAGGGATGTGACCTTGTGACGGTTTCACCGATAGCAATGATTACTGCTACTGAAGGTATTTTCTTTGTCTTCTTGAAGCGGCTCTTCATCAAATTAGGGAAGAGTTCTGACATTTCCTTTTGATTTTGTAATACCCCGTTCCCGGAATACGTACTTAGTTGCGTATTCAGTTTCCCTATCGTATTTTTTTCCGAATTACTTCCTGTATTCGACCGATTTCAGTTCCAAATGTCATTTTCCTGTACTTTGGATTTTATATGATTTTCCGGAATTTTCCTGAAATTAATTAAATATTTTCAAAACCGGTGTCGACCAGTGCCGCTGATCGATTCTCAGATTTTTATCTTGTAAACAGTTAGGAATTTCTAGAAGATCCTTTAGACATTATTTCTTAGAATCATATTTTCTATCTAAATACTTTTTCTGAGAATTTTATGAATTTATGAAAATTCCAACGGAGTCGGTAGATAACTGATTCCGGGATTTTTAATTTTAAAACTGTAAATTATTTCTTCAAACGAATTGCACCATGAGCCTTCAAATATTATTCTTGATTTTTGGTAAAATTTTCAGGTCATTCCGAGATACTTGAATTTCGGACATTTTTTCAATAATTGCAAAATTCCACAATTTCCACCTCATTTCCCACCCACTTTCCATCTAATCCCACTCATTCTCTCTCTCTCCCATAGCCGGCCAAGTGGCCAGGTGAGGGACACCTCACCCCCTCCTTTTTGCAAGAAAACCCCTCACTTCTATCTTAATTCCAACCCCTTTACAAAATCTCCAATCCTATAAATACATTTTCCTTTACACTTTAATCCTTTTCTTCCTCATTTCAACACTAGAGAGAAGAACTCTCACCAACCCTCTTCTTCCTCAACCACAAACCTAGCTCCAAGAACTCCCCAAGCTCTTCACCTCCAGCTCAAGTCACTTCTTTGGAGCTTGGATCGTGGCTCTCTTCGTCGTCAAGGATCAATTAGGAGCTAACCGTCAACCACACTCTTTCCGGACTCGTAGAGCTTCAATCAAACGGTTCCAAGTGAGTATTTCACTCACCAAGACTTGAATTAGCCCTAGAACACTTGTATCTACACCTCTTGTACACCTAGGTCACCAAAAACCATGAATTGAACCATCAAACACAATTTCCAGAAAATCTGTTCTGTCACTGTTTTTCCCACGATTAGTCGACTTACCCTAGGAGCTAGTCGACTAGAACACTTAGCTGAAACTTAGCTTTTCTGGAAAACACAGTATTAGTCGACTTACCCCAAATATCAGTCGACTAATCTTTTCTGGACCTAAATCTCAACTCTCTGGAAATCCCTATTAGTCGACTCCTGAATCCTCCTAGTCGACTAATCCTCCCTGGACCAGAAATCTAACTTTCTGTATCAACAGACTTAGTCGACTTAAATATCTGTTAGTCGACTGGAGACCCCTATTAGTCGACTAACCCTTACCCCTAGTCGACTAATTCTGACTGTGTGTCATAGTTAATTTCTGTTCTGAATTTGGTTCTTATACTTGTTATATGTGTATTATATCTTGCTTGTTCATGCTTCAATACTGGCTCTACATGACCTATTACTGGATGGATGTATCTCTTGTTATCTCATGACTTATTATTGCATATACTCGTTTCATGACATGTTAAATAGTAATATCACCACTTATCATGCCATCTCTTAAAACTAAGCATGATACACTTGACTTTTACATAAAAAGCACCAACTTACATATGGGTCGGGGGAAATATGCGGATATCGATACGTGTTCGTGTTTACAGTGGTAGTAGGTATATTGTACAATCATATTCCGGTCTAACCTGCGGTACACCAGGGGACCGAGGGGAGTGCTTGCTCCCTATTCCTGAATCAGTCATGACTAAGGGCATACATAAGACCCTCCTGAATAGCCTAGCGGCTGGCTTCCGTCACCAAGCAACGGAACAATCCTGGACCGTTATCCCGGGCATGTACGGGGTCCACTGTAAACATAGTTCGTCGATACCCCCGCTGTTTCCAATAACAACCTTGAGTTACTAGGATATGGATCTATGTGCGCTGGGACGCTGGGTCACATAGCTAGATATCACAGTAAAGCAAGTAATAATAATAATAGACTAGAGCTATGCATTCATTCCTTTCTGACTTCAGTTATATATGCTTTCCTTACCTGTTGGTTTATATTCATTAGGCCGTTCCAGTTTTCTTTATTCATGTATCCTAGCCATTTGGCCATATATATTGTTTATCGTTATATGTCTTGATCCCTTGGATTTGCATATTCAGATTCCGAGGCTTGGGTCGAAGTGGAGCCATCCACCGAAGATCAGGCTTTCTTTAGTGAGCAGGCAGATTAGTTCCGGTCCTCGTGCCAGACTTACCTTTTGACTCACGAGATCTTCTTTCCACTTGTGAGCTTTTTGTATACATATTTGTATATATCCCTTTTGGACTTGGTTATGATGTAATGCACATGTATCGTGTAATACTTTATAATATCCTGTGATAACTTTGTATGTGTACTTCTTGTGTTGGCATATGTATGGATACCACGCTTTGTCGTGTACTCTGTTCCTTATTGTACTTTTATGCTTAGCGTATATACGTGGGGACAAGTTATGACCTACGTATATACGTCGCAGTGACGTCCCCGTATCTGTGGAATCGGGGCGTTACAGGTTGGTATCAGAGCGTAGGCTCTCACACCTAAAGTACAATCAAGCAGCAAATTAATAATTTGCTGATGCCAACTACAATGTACAAAGTTATCTAGTCCTTCTTGATTCCTCCTTGATTCCATCCCTTGTGTCCTAAATTCCTTCCATTTTTCCAATTCCAGTTATCTTTTACCAATCGGTATGGAGAGAAGGACGGGCCGTAACCACTCGGGGCAAGCATCGAATGGACCCACAGGGGAGAATGTGGATATTTTGAAGGTCATTCAGACCATGATGGAAAACCAGCAGCAGCAGACTGAACTCCTCAGGCAAGAATTGGCAGCACCGAAGGAGCAGAGGCCGGGAAATGTATCGGACTTCAGGAGGCTGCAACCAGCCATCTTCTCGGGAGAAGAGAAGCCTTTGGATGCTGAACAATGGCTGACAGATACCGCAGACTTGTTGAATGCGGCCAGAGTACCGAAGGAGAATCAAGTGGAGGTTGCCAAGATTCAGCTGAAGGACATAGCCAGAACTTGGTGGCTAGCTGAAGAGGCCAGATTGGAGAAACCTGTCACCTGGGACACGTTCTCCAAGAGTTTCTACAACAGATTCTTCCCTGCTACTGCTCAGAAAGACATGGAAGAGCAGTTTATCAGGCTTCAGCAAGGGAGCAAGTCCGTGGACGAGTATGCTGCAGAGTTTCTTAGATTGAGCCGCTTTGCTCCGTACATGGTAACGGACGAGGAGAAGCGGGCAAGCAGATTCCAGCAGGGCCTGCAGATGGACATACAGGTCTTCTTGATGCCCCAGCAACTGAAGACTTATTCTGAGGTTCTCACCATAGCTCGAGAAGTGGAGCGTGGGTTGGAGAAGAAGCGAGAGGATCAGATGAGGAACCAGGCCATGAAGAGGCCGTTTCCACCAATGGGGAGAGGAGGCCCATTCAGAGCAGCGAAGGTGCAGATGAGGCAGCAATTCAGACCAGCTCCTTACCAGGCGGGCCAACCATCGACCTTCTGCAGTTATTGTCAGAAACCGGGCCACATTCGTCAGAATTGCCGGAGGGCAAATGGGTTGTGTTTGGTGTGTGGATCACGAGATCATTCTATAGAGGCTTGTCCGCACAGGAGATTGGGGATAGCCAACCAGACTTTGCCAGCACTTCCAGGACCCAATGGACAGAGAGTGCTACCAGGGCCACTTGGGCAGAGGAATCAGGGACCAGTGATGAGGAGAGCTCTTCCCCTTCCGCCACAGCATGTTGCTCGCCCAGTCCAGAGAGGAGCCAGGACTGCAGCAGGGCGTGGTAGAGGTCAGGCTTACACTCTTGCAGCAGAAGAGGCTGAGACTTCTGAGGAGGTGATAACAGGTAATATCAGAGTGCATTCTCAACCTGTTTTAGCCCTCTTGATTCCGGTGCTTCGCATTGTTTTATCTCAGATCATTTTGTGGCATTGCATTCTATACCTGTTAAAGTGTTAGACCACAAATGGGAGATTAGTACCGGGAATGGAGTAGTCATGTCTTCTAGGGTTTGTGCTGATTGTCCAGTGGAACTTTGTGATAAGACCTTGGCCATAGATATGCTCGTGCTAGACACTAAAGGGTACGACGTAATCTTAGGCATGACCTGGCTCAGTCAGTACCATGCAGTCATTGACTGTAGGGAGAAGAAGATTATTTTCAGGATTCCCCGTCAACCGGAATTTCAATTTTGTGGTGAGGTGAAGTCTACCAAGAGAAAGACTCGGTTGACTACTTCAGAGGTTCAGAAAGGAGTACCGGTGTGGGATGAATTTCCAGGAGTGTTTGTTGAGATCTCAGGACTGCCACCAAAAAGGGTGATCGAGTTCTCAATTGATACTGTGCCTGGGACAGCTCCTATATCTAAGGCTCCGTACAGGATGGCACCGACGGAGCTAGAGATTCTGAAGAAGCAGCTGCAGGAGTACTCTGATAAGGGATTGATTCGGCCAAGTGCTTCACCATGGGGAGCTCCAGTGCTATTGGCGAACAAGAAGGATGGTGGTAAGAGACTTTGTATTGATTACAGGGAATTGAACAAGGTTACCATCAAGAACAAGTATCCCTTGCCAAGGATTGATGATTTGTTTGATCAGCTTCATGGAGCCCGGGTATTCTCTAAGTTGGATTTGCAGTCGGGGTACCATCAGCTAAGGATGAAGACAGAGGATATCCCGAAGACGGCATTCAGGACCCGTTATGGCCACTATGAATTTCTAGTTATGCCTTTCGGAGTCACCAATGCCCCTGCAGTTTTCATGGATTTGATGAACCGAGTGTTCTCGCCCTACCTGGATCAGTTCGTTGTTGTCTTCATAGATGACATCTTGATCTATTCCAAGAACAACAAGGAGCATGCAGAACACTTGAGGATTGTGTTGCAGACCCTCCAGCAGGAGCAGCTTCATGCCAAGAGGAGCAAGTGTGACTTCTGGTTGGACAGTATAGCCTTCCTTGGGCACATTGTTTCAGCAGAAGGAATCTCGGTGGATCCCAGCAAAGTCCAAGCAGTGAAGAATTGGCCTATTCCGGAGACGGTGACTGAGATTAAGAGTTTTCTTGGGCTAGCCGGATATTACAGGCGCTTTGTCCAGGATTTCTCTAGGATTGCAGCTCCGTTGACCAAGCTCACCCGGAAAGGAGAGAGGTACATATGGACAGAAGAATGTGCTTTGGCATTTGAGCAGTTGAAGCAGAGACTCATTTCGGCTCCGATCTTGAAGACTCCCTCAGGGAGAGGAGGGATGGTCATATTCAGTGATGCATCAGGGAAAGGCCTGGGGTGTGTGCTTATGCAACATGATCATGTTATAGCATATGCATCTAGGCAACTGAAGCCTCATGAGCGGAACTACCCAACTCATGACTTGGAGCTAGCAGCTGTTATATTTGCTTTGAAGATTTGGAGGCATTATCTTCTGGGAGATAAGGTGTTGATATACACGAATCACAAGAGCCTCAAGTATATTTTCTCACAGAAGGAGTTGAACATGAGGCAGAGGCGGTGGCTGGAGCTGATGGCGGACTATGATATTGACTTGCAATACCATCCAGGCAAGGTCAATACAGTACCGGATGCACTGAGCAGGATGCCAGAGAATAGGGTGCTTGTCCAAATCACTCAGCAGAAGGAGTTGATTCAGGACATTATCAGATTGGACTTGATGTTGGTTCGAGGAGCTGAGGAGGCAGGACAGCTCATGGCTTTGCAGATTCAGTCAACATTAATAGATGAGATCAAGGAAGCTCAGAAGGAAGATCCCAGATTGCAGCAGTTCCGAGCTCAGGTAGAGGCTGGATTGAGGACTGATATCAGTATTCATCCGGATGGTGCCTTATATTTTGGTAGCAGACTTTGTGTTCCCCAAGGAGAGGTTCGGCAGAAGATTTTGGCAGAGGCTCACAGTTCAGCATATTCCATACACCCAGGGGGAAACAAGATGTATCAGGATATGAAGAAGCAGTTTTGGTGGAATGCTATGAAGAGGGAGATAGCCCAGTTTGTTGCCAAGTGCTTGGTTTGTCAACAGGTGAAGATTGAGCATCAGAGGACGGCGGGACTTCTGCAACCTTTACCGATTCCCGAGTGGAAGTGGGAGCACATTACCATGGATTTTGTTACGGCATTGCCTCGAAGTCCTAAAGGTAATAATGCTGTGTGGATAATCATTGACCGTCTCACCAAGTCAGCTCACTTTATACCATTCAGGGTGGGACAGTCAACAGAGGTCTTGGCAGACAAGTACTTGAAGGAGATAGTTCGTCTACATGGAGTTCCTGTTAGTATTGTATCAGACCGAGACACCAGATTCAGATCTCATTTCTGGGAGAGTCTCCAAGAAAGTCTAGGGACTCGTCTGAAATTCAGTACATCATATCATCCTCAGACAGACGGACAATCTGAGAGGGCTATCCAGATTCTTGAGGATATGTTGAGGGCCTGCATGATTGAATTCCAGGGATCATGGGAAGACCATCTTCACTTGGCGGAGTTTTCTTATAATAACAGTTATCAAGCAAGTATCAAGATGGCACCATTTGAAGCATTGTATGGGAGGAAGTGTAGGTCTCCGATTTGTTGGGATGAAGTCGGTGAGAGAAGACTTTTGGGGCCAGAGATTCTGATTCAGACAACAGACAAGGTCAGGATTATCAGAGATCACCTCAGGGCAGCGCAGAGTCGGCAGAAGAGTTGGGCAGACACACTGAGAAGGCCATTGGAATTCCAGACAGGAGATCATGTATTCCTGAAGATATCTCCTACCAAGGGAGTAATCCGGTTCGGTACTCGTGGAAAGCTTAGTCCGAGATATATCGGCCCATTTGAGATTTTGGACCGAGTGGGAGATGTGTCTTATAGATTGGCATTACCGCCATCTTTGGACGGAGTTCACAATGTTTTCCACGTGTCACAGTTGAGGAAGTATGTGAAAGATGATAGCCATATCCTGGATCACTCCGAACTGGAACTACAACCGGATTTATCATATCAAGAGCAGCCGATGGCCATTGTGGATAAAAGTGTCAAGACATTGAAGAACAAGGCTATACCATTAGTGTTGGTGTCTTGGAACAGGCATGCACCAGGAGAGGCCACGTGGGAGCGAGAAGATGTCATCCGTGAGCGTTACCCTCATCTCTTCACAACTTGATTGGTAAGACTCTTCCTTCTTATTCCGATTCTTGTTCTTATCCTTATTCTTATCTACCGTTATCTTCCTTCTTGTCCTTATTTATCTGTTCCCTTTCACTTTACGAAATTTCGAGGACGAAATTTTTGTAAGGTGGGTAGATTGTAATACCCCGTTCCCGGAATACGTACTTAGTTGCGTATTCAGTTTCCCTATCGTATTTTTTTCCGAATTACTTCCTGTATTCGACCGATTCAGTTCCAAATGTCATTTTCCTGTACTTTGGATTTTATATGATTTTCCGGAATTTTCCTGAAATTAATTAAATATTTTCAAAACCGGTGTCGACCAGTGCCGCTGATCGATTCTCAGATTTTTATCTTGTAAACAGTTAGGAATTTCTAGAAGATCCTTTAGATATTATTTCTTAGAATCATATTTTCTATCTAAATACTTTTTCTGAGAATTTTATGAATTTATGAAAATTCCAACGGAGTCGGTAGATAACTGATTCCGGGATTTTTAATTTTAAAACTGTAAATTATTTCTTCAAACGAATTGCACCATGAGCCTTCAAATATTATTCTTGATTTTTGGTAAAATTTTCAGGTCATTCCGAGATACTTGAATTTCGGACATTTTTTCAACAATTGCAAAATTCCACAATTTCCACCTCATTTCCCACCCACTTTCCATCTAATCCCACTCATTCTCTCTCTCTCCCATAGCCGGCCAAGTGGCCAGGTGAGGGACACCTCACCCCCTCCTTTTTGCAAGAAAACCCCTCACTTCTATCTTAATTCCAACCCCTTTACAAAATCTCCAATCCTATAAATACATTTTCCTTTACACTTTAATCCTTTTCTTCCTCATTTCAACACTAGAGAGAAGAACTCTCACCAACCCTCTTCTTCCTCAACCACAACCCTAGCTCCAAGAACTCCCCAAGCTCTTCACCTCCAGCTCAAGTCACTTCTTTGGAGCTTGGATCGTGGCTCTCTTCGTCGTCAAGGATCAATTAGGAGCTAACCGTCAACCACACTCTTTCCGGACTCGTAGAGCTTCAATCAAACGGTTCCAAGTGAGTATTTCACTCACCAAGACTTGAATTAGCCCTAGAACACTTGTATCTACACCTCTTGTACACCTAGGTCACCAAAAACCATGAATTGAACCATCAAACACAATTTCCAGAAAATCTGTTCTGTCACTGTTTTTCCCACGATTAGTCGACTTACCCTAGGAGCTAGTCGACTAGAACACTTAGCTGAAACTTAGCTTTTCTGGAAAACACAGTATTAGTCGACTTACCCCAAATATCAGTCGACTAATCTTTTCTGGACCTAAATCTCAACTCTCTGGAAATCCCTATTAGTCGACTCCTGAATCCTCCTAGTCGACTAATCCTCCCTGGACCAGAAATCCAACTTTCTGTATCAACAGACTTAGTCGACTTAAATATCTGTTAGTCGACTGGAGACCCCTATTAGTCGACTAACCCTTACCCCTAGTCGACTAATTCTGACTGTGTGTCATAGTTAATTTCTGTTCTGAATTTGGTTCTTATACTTGTTATATGTGTATTATATCTTGCTTGTTCATGCTTCAATACTGGCTCTACATGACCTATTACTGGATGGATGTATCTCTTGTTATCTCATGACTTATTATTGCATATACTCGTTTCATGACATGTTAAATAGTAATATCACCACTTATCATGCCATCTCTTAAAACTAAGCATGATACACTTGACTTTTACATAAAAAGCACCAACTTACATATGGGTCGGGGGAAATATGCGGATATCGATACGTGTTCGTGTTTACAGTGGTAGTAGGTATATTGTACAATCATATTCCGGTCTAACCTGCGGTACACCAGGGGACCGAGGGGAGTGCTTGCTCCCTATTCCTGAATCAGTCATGACTAAGGGCATACATAAGACCCTCCTGAATAGCCTAGCGGCTGGCTTCCGTCACCAAGCAACGGAACAATCCTGGACCATTATCCCGGGCATGTACGGGGTCCACTGTAAACATAGTTCGTCGATACCCCCGCTGTTTCCAATAACAACCTTGAGTTACTAGGATATTGATCTATGTGCGCTGGGACGCTGGGTCACATAGCTAGATATCACAGTAAAGCAAGTAATAATAATAATAGACTAGAGCTATGCATTCATTCCTTTCTGACTTCAGTTATATATGCTTTCCTTACCTGTTGGTTTATATTCATTAGGCCGTTCCAGTTTTCTTTATTCATGTATCCTAGCCATTTGGCCATATATATTGTTTATCGTTATATGTCTTGATCCCTTGGATTTGCATATTCAGATTCCGAGGCTTGGGTCGAAGTGGAGCCATCCACTGAAGATCAGGCTTTCTTTAGTGAGCAGGCAGATTAGTTCCGGTCCTCGTGCCAGACTTACCTTTTGACTCACGAGATC
This sequence comes from Agave tequilana, assembly GCA_038442645.1. Lineage (NCBI taxonomy): Eukaryota > Viridiplantae > Streptophyta > Magnoliopsida > Asparagales > Asparagaceae > Agave > Agave tequilana. The sequence continues at coordinate 450,472 of JAVJIF010001179.1, read as the reverse complement.
TTCTTTCCACTTGTGAGCTTTTTGTATACATATTTGTATATATCCCTTTTGGACTTGGTTATGATGTAATGCACATGTATCGTGTAATACTTTATAATATCCTGTGATAACTTTGTATGTGTACTTCTTGTGTTCGCATATGTATGGATACCACGCTTTGTCGTGTACTCTGTTCCTTATTGTACTTTTATGCTTAGCGTATATACGTGGGGACAAGTTATGACCTACGTATATACGTCGCAGTGACGTCCCCGTATCTGTGGAATCGGGGCGTTACAGGTTTTCTTCTACAGGGTTGGCTGTCAATAGTGAAGCCACAACTTCTTCTCATATTGAGGAGATGATCCAAGAGCTGGCCCAGCAGGAGAGCCTTGAGGCTCTTATTATCAAAATGCCTCAAGAGAGTGCAACCGTTGAGTTCAGGGAGGCCTCAACTCCGCACGACCTATCCAGGAATTCGCCATCTTCAGATCCTCAACTTGGTAAGAGAATACTGACGTATTGAATATTCTCCTTTTTATTGTTATCACTGACATTTTAGTGGTTTGCAGAGAGCACTGGGGTAGCTCAAGTAGAGGATCCTGCTGCAAGCATTGGCGTAGAAGATAGTACAGTTTAAACTTTGGCCGGGGAACCCGATACAGTAAGGTTTGCTATTGCTTCTGTTATAGTGGTGGCTGCTACGACAATAACTATCCCGGAGGTATCGGTGACTACCTCAGTACCTGACGAACCTATCATCAGCCTTACTCCTGCTCAAGCTAAACTGGTTCCCGTCTCTCACACTATCATGGAAAGGGGGTCTAGGAGTACATCAGCAGGGTTATCTCCAGCTAACGACATCATGAAAGAGCTAGCACGTCAAATGGTGTAGCAATTTTTTACTTCCATTAGATCTTGTATTGACCTGATCCTTTTTAGGGGCAGCTCTTTCGAGTTTGCCTGAATACTTCTTGAAAATCAGATAGAGAACATTGGTCATACTAGGAGTTCTTCACAGGTTAGGGCATGCCTGATGCTGGTGGAGCAACTAGGGAGACACCTGAAGGAGTTCAAGACTCTGGAGAATGCTGGCTCAGTAAATGAGGCTCGGACAACCTTGAGTAAGCTTTTTGCCGCTTAAGAACATGAGCGAAAGGAGATGGAGGAACAAATAGCTGAAGAGGCCTGCCATCTCCAACATTTTCAAGCTGACCGCCAAAGACTGATTGGCGATTCCAAGGAATATGAAATTGTCATACAGAGTGCAGAGCAGGTTATTGCCACTGCTCAAGTTACCATTGCCAGAGCACAAGCCTTGATCGAGACCAATGAGCATAAGCTTGTTACTGCTAGAAAAAGGCTGGAGGAGCTGGAAACTGCTAGGACACAGGTTGAAGAAAACCTCTCCGCTCATTCCTCCAGATTGGAGTCTCTTCAAGTGCAACTGGCTATGAAGAGATTTTTATTTGAGGAGGAGCTGTGGGTCTAAGCTCTGGTGGAGGCTGAAAGGGTACGTTAGCACGAGATGCATCATCTCTGGGAACAAATCCGTTCTTTGGCGAAGCAAGATTATTAGCCTTCTTCTCCTTTTTGTATTGTTCACTTTTTTTTAACACTCTATTTGTCAAGAGTGTCTGTATTACATTTATCATTTTTGCATCAAATAATAAAAGTCTTCTAAGTTTTGCTCCATCTTTATCCTCAAGTTCTTTGCTAGCTGTAGATGAACTCAATTTTCATAACCGTAGTCTTTGACTGTTTGTGAAACGTAGTCTTTAGTCGGACATGAATAATAAACTCAAGCTGAACTGAGTTCTTGAGCGATACGTGGCTCTGATTTATAGTGGAGACGCGATTCTCGGGAAACGCGACTCTGACCCGCTAATGGAGACGCCGTTCAAGCTCACCAGGGAAGACGCACAAAATTTTCTTTTTGATAAAGACGCAGCTCTGGTTATGGAAGGACGCGGATCCATGGACGCGGCCCTTAATTCTGTCAGGATGCAGAATTCAGGATACAGTAGAGACGCGGTCTTAGGCTCCTCAAGACTGACGCATGGATCTCAGCTAGTTGATGGGGATGCGGCACTGGCTCAGTGGAGACACAGCGCTGGTCCCTTGATAAGGCGCAAACTCAGGCTATATTGAGTTTATGATGGAGATCGACTTTCATCTCGCATTGGAGATGCATTTCTAGGCTCCTAGAGAATGACGCGGGTCTTCTCTAGTTGTTGAGGACGCAAGCTTCAGAACACAACTTTTAAGTCTTTGCAAGTTGATGCGAACTCAAGACGCAACCTCTGAATGGACCAATTCGCTGAGGAGACGCGACTCTGAATCACTCCAAGAGACGTGGTCGCGGCCCTTTCGAAAGGAATGAAAGGAACGCGGCTTTTCAGGTTCATGAAAGGACGCAAATCTCAGGACGCGACCTTTGAATCTGTGCCTGACGCAACCTCCTAAGCGTCACATGCAGCTCGTCTTAAAGATCTTGTTAGATCTTTAAATGTCAAGTCGGCGTTGGCGATTGGGGATTCGTGTCCTCTGATGTTTCCCGAAGCGACAATCCACGCGTCAGCTCTTTGTTGGGCTTTGACGTCCGTGCAGGAATTAAAGCTGATGGCTCTGATTTTCACGCCATTAATTACAGGCCTTATGGCTGGCCTAAAATAGGCTTTGCCCCCTTAACAGTCCATTGCTTAGACTGTTTCCCTTAAGAGCAGGCGCTCTGAGGGTCTTCATCTTGACTTAATCTTCCTTCTTCAATGGGATGTGCCCCCAATGGACAGCGAAAACTCAAAGCTTTCATGCTTTCCTTTAATCTTTCCTGAAGATTATCACTGTCAAGTGATTTCAAGATCAAAAAGCATCCCTCTGAGTACTTTTCATGACTGCGCCTTGATGCATAAAGTTCAACCTCTAGAGGGTTCTTCTACGGGTAGGAACCGCTTGTCGCCATTGAATACTCAGCCCTGCTAAGTTTCTGTTTTCTTGCCTCTTGAAGAGATTCACTCTCTTGACCTTGTTTTGAAGTCTAACTGGTGCGCCCATTATTTGGAAGTCACGTCTTTTAGACTTCTTGATGAAGCGCGAGTTGATTGAGTCTGAACTCTAACTTAAAATCCTTTGAACGCAAGTGTGATGAACTCTATTCTTGGACTTTAAGATGCGAGCGTTGCATATAAAGCTCGTGTTTGAGGTTGTTGACTTAAAAGAATTTTAATTCTTTTTGAGGCCTTTAGACTTGGATGTAGCAACCATTGTTTCTCGAACAAGGATGTGACAACTTTTGCGTCTGGTCCTCTTTGCGTCTCATATTTTAGACGCGGGTCTAAAACCAGACCGCGTTCAGATCTGTGCGCATCTGAAGTCCACAACTTCAACCGCGTCTGTTTCTGTCGTAACAGAATTTTGACTTTCTGTACTGGTCATCCCCGCATCTGAAGTTTACAACTATAACCGCGTCTGTTCTTCAGCTTTTCTGTTTTCGTCTTAATAGAATTCTAACCTTCTGGTTTTTATTTCCTGCAGGCAGCCTTAGTTAGCCTTTTGCATATTCGCTGGGCCCTTGGTAGAATATATCGACCAACGAACTTGTTAGATGGTCGAGCACTGGAGAAATCAAGGCTCCTATTCATAGGCGAGGAGGATTTGCGCAACCGATAACATCCATTAAGACCTTATTGGACATGACGCACCAGTAGTGCCCCCAGGTTCGTCATGGTCACAGTAGGTATGGTGGTGGGTATGATCCTCTTGCAGGTCACGGGAAAGAGGACGTCACCTGTAAGGTCTCGAATCCTCCCTTCACCAATCTTACCCCAGAAGTGACATCGATGAAAAGTCTATGTTCATTAGATGACTTTTTGGTGGTAGAGATGTTCATCAACGAAGGATTATGACCCACACCAGTTGGTCGGGTGAAATCAGAAGGTTCTGCTGCATTTTGACCTCTAGAAACACCATTGCTCTTGGTCAACAATGGACTCCTTCGATGTTTACGTCATGCATCATGATGTAATCAGTATCCGATCGTCACAATAGTGATCAGCCCTTATTTGGCGCTCTTCCAAACATCTTGTATTTGGAGTGGTGAGAATGCTTCAAGGAGTGAGTGCAACCTCTTACTAAGAGAGAGGGACTTCTTTGTACTTCTTTATTGTAACACTCAATCTTATTGTATAAGAGAGCGTCATGTATCACTTCCATATATTTGAATATAAATAAAAGTGATATTTTTTTCTTTTCTTCTTCTATTGTCTAGAATTCCTTTTTCGCATTGAAAATCAGACAAATAGAAGTAAAGGATCTTTGACTTGCTAAAAAAAATATGTGATAATCTTAACGAGTCAAAGTTTGGGAAAAATCCTGTTTCAGGGATTTAAGAATGCCGTCAGAGGTGTAATATTAACTTGACAGGAGTAGGATAATTCTTGTGGACCTTCTAATCTATAAATAAGAATGACAAGTGGAATTTGTACCCCCATGGAGGCTTACAAATGAGTTTTCATCAGAGATTTGGTATTAACTTGACTAAGACTCAGTTGGGGATTTAATGAAAATACTGTTAGAGGTGTAATGTTAAACTTAACAGTAATTCGAAGTAGACTTATTATTCTGTTAACAAGAATAACTAGTGAGCTAGACTCGCGGGAAATCTTTACCGTTAGAGGTGTAATATTAACTTAACGGGTTGAATTAAATCTTGTCAGAAGTGTGATGTTAACTTGACAAGGGTGTGAGTCAGAGGTGTGATATTAACTTAACTCAAGAGTGTTTCTGCTTCATTTGGGACAACTGAAAGTGTCACTATCATAGGTGTAATGTTTAACTGGCAGTGAGGATAATGCTAGAGGTGTAATTTTGAACTTGGCATCGGTCATCTCGACTTTGACAAGGAAGTCCGAGGGAAAGTCATTATCATAGGTGCATTGTTGAACTTATCAATGAACTGGATGCCAAAGGTGTGATGTTAAACTTAGCATCGCTTATCTCAGCTTCGATATGGAAGTCTGAGGAAAAGTAACTGTCAGAGGTTTAATATTGAACTTGGCAGCAACTTAATCACTGTTAGAAGTGTAATGTTAAACTTAACAGTAATTTGTTAGAGGTGTGGTATTAACTTGACAGAAATTGCTCGTAATAGGAGCAATTTGAGGGCCTGTCATTCTATTGATGAGAATTGACATGTAGAATTTGAAATGTCAAAGGTGTAATTTTAACTCGACAATGATTGATTTGCGATATGAGCAATTTTGAAGACTTATCATTCTATTGATGAGAATTGACAAGTGAAGTTTGAAGTGTCAGAGGTATAGTGTTAACTTGACAAATTTGAAGGCTTACTACTCCATATAGAGTTGAGACAAGTAAAGTTTGTACTCGCTAGAGAGTATTGACAATTTTCATTACCAGAGGTATAATGTTAACGTGGCAATGATTGTATTTTGTGGACCTACCATTCTGTGTATGAGAATTGGTAAGGGATTTTGAAAATTTGCCGTTAGAGGTGTACTATTAACATAGCAGCGAGGATTTTTAAAGAGTTTTGTTGTCAGGGGTTTTAATATTACCTTGACAGAGTCCACTGGGGATTGAAAAATCTGGTTTGTCAGAGGTTTAATGTTAACTTGACAGAATCCAGTCCATTTCATTTGGGAGATGAACACCGGTGTTTTTATGGTCCTACCATTCTATGGGTGATAATTGGTAAGAGACTTTGGAGGAAAGAGTGGGACCAAGTCAACTTAGGATTTTTAGCAAACTGATCGGTCACTAAGATTGCACATTTATTATCATATTCTCATACTTATTATAAAATAAACTCTGCTTGTTCCTAATTATTGTTTAATTTATTTGTAGGCCCATTCTTAAAGGAGAGTGAAGAGAAACGAGCCCAAAAAGCCCACCAAATTCTGATTTAATTCAGAATAAATTTGAAAATAGGGAATCAGGGTAGATCTTGGCAAATCAGAGAGGTTGAAAATCGGTTGAAATGGATCTTCCCAAATCAAGTGTTTAAAGCCAATAATCAAAGATCGTTTTGTCAAATCCAAGAGCTAAAACGAGAAATCCAGTTGAAGATAAAGCCAAAACGTGAATCCAGGAGTTATCACGCCCTGGCTGTGGTCACCTGGCCATAGCCAGGCTGTGGAACGTGGCCAAACCTGCGTTTCCACGGCCTTATCATTTCAGTTAGGGGAGCGTTTGCTCCCCTATCTTCTCACGCCTCTCCCCTCTGGGTTTTTGCCTATAAAAGGCAGGTATTTCACTTTAAATGGGACAACCATGTAGAGATAGGATTTAGTCCAGTTTTTCATTCTTTATAGTGTAGGTTTTTGTTTTCTTTTTATGTAATTTTAATTTCTTTGTAAGCTTAGGTTAGATTGAGATTCATGTAAGTAAGAGAGAGGCTTATGTTGAGAGTGACACCAATGTACCTCCTCCTTTCTTCCATCGTTTCTGCAAGCAATAAAAGGTATTTTTTTTTATGTTCGTCTTTACTTTTGTTTCCTTCTTCTTCTTTCTACTTTTTCTCTTTTGGTTATGATGAGCATTCAAGTGAATCTAGTAACATCAGTATAACAATTTTTGTGTGAGTGCCAACGATATTTCATGATGATGTTTTCCTCCTCAAGACTCCATATCATTTCATTCTTGTTCGTCTTGATGATGTAATGTGAATGGGGACTGAGATCGATCTTATGGCTTATGCGTTGAACGCCTCCGAAGCAAGGTAGAATATGCAAGGGTTCCAGGTAAGTCATCAACCAAAGGAGGTAAGTATTTCTTTAATCTTTTCTTTCTTTTCTTTTATTTCTGTAGTTTAGATCACCAACACCAACAACACCCACTTCTTTTATCACTCCTTTTTCATTTCTTTGTACATATCCAATTCTGGTTTCTCCATCTTCCCAATCTCTCACTTTCTGCCTAACTTCATTGTAATTTATTTTTCTTTTCTTTTAAGAAACTAAAGAAGAACTTTAACCATTAATGGTAGCATAAAAGAGAACTTGCCAGAAAAGCTTCCATCGCTAGTCCCTTCTTGTGGATCACGACCCGCATAGCCACTTTCTATTGCGGTAGAATTGAGTAACTTGTACTTTTCATTCGTAGTTTTGAAATTTTGTATTTGCGTGCAGGTTCCAACTCAATCAAATTTTGGCGCCGTTGCTGGGGAGGGACGGTAAGTTACTCTCTTTAAAAGTTTACATTTTTGGTTAACTTTCTTTTTTGTTTTGTGTACAGATTTAACAACAAGGAATATCTGTTGCAGTGGACATATAAGTGGCCCTGGACTCTGCTCAAGAAAGCAGAGCCCAGAAGCCATCAGATTTGCTACATTCTGGTGGTAAAACTGAGTGAACTACTAATCTGTATTTTTACAGGTTTGCTGAATTGAAAATCTGAATTTCTGTAGCATTTATCTCCTTATTTGACTTACTGTATATACATTTTAACACAACAGTAAAAAGTTGATTGTAAATGCTAAAAATGATTTAGACTTTGCATTTAGGTACATGTCTATTTTATTTCATTTTCTATTTACTGTTGAAGAGTGTTGGAGCCAAGGTATGTGTGCATAGCATTTAGTATAAGGTTCATTCTTGTATGAAATATTGCTTGAATGTTACTTTTTTTCTATATACTTGCACACTGCACTAAATTGATTTAAGGGCTTGTCCTATAAACAAGATAAGGTGGGAAAGTCATTACCCTCCCTTAGCCCACAAACAATCTCCTCACTCACTAACCCAAACCTAACTAAAAATGAGAAGATGTTAGCCCTAGGGACATCTCGAACTCAATTAGGAGATTATCCTAAGGGGGAAAGGTGTTAGAATTTGACTCCTGCCAAATCAGTGTCTAGGAAGGGGATTAAGGGCTGAAAACCCGAAGGTGGTGGTTACTTAATTAAGGAATGTCTTTGACGGATAACCTCCCACCAATGTTGCCCTGACCTGGCTGATTAGCTTGTGGTCAAAGTTTGCATTATACCTCCCGTGGACATTCTAACCAGTTAGGAGTCGTCTAGGTCATAGGTCTACCCTAACTTAGTTTAGAATTTTTTTTCCTTTGTTTGCTTATTTGTTGTGTTTTATTGTGTGATATGGCTTATAACAATAATTTTTCCAATTGTAATGGTAATCCATATTACACCTCTTTTTCGGATGTTACCAATCCGGCATATCATAATTTTAACCAACATAGTGTACCGGATTTGTTTTATCCGAATCAAATAACCCATGTCCCCAATCTTATAACCATAATTTCTAGAATAATTTTAACTCTTCACAGAGTCAATGGGGATTCACCTCCCCCGAGTCTAATTTTCAACCAACTTGTTCTCCTTATCCACCTTGTCCATAATATTTTCAAGATTCATACTCAGTTCCACCAGTCCAAAATAGAAAACCATCAATTTTGGAAATGAGTATGCGTGAGTCCAAACAAAAATCACAAAATCTGATGGACTCACAATTTCACCACCAATTCTAAAACAACACTTCATCTTTTCAACAAAACGATGAACTAATCAACTATGAAAAGATGCTTGAAGCCATGACTCAGGCTCAAAACGCTCGTAACCATGACATAGATATGATGGTTCAAACTCTACGTTCTTACCGTTTGGCCAGTTCTGATGTCGCTAACCATTTTGTAAGACCCGAAGAGTCATGTTGTTTAGAAAAACAAGGTTCCATTTCAGAACAATCATTTGAACTTGCCCAAATTCTAAATTTCAAAAATGACATTGACAGTTTGGCAAGTTATCCCTTTCCTGAAATTAAACTTGAGAATGAATATGATCATGAACCTCAACTTAGTGATTCAATTCTACTTCCTGATTCAATTATGACTCTGGTGTCTTCACTTGATTTTAATTTTTTCCCGAGTCAATATTGGATTCTGTGCCAATTCATAATGAAATTGAATCGCCGATATTTGATTATCATTTTATTGAACTTGACCAATTTCATACTTTTGAAAGTCCCATTGACAAATTGGAAAGTTCTCATTTTTATGAAATTGAACTCAATGAGAAATGTGACCTAGATTCTCAAATTTGTGATCCATTTCAAATTCCCGAATCAATATTGACTCCTGTTTTGTTTCCCAATTTGAATAATATTTTAGAGTCAGTTTTGATTCCCACACCTGTTATTCTTGAACTTGAATCACCAATATTAAGTCACATTCCATTGTGAGAAAATGAATATGGACTTGAGTTTTAACTTCTTGATTTGGACCCACTTTCCGAACCAATCTCGACTCCTAAACCTTTACTTGACTTAAGTCACTTTCCTGAATCGGTATTAGTTCTCGTATTTCCTAAGTCCAAGTCAATCATTCTATGTTTTCACACTCCATTTTGGGACAAGGCGGTTAACAAAATTGAATCTGAAATTAATTATGGAATTTGGAAATTAGATGGGGTAAAATATTTAATAAAAATATTCATGTATATATCATTTTAGTGGGTTATATTAGAGAAATTTCTGGTGGGTTCCTCCGAACTCCATGCAAAGTCGATTGGGCCGCATTTCGTGGACCAATAAGACCACCACCGGAACCACCACCTTAAGGCAGTATTTTTTGCCCTGTCTTCTTTTTCATGCATCTATGCATTAATTTATACATTGAGGACAATGCATGAGATAGGTGTGGGAGAGGGTTCTAACATAACTTAGGTTTTTCTTTTTATTTAAAAAAATATTATTAACATTTTCTTTAGTTTTAAAAACTTTTGAAAATAGAAACAATATTTTGACATATTTTTTGTAAGAAATTAAGTCAAAGTTAAGGAATAGGAAAATCAAAATTAGGATTTCTTAAACTTGGTCAAAATAAGATTATTTGTTTGATTTTTAGGGTTAGGAAGATAATTTGTCAAAGTAATTTAGTCTTGATCTTTACCTTAATGAAATATGCACACTTCATACACTTACACACTTAGGGTTCAAAAAATGAAGATTCTTATGCCTTATAAAAAAAGAAAAAAATGTATCTATGAAAGATGAACAAATCTAATTATTGATTAGCTAGGTGCTTTGGCCTAAGTAAGCCTTAGTATTATGTGAAAGATGATTAGATAAGTTTGAGAAAAAAATATAAAAAAATTCTCTGATTAAGCTGGGTATTTGTGCCTAATAAAGCATAAGTATTCATACCCAAAAGTGGTTCATATAATAAAATCCTTAGTTTTGAGGCCTTATTTCGAGTCCTTAAGTCCTTAGGGTGTTTCTCACCCGGTGCCCTAAGACCGTTTGGTTTGGGAGTCATCGATTAAAGGCTCGTTACATGGGTAAATTAGAAAGCCTAATAGAATTAAGGAATAATACCACCAAAATATATATATATATATAAATAAATAAGGCATAAGAATTAGAGTTAAAGAACCCTTAGTCAAAATTTTCACGGTCACAAGGTGCATATGACTTATGGTAAAGTAATAGACTAGATGAGAAGTACAATTTGACTCCTTACTTTGATTGATAACAAATTTTTGAATAGAGACTAAGTTTAGGAATGAAAAATTCGGTTTTCCTATAACTATTAGATTACTTAAAACTTACAATAATATTTCAAATATTTTTTCTTTCAAAATGTGTTTTCAAATAACTAACATTTTTTCTCTTTCTTTACGGATTTTGTGGGTGTAATCCATTGAAAACCCTCACGAGACAAAACTCGTCCTCTAGGGGAAACCTAGAGGTTTAACGGCTTGTTGCACATGCTTAGTGCAATCGCGTGACCTGCAAAAGTGGTCTAATAATTTTTAGTATAGTTTTATTATTTTGCTTGAGGACGAGCAAAAGATAGGTGTGGGGGTGTGATCATACACATAATTTTTCTTCTTTTCATTATACTCCTACATTTATCGTGTAATAAATCTGCTAATTTCTTTGTCTTAAATGTCTATTTTGTAGAAGGTAATAATGAAGAGAAAGAGGATTAAACCAAATAAATACCAATTAAAATCAGATTTAACTGGATCTATTTGGTTAGCTAAGGATGATCCCAGATCTAGTTAGAACAAATCAAGGATTGGGTCAAATATTCAGCTGAAGATCAGAGCAAATCAGAAAGATAACACCAAATGGAAACTAGTAAAATTCAGATTTTTATAAATCCATTTTTTTTAGCTAAAGATCAACTGAGGATGATATCAAATATAGAGAGATAAATGGATAGAGAGAAGATCAACGGATGAGATGAAGCAAGTTTGACTCAGATTCTGACTGGATACATTTTAGTATTTGAATCATAACTTTTTCTACAGAATTTCAAATCTGATGATTCAAGATGATCCAGAAAGAAGCCTTATAGAGATACAACTCTCATGTTGATCACTATTTCTAATTCCATCATTTGATAAGTGATATTCAGCAATCAACACGATAACAAACTGTAGATCAGAACTGAATATCCACATGAAATCAAGTTTGGAGATAAGGGAGGATTCAAATTCAGAAATAACCAGTTTTTTCTATCTTCATACTCCTCTAACCTCTGTATTTATTTTATAAATACTTGCAATCTCAAAGGCAAAGATGACAAAAGACGACCAAGCAGAGAATAGAACTTAGGATAATTTGTAGTTTGTAACTTAGGTTTTTAGTTTTCTTTTTATGTAATTTTTACTTTTCTTTATGTAACTAAGAGGAGAGACGACTTTCATGGAGGAATGAGAGCAAGCTTGTACTACAGGTAACACCAGTGTAAGTGATCTCTTCTTTCATTGTTATTTGAATCGAATCAAAGTTTCTTTTTCTTTCTTTACTCTTATTTTCTTTTACTTTCCTTTGATGTGTTGCAATCCAAGAGAATCCGATAGCCTCGAGACTGCTTAGCCGTTACAAGTGCCCTTGATGACCTATGGTGATGAACAACCCTTCTCTTGCTAGTATAGTTTGCCGTTTTATTCGTAGTGTAGATCGAGAATGGGGAAGATCCTATACGCCATACTTGATCGCCTTCAAAGACAAGGTAACTCGTCGCAACGAATCCAAGATATATGAGCACTGAAGAGGTAAGTAATTTTTAGGTTATCTTTCTTTTAATTATTTAGTTTAGAACACCAACAACACCCACTTATTTTATCACTCCTTTTCTATTTCTTTGTACATATCCAATTCTGGTTTCTCCATCTTCCCAATCTCTTACTTTCTGCCTAACTTGACTTTAACTTTTTTTCATTTTCTTTTTAAGAACTAAAGAAGAACTTTAACCATACTTTGTATCTTAAAAGAAGACTTATTAAAAAGCTTCCATCGCTAGTCCCTCCTTGTGGATCACGACCCGCATAGCCACTTGCTATAGCGGTAGAATTGAGCACCTTGCACTACTATTTTAAAAGTTCTGAAATTCTGTATTTGTATGCAGGTTATAACTCAATCAAATTTTGAAAGGGTTCTAACATAGCTTAGTTTTTCTTTTTATTTTAAAAAAATATTATTAACATTTTCTTTACTTTTAAAAACTTTTTGAAAATAGAAACAATATTTTGACATATTTTTTGCAAGAAATTAATTCAATTTTAAGGAATAGGAAAATCAAAATTATGATTTCTTAAACTTGGTCAAAATAAGATTATTTATTTGATTTTTAGGGTTAGGAAGATAATTTGTCAAAGTAATTTAGTCTTGATCTTTACCTTAATAAAATATGCACACTTCATACACTTACACGCTTAAAGTTTAAAAAATGAAGATTCTTATGCCTTATAAAAAATAAAAAGGAAAAAACATATCTATGAAAGATGAACAAATCTAATTATTGATTAGCTAGGTGCTTTGGCCTAAGTAAGCCTTGATATTTATGCGAAAGATGATTAGATAAGTTTGAGAAAAAATATAAAAAAATCCTTTGATTAAGCTAGGTATTTGTGCCCAATAAAGCATAAGTATTCATGCCTAAAAGTGGTTCATATAATAAAATCCTTAGTTTTGAGGCCTTATTTGCTCGAGTCCTTAAGTCCTTAGGGTGTTTTCTCACCCAGTGCCCTAAGACCATTTGGTTTGGGAGTCATCGATTAAAGGCTCGTTACATGGGCAGATTAGAAAGCCTAATAGAATTAAGGAATAATACCAGCAATATATATATATATATATATATATATATATATATATATATATATATATATATATATATATATATATATATATAAATAAGGCATAAGAATTAGAGTTAAAGAACCCTTAGTCAAAATTTTCACGGTCATAAGGTGCATATGATTTAGGGTAAAGTAATAGACTAAATGAGAAGTACAATTTGGCTCCTTACTTTGATTGATAACAAATTTTTGAATAGAGACTAAGTTTAGGAATGAAAAATTCGATTTTCCTATAACTTATAGATTACTTAAAACTTACAATAATATTTCAAATATTTTTTCCTTCAAAATGTGTTTTCAAATTACTAACATTTTTTCTCTTTCTTTACGGATTTTGTGGGTGTAATCCACTGGAAATCCTCACGAGACAAAACTCGTCCTCTAGGGGAAACCTAAAGGTTTAACGGCTTGTTGCACATGCTCAGTGTAATCGCGTGACCTGCGAAAATGGTCTAATAATCTTTAGTATAGTTTAGTTGTTTTGCTCGAGGACGTGCAAAAGATAGGTATGGGGGTGTGATCGGTCGCTAAGATTGCACATTTATTATCATAATATCATACTTATTATAAAATAAACTCTGCTTGTTCCTAATTATTGTTTAATTTATTTGTAGGCCCATTCTTGAAGGAAAGTGAAGAGAAACGAGCCCAAAAAGCCCACCAAATTCTGATTTAATTCAGAATAAATTCAAAATCAGGGAATCAGGGCAGATCTTGGCAAATTAGAGAGATTAAAAACTGGTTGAAATGGATCTTCCCAAACCAAGTGGTTAAAGCCAATAATCAAAGATCATTTCGTCAAATCCAAGAGCTGAAACGAGAAATCCAGTTGAAGATAAAGCCAAAACGCGAATCCAGGAGTTACCACCCCTCGGCTGTGGCCACCTGGCCACAGCCAGGCCGTGAAAACGTGGCCAAACCCGCGTTTTCGCGGCCTTATCATTTCAGTTGGGGGAGCGTTTGCTCCCCCTATCTTCTCACGCCTCTTCCCTCTGGGTTTTTGCCTATAAAAGGTAGGTATTTTATTGTAAATGGGACGACCATGCAGAGATAGAATTTAGTCCAATTTTTCATTCTTTGTAGTGTAGGTTTTTGTTTTCTTTTTATGTAATTTTAATTTCTTTGTAAGCTTAGGTTAGATTGAGATTCATGTAAGTAAGAGAGAGAGGCTTATGTTGAGAGTGACACCGATGTACCTCCTCCTTTCTTCCATCGTTTCTGCAAGCAATAAAAGGTAATTTTTTTGTTCGTCTTTACTCTTATTTCCTTCTTCTTTTTTCTACTTTTTCTCTTTTGGTTATGATGAGTATTCAAGTGAATCTAGTATCATCAGTATAACAATGTTTGTGTGAGTGCCAACGATATTTCATGATGATGTTCTCCTCCTTAAGACTCCGTATCATTTCATTCATATTCGTCTTGATGATGTAATGCGAATGGGGACTGAGCTCGATCTTATGGCTTATGCGTTGAATGCCTCCGAAGAAAGGTAGAACATGCAAGGGTTCCAGGTAAGTCATCAACCAAAGGAGGTAAGTATTTCTTTAATCTTTTCTTTCTTTTCTTTTATTTCTTTAGTTTAGATCACCAACACCAACAATACCCACTTCTTTTATCACTCCTTTTCCATTTTTTTGTACATATCCAATTCTGGTTTCTCCATTTTCCCAATCTCTTACTTTCTGTCAACTTCATTGTAATTTATTTTTCTTTTCTTTTAAAGAAACTAAAGAAGAACTTTAACCATTAATGGTAGCATAAAAGAGAACTTGCTAGAAAAGCTTCCATCGCTAGTCCCTCCTTGTGGATCACGACCTGCATAGCCACTTTCTATTGCGGTAGAATTGAGTAACTTGCACTTTTCATTCATAGTTCTGAAATTCTGTATTTTGTGTGCAGGTTCCAACTCAATCACAAACCCTCAGCTATCAACGGATTTGGTGTGCCTTTACCAACTACCGTTTGAGTTAGGTTAGCCATGCTATTCCCCTCAGCATGGTGAGTTGTCGAAGACTTATGTTGGGCTTAGAAGCCAACATTTTCCTCTATCCTTAGTCGTTGGAGGTGTCAGATGTTAATTAGGAGAGCAATACTAAAACCCAAGTTTCGCCTTTTGTTTCTTTCTCATTATTTACATAATACATCATGGTGCAGTCAGTGCTCGATTAGCTTGACACTGATCTATTGTGATGTGATCTAGTAAAGGAAAGAAGCTTTTCTTAGATCTGGTGTTTTGATCAGAGGTGTAATATTAACTTTATCGGAGGAAAAGTACTATCAAGGATAGTATTTCTTCAAGAATCTGCTATTGATTGGCATCATTCGTGTATCACCGTTTGAATTTATGAGGCGATATGCTCCATTTGAGTAGACTGACTCTACTACAAATGGTCCTTCCCATTTGGGATAGAATTTTCCTTTTGTCTTATGTGTCAGTACCATAGGTCTTCTGACGACAAAGACAAGGTCATCTTTCTTGAAAGTTTGCTCCTTAACTTTCTTGTTGAAGGCTCTGGTAATCATAGCTTAATAGAGCTCGATTTGCTATTGGGCCTGCAGACGTTTATCGTTTAAGGCCTCCAGTTCTTGGAGTCGCAGTTGATGCTTCTCTTCATTTGTCATCTCTGTTATCAAGGCGACATGTAGAGATGGAATTTGGATTTCTAGTGAAAGCACGACTTCACACCCATATACCAATGGAAATGGTGTAGCTTTTGTTAGGGTTCAAACAGTTGTGCGATAGGCTCATAAGCATTCACCTAATTTGTCGTCCCAATCACGCTGACTTTTCGAGACGAATTTCTTGAGAAGCTTGCCAATGGTCTTGTTAAAAGCTTCTGCGAGACCATTAGCGGCCGAGTAGTATGCCGTTGAGGACACACTCTGGATTTTGAATTTAGTGCAGAATCTCTGAAAAGCCTGACTGATGAACTGGGGTCCATTGTCATGGACAATTCGCCGGGGTACACCAAAACGGTAGATGATGTGATGTTTAATGAATTTGATCACATCAGATGACTTTACCTCCCTCAAAGGAATGGCTTCAGCCCATTTAGAGAAATAATCGGTTATAGTTAAGATGAACCGATGTCCTTTTGATGATGGTGGGCTTATAGGGCCAACTACGTCCATGCCCCACATTTCAAATGGCCAGGTAGAAGTTGTAGAGTGGAGGTACCCTTGTGCTTGATAGATGAATCACCATGAACTTGGCAGGCGTGACATCGTTCGGCATAAGTGATGGCGTCAGGGATCATCTTAGGCCAATAATATCCCAAGCTTCAAAGTCGATCCCCAAGTTTTGGACCAGGTTGATGGGCTCCACACATGCCGTCATGCGCTTCTTTCAATACCTCCTGTGCCTCTTTTTGTGATAGACAGCGAAGCAAGATCCCGTCATGCGATCGACGATACTGTGTTCGCATGACCGCATTATAGTAGAATTTGGGGGCTTTCCTTCTAATGGCAGCTTCTTCTTTGGTATCATCAGGCAGGATGCGGTACTAGACATAATCAATGTAAGGGAATCGCCAGTCTCTAGGCTCTGGACCGGCTGACGACTCAAGAGCTTCTTTGACTTGACTGTCTCCTGTCAGCTTCTGGTAATCCTTAGAAGCGATTCTTGGGCAATACAAGTCAGGCTCTAAACAAGTATTTTCTCTACTACTCCAGCTAGAAGGGCTAACGAGGCAGCGAGAGATACCAGTGCATCTGCATGCACATTTTGCTGGCGTGGTACATGGTCGATATAAAGTTTATGAACCTCTTGGCCATGTAGACAGTTGCGTTGTAATAGGGTACTAGATCTTCATGTCTGACTTCCTACTCCCCGTGAACTTGGTTTATGATGAGTTTAGAGTCACCATATGCCTCGAGATTTTTAACGCCAATCTCATCGGCGATTTGCATTCCAATCAAAAGGGTATTGTACTCCGCTACATTATTGGTGCAGGGCTTGGTTAATGAGAAAGCTCAAGGAATCACATAGTTCTGTGGGGAGACGAGTTACCCCCACTCCTGCTATGACATGTCCTTGTGGACCTGTTCTCAATGCTCCGTCAAAGAAGAGTTGCCACACTTGCTTTTCAAAAGATGTCTGGGTTTGACAAACTTCAGCGACCTCGTCTGGGAGATTCTCGTAAAGTTTGGTTACCCTCGGATCTGGGTGCTCAGCCAGGAAATTCGCCATCGCTATTCCCTTCATGGCTTTTTGTGGTAAAAAGCGCATTTCATATTGGGATAGCAGTATGGCCCATCTTGCCAGTCGGCCGTTTAATGACGGTGGCTTTGTCATGAGTAACCTCAAAGGGTTAACTCTTGATATGACATTTATAGTTTGGCCAACCAAGTAGTGTCGCATTTTCTGGACAGCGAACACCAATGCCAAACATTCCTTTTCGATCGGGTTGTATCGATGTTCGGCCCCGATCATAGTCCTACTCAGATAATAGATTACTTGCTCGTGTCCTTGATCATTATTCTGGGCTAGTAAAGCTCCTAGAGAATGATCCATCGCTCGAACGTATATCAGGAAAGGTTTTCTAGACACCGGAGCTGTAAGGACTGATGGTTGTGTGAGGTATTGTTTGATCTCCTCGAACACTTGTTGGCAAGCATCGTTCCAAACGAACGAGACACCTTTTTTCATTAATTTGGTAAAGGGTTAGCATCTTCCGGAGAGATTTGAGATGAACCTTCAGATGTATGCCAATCATCCTTGCAATCCCTTAAGTTCTCTGAGGTTCTGCAGAGGTTGCATCTCCTGGATAGCGCGAACTTTTTCCGAGTCCAAATGAATTCCTGTGGAAGTTACCACAAACCCTAGGAATTTGCCGCTAGCCACGCCCAGGAAGGATTTGGTGGGGTTCATCTTCAACTGATGTGCCCGCATGATGTCGAAGATTGTCTTCAAATCAGTTATGTGATCACCTTTGGCGCAGCTTTTCACTGTAATGTCGTCAATATAGCATTCCACTGTTTTACGCATGTGCTCATGGAAAATGGCATTCATAGCTCTCTGATATGTAGCCCCCGCATTCTTCAGTCCGAAGGGCATGACGGTGTAGCAGTATACCCCCAGTGGTATCCTAAAAGAAGTATGTTTTTCATCATCAGGATACATTTTGATTTGGTTATACCCTGAGATCCAACCATGAAGGACATTCGCTCAAATCCGCACGTATTGTCAATCATGACATCCGAGATTGGGAGAGGAAATTCGTCTTTGGGACAGGCCTCATTTAGATCACGAAAATCAATGCAAATCCGGATCTTTTCGTTCTTTTGGTAACAGGGACAATATTGGCTACCCAATCAGGATGTTGTTTTTCCCTAATGAAGCCAGAGTCTATAAGTTTTTTGACTTCTGACTGAACTGCCTCCATTATTTTTGGACGGAACCGTCGCTGCTGTTGTTTAACTGGCTTTACGTCTCAATTAATGTTGAGGCGATGCAGAGCCACTCGAGGATCAAGCCAAGACATGTCCTCGTAATTCCAAGCGAAAATATCTATATACTCTTGCACAAAAGATATTAAATCTTCTTTTTCAGAGAGTGATAGGCTAAAGATGGGCTTAGGATTAGCCTCAGCTCCCAGATTAATCTGGGCAACTTTATCCTCCGTGGGCGGCTCGCGCTGTTCAAAGCGAGTATCCCAAAGAGTATTTAAGTGCTTGATCCAAGGATCTGTATCAGACTGGATTATCTCTTCATCTCTGTCTTCCAGGGGGCTTGTTGAAACCATATTTACTGAAAGTTCTCTGAAAATGTTGCCGACACTAACATCTGACTCCCACGATGACGTGCCGGCTAAGTAATTATGGCATAATGACTCTTCAGACTCAGAGGCTGATGGGGTCGGAGTTGACACATAGCCCAACCCCCTGCGAGTTCGATGGTAATAATCAGGGGTTTCCCCTTTTAGAACGAAAGATCGGAGTAGTTGTTCTTCTTCCTTTGTCGAAGTTCAACCCAGGACCGTTCGTCAGATCATACCCCATACTTTTCATTATTCTGAGTACATTTGGCTCATAATGAGTGAACTGAGGGAGTTCATTCTCGCTTTCTGATTCTTCACAAGAAATCAGCTCGGATTTAATTTGTCTGAAAAGGATTGGCTTTTGGCCTTTATGTCTAGCTGGGACCATGAATATTGATTCTTGCGCATCACCGACATCTTGGCACGTTTCGAAGGATGACTTTACTGGTACATGCAAGGATGTTAAAGCATCCATTATCTGAAAAATCACCTAGAGGGGGGGGGGGGGTGAATAGGTGACAATGCTAATCTATGAACTAAATGCGGAATTTAAAAAACTTAATGCAAATTACACTCAAGTGCTATCAACAAGAGATGCACACAACCAAGCCAAGCAAATATGAATGAGCAATGTAAATAAATGCAAGGCACAAAGTAAAGAGAGAGTAGAGAGAGAGCCAATGGATCAAGCGCAAACACAAAGATATGTTATCGAGGTTCGAGCACCCAGCTCTACATCCCCGCCTTCGACACACGAAGGATTTCCACTAGCTCGTCCACCTAGGACCCTTTACAAGGAGTACCCAACACTCCTCTCTTTACAACCTCCTCCCTGAGGCAAACTCCAACAATCACAACCTCCTCCTTGAGGCAAATTTTCAAACCAATACAACAAACTCCCAATCACCAACCAATACAAGGATCACCTCTCAACTAGAGGGATACAACCCAAAGCACAAAGCTAAGAAAAGATTGGGTTACAACTTGGTGGTCACAACAACAACCACAAACAACTTCTTCTTCCACACAAATAACCTATAGATATAGATAGTAGATTTTTGCTCAAGTGTGGAGAAAACCAAGGGATTTGAAACCAGCAACTCAAAGAAAATCTTTGGGAAATAAATGAAACTAAGATAGAGAAGTTCAATTCAAAAGCTTTCCCAAAACCCTTTTCTTTGATTTTTCAAACCCTAATGAAAACACCGAAAAGATTGTTCAATATCAGTTCAAAAACCTATTTTGAATGCTGTAAAAACACCAGAGAGAATGGAAAAATTCGCACAAAAAATCTTAGAGAAAAACTCTTTCAAATGGGGTATTTATAGGCAATTTCAGAAAATAGCCGTTGACAGAAATTTAGCCAGAAATAGCCTTCCGGTCGACCGGGACGGTCGACCGCCCAACGGTCAAATTTTGACCCGTTGTGGCTACCGGTCGACCGCCTCGGTCGACCGAAAATACCTGAGAGCAAACAGCTCTCTGTCGGTCGACCGCTTCGGTCGACCGGATGCAGTGTCAGCCTGCGTGCACGTATCCGTGCACGTCAGTCGACCGGAACGGTCGACTGGCTTCTTTGTTGCGGTCGACCGTACCAGTCGACCGGAAAAGCCTGGCAGACAAAACAGGTCTGAAATCTTGGGAAAAAATATTATAATAAAACCACAAAATCTCTAAAATTCCACAAAAATAGTTTTATCATTTTATATTGAAATACAAACTTGTGTTAAAAATCCTAACACAAATTTCAAACATATTTGACTATTTTTGTGTCATAGAAATTTTGCCAAAAACCAAAAACCATATTTTCTAAAACCTTGTATTTTGAATAGAAAATGCACATTGTCTAAAACTCATCCATGATACAAAAATATAATATTTAAACACTAAGGCATGATGCAAATGGATAGAAATCCAATATACATGAAACAAATATATATCATAGTTTTTGTCTTTAATTTCCAAAAATAAGTTTTGTCAAAACACAAAACCTAAAACACATGAATAGGTATATCAAATTAAGTTTGTCTAAGTCTTTGAAGCATGCATGTATATAGAACAAATCTAATATACAATAAACCATGTAAACTTGTTTTGATCTATCTATTCATGAAAACCAAGATCGGTTAAACCTAAAACCGAAAAACTGAAAACCAATATTCAAAACATGAAACATGTGTGTGTTGTGAACTTGAGCATTATCATACTATTCTAATCTTTACAATTAGGCTCTAAACACAAACTAAAACTATGGATACCTAAGTCTTCTTGTAGAGCGCAATCTCCAAGCTAGAGCGCAATCTCCAAGTCGGCTCGATCCAAAAACTCTTGATTCACCGAGCAAGTGCAATGTATGATCTTTGACGCTTGGGCTCTTGAATCAACATGTGCAAGCTTCCAAATCATCTTGTTGAAGCTAAACACCAACTAATATCTTGGTTAATAATCTGAAACTAAAATCACAAGATAATTAGTACACATAACTACATGAGTTAATCATCATCAAAACTAGAGTGGAAGGCCTTTGGGCCAACAATCTCCCCTTTTTGATGATGACAAAACTCATGGAGTTATATATGCATGGATTAAAGTAAAGCTTCAAAGAAGCTCCCCCTTAACTCATGCATAGGAATAAACAAACAATAAGATGCATATAAACAAGGTTCTTGACATAAAATGAATATGCATATGAAACATGCTCTTGATTCCAATTAAAACTTACCAAACAAAACTCTTGATACCAATAGATACTAATAAAAACAAAACTTATAATGCTCTTGATACCAATACCAATGGAGATGAAATGAACATAAAACTGAAAACTCATGCATATCAACTCCAATAAATCTTCTCCCCCTTTTTGTCAATCATCAACAAAGGGGTAAAAACAAAATAGATATGAATTCTTCTCCCCCTAAATATATGAAACAAAGAATAAACAAACTACTTCAAGGGGTGAAACCAAAAATGATACCAATTAAAAAAATGTGTCAAAGAAGTGCATTATGATATCAATAGAAAGTGATCATAAAAACATTTAAGAAATGCCTACCAATTACCAATTGAAAGTAAGAAGGGCATTGAAAACAAATATGATACCAATTGAAATTAAAACAGATTGAAAATAAAACTCATGATACCAATTTGAGTGAACAAATGCATCTTGGTACCAATTGAAGATATATATCTTTATAAGCATATGATACCAATTAAAAAATCAATAATCATTCTTAAATCATTTTTTTTTCTCATAAAGTTAGGGAGTGGGAAACAAAACCAATGGTAAACTAAATACCAATTGAAAAATTGAAATGTGAGTTTTCTCCCCCTTATGAAATACCAACTAAACATATGCTTAAGCTAGAAATAAGATACCAATTGAAAACTAAGTCAATTGAAATAATGTTAAAGCTCAAGCTTAGCATAAGCAAGATAATGATAATGCTTGTATAAAGATACCAATTGAAAATTGAATCAATTGAAAATGATGGTCATTAAAAAAAAAATCAAGCTTATCATAAGCAAAATTTGTGATATTTTGAAGCACAAATAAATCATCTATATATGTATGAAAGAAATAGATACCAATTGAAATTGATACTATATGAAGTGTAAGCATACATATATAAAACAAAACATATATGAGTATACAAAAGGATGTCAAGATTGATACCAATTGAAAGAATTCAATGATACCAATTGAAACAACAATAAGATCAAGTGTATATCTCATATCAACTACCACCCAATCATAATTCAAGTTTTAAAGATTTTCAATTTAGGGCATACATGAACATGATCTCCCATCCTACCGCCCTTTATGGTAGGGGTTTTCAAAAATAGATTTGAAATTATAGTATGTTTGAAAATCTCTACCAAAATGAAGAATATCGCAACTAGTTAAATGGAGGGTAAACTAGTACGAAATCCTTCGAGTAAGGAATAAAAAAAATGTTTTTCATGAACACATGTAACTCACATGGCACTAAAACACTCAAAATCTAGATAGCACAAATTGTACTCATGAAAACTAAATCATGAGAAAATATTAAATAGGGTGAGTGTACAAGTGTTGTGTGTAAACATATCATCATGAAAATGGACAATCAAGCTCAATTGAAATTCCTTTAAAATATAAACATATGAAAACTAAATTTTCATTACTAAAGGAAATCTCCTAAAAACATGAAAGTCTAAACTCTTCATTAAAAGTCAACTTATACTTCAAGGTATATGTATGTTTAGACGAAGCAAAAGTATACATACATATCCCTAAACACAATTGAGTCCAAAATATAGATTTGCATGAAAAACAAATGACTCAAGGGGCATACATGTATATCTTAAGATTTGGCAAAATAGACATATACATGAAGTGAAAACACTTTATCATAGAAAACACATGATCATAAAACATATCAAAAATGAGGAATACATGTATGAATGCATGAATCATCAAAACTAGACTATACTAGCACATCTAATGAGTACAAATAGGCATCCAAGCACAAACATATATAAAGGTTTATTTGTGGCCCATTCTATGTACAAGTATAACTCCTAGTTTTCATGAAAACTAACATCTAAGCATATATTCAAATCATAAAGCATAAAACAAGTCATGATAGACAAAAATTGATCATAATACAAATCCACATGTTCTACTAATCATGGCAATAAACATTCTAAACAACACATGAATTATTAAAACAAAAATCATAGAATCGTAAACATCCAAATGATCATTATGCATATGCATGTGCAATAGATCTAAGGCATACATGTTAGTATAAACAAAGTGAGAACACTAAATATAGATCCATATGAAACATGGGTGCTCAAGGAACTAAACATGTATAACATTAATCTAATGAACAAGGCACAAGCATAATGAACAACAAAACATGATATGCTATAAAAGATGAACATGGAAAGTATGCAAATAAAAAATTAGGAGTTAGAGATGATACCAAAACTAATGAAGTTGCACCTCTAGTTCTCCAAAACACGGTGGTCCTCCCACAAATCTCCTTGAGAGTGAAGCATCCAAATGGTTCTCCTTTTAGCTTAGAATGCATCCACCTCAAAGCACCAATACCCTCACGTGACGCGAGAGCTCCCACCTACATCAAAAGTCAAAGAGGTGGTTTTTGGTACCCATTTCTTTGTGGGTCCACGGGGGTTAGTATCTTTTCTAACCCAAACATAATTAGTTGCTAAATTTTCATGATAAATGCGATCATAACAAAATCTAGCAAGGTGGCCTTTTCGACCACAATGTGTACATGTGTACACGTGAGCATACATATGATGATGGTGATCATGAAAAGCATGTGTATGCCTAGATGGGTGTGCATGCAAGGTTGGAACTTGTTTCTTGCGAACCAAGGTTTCCAATCGTGTGTGATTCATGGCACAATGGCTCAAAGTGGAGCCCAAACTATCAACACTTTTCTTCAAAACCAGTATATCATTTTCAATGTTCGAAGATAAAGTGGAGCATGCAATAGGTGTGCTAGAACATGAAGCAACATTAGCATGGCAAACATCAATCTCTTTTTGCAAAGATTTATTTTTAATCAAAACCAAATCCAATTCTCTAGTAATTGAATCAATATCATTTTTCAAAGTAAGATTTTCTTTAAAAGTAAAATCTAATTTTGAAGATAAAATCTCATTGTGCTTTACATCATCATCACAATCATTTTTGTTTTTCAAAAATTCATTTTCCTTTAAAGCAAGTTCAAGTTGAGATTTAAGTGAGTCACATTCACTTGCAATCTCTTCCTTCTCTTGCAAAACCAATTCAAAGTTAGAGCATAAATCCTTTAATTCATTTTTCAACACAAGATTATCCTCTTTCAACAAATCATGTTTTTCCAACAAATTTTCAAGCTTTTGAGCAAGTTCCATATTTAAAGTTTGAACTTCAAAACAACCATGGCAATAGGAACTAGAGCTATCATCAATATGAGAATCCGATTGTACCTCAAGGGAGTTCTTCCCTTGGACCATGAGGCATTGCTCTTCGGACTTTTCTCTCTTAGATCTCCTCATCTTGTTAATTATCCTTGGAAGCTCGGGAGACATCAAGATGCTCCAAACTGCAAAAGCCGAATCATAGTGATCAAAAACGGGTAAAAGAAATTCATTTAGAGATGCTCTAAGTGCTCTAAGTGCTAATGCATTAGCCTTCTTATGCTTGCTACTATTTGGGAGGGATTCTATGGTGATGGCTTGATAAACTAAATGACCTAGAGTTTTTAAATGCCTAGTCATGTCCACCTTCCAAGCATCAAGTCTAAAATGGTCAAACATAGGAGGGCTAGCCATGAGTGCAAACTAGTATGAGAGCAAATGATAATTGCAAATGAAGATTAGCAAACCAAGATCACTCCTAGGTGGTTAAACCTAAATATCAGGAGCACTAGCTCTGATACCAATTGAAAAGTCACCTAGAGGGGGGGGGGTGAATAGGTGACAATGCTAATCTATGAACTAAATGCAGAATTTAAAAAACTTAATGCAAATTACACTCAAGTGCTATCAACAAGAGATGCACACAACCAAGCCAAGCAAATATGAATGAGCAATGTAAATAAATGCAAGGCACAAAGTAAAGAGAGAGTAGAGAGAGAGCCAATGGATCAAGCGCAAATACAAAGATATGTTATCGAGGTTCGAGCACCCAGCTCTACATCCCCGCCTTCGACACACGAAGGATTTCCACTAGCTCGTCCACCTAGGACCCTTTACAAGGAGTACTCAACACTCCTCTCTTTACAACCTCCTCCCTGAGGCAAACTCCAACAATCACAACCTCCTCCTTGAGACAAATTTTCAAACCAATACAACAAACTCCCAATCACCAACCAATACAAGGATCACCTCTCAACTAGAGGGATACAACCCAAAGCACAAAGCTAAGAAAAGATTGGGTTACAACTTGGTGGTCACAACAACAACCACAAACAACTTCTTCTTCCACACAAATAACCTATAGATATAGATAGTAGATTTTTGCTCAAGTGTGGAGAAAACCAAGGGATTTGAAACCAGCAACTCAAAGAAAATCTTTTGGAAATAAATGAAACCAAGATAGAGAAGTTCAATTCAAAAGCTTTTCCCAAAACACTTTTCTTTGATTTTTCAAACCCTAATGAAAACACCGAAAAGATTGTTCAATATCAGTTCAAAAACCTATTTTGAATGCTGTAAAAACACCAGAGAGAATGGAAAAATTCGCACAAAAAATCTTAGAGAAAAACTCTTTCAAATGGGGTATTTATAGGCAATTTCAGAAAGTAGCCGTTGACAGAAATTTAGCCAGAAATAGCCTTCCGGTCGACCGGGACGGTCGACCGCCCAACGGTCAAATTTTGACCCTTTGTAGCTACCGGTCGACCGCCTCGGTCGACCGAAAATACCTGAGAGCAAACAGCTCTCTGTCGGTCGACCGCTTCGGTCGACCGGATGCAGTGTCAGCCTGCGTGCACGTATCCGTGCACGTCAGTCGACCGGAACGGTCGACTGGCTTCTTTGTTGCGGTCGACCGTACCAGTCGACTGGAAAATCCTGGCAGACAAAAACAGGTCTGAAATCTTGGGAAAAAATATTATAATAAAACCCACAAAATCTCTAAAATTCCACAAAAATAGTTTTATCATTTTATATTGAAATACAAACTTGTGTTAAAAATCCTAACACAAATTTCAAACATATTTGACTATTTTTGTGTCATAGAAATTTTGCCAAAAACCAAAAACCGTATTTTCTAAAACCTTGTATTTTGAATAGAAAATACACATTGTCTAAAACTCATCCATGATACAAAAATATGATATTTAAACACTAAGGCATGATGCAAATGGATAGAAATCCAATATACATGAAACAAATATATATCATAGTTTTTGTCTTTAATTTCCAAAAATAAGTTTTGTCAAAACACAAAACCTAAAACACATGAATAGGTATATCAAATTAAGTTTGTCTAAGTCTTTGAAGCATGCATGTATATAGAACAAATCTAATATACAATAAACCATGTAAACTTGTTTTGATCTATCTATTCATGAAAACCAAGATCGGTTAAACCTAAAACCGAAAAACCGAAAACCAATATTCAAAACATGAAACGTGTGTGTGTTGTGAACTTGAGCATTATCATACTATTCTAATCTTTACAATTAGGCTCTAAACACAAACTAAAACTATGGATACCTAAGTCTTCTTGTAGAGCGCAATCTCCAAGCTAGAGCGCAATCTCCAAGTCGGCTCGATCCAAAAACTCTTGATTCACCGAGCAAGTGCAATGTATGATCTTTGACGCTTGGGCTCTTGAATCAACATGTGCAAGCTTCCAAATCATCTTGTTGAAGCTAAACACCAACTAATATCTTGGTTAATAATCTGAAACTAAAATCACAAGATAATTAGTACACATAACTACATGAGTTAATCATCATCAAAACTAGAGTGGAAGGCCTTTGGGCCAACATTATCGACCAAGGGTCATTATCAACTTCAGTACCAGTGTTTGATGGCACTGAATCAGAAGCGAGCACAGAAAAGTAAGTCAAATTTAACTCTTCATTAATATACCATCCGCCTACATCATTGGCGGTGTTATTAACATCGAGCTTATTAATACTCGTTACAAGTGGATCTAGTTCCCACATGCACTTTTCTTTCTCCGGCTCGGTGTCAGCTTCATTACCAGAGTCTGGCTCCTCTGATTGTGGGTTCTTGTTTATTTTCAAAGAATCCTAGTACAGGAGAGAGTCTGTGAAATAGTTCTCGACTCCCTTGAACGGACGCCTTTCAGCAATCAACGTCTGTACCTTCCCACTCCCGTCGATGTATTTCATAACTTGGTGGAGAGTGGAGGGAACGACGGAATTACGATGAATCCATAGTCGTCCAAGCAGCAAATTGTATGATGTGTCGGCATCGATCACATCGCACGTCACTTCCGAATTTAAGTCCCCAATTTGGCATTTGAGCTTGATATTCCCATTGGGCAGGTACCATTGGCATTGAACCCATAAATGGTGGTGGCACTCAATCGGTGGGTAGGAATCCCTAAATGTTGCATGACCTGACGAGGCATAATGCTCAACGCGGACCTTAGATCTACCTGAATGCGGCTTACTTCAGATGATCCAATGTACCCTGTGAAGCATAGGGGTCGATCATGTTTTCCCTTAACCTGTATATCATCTGCCGTGAAGGTGATGCAGGGAGCATTTTGGGAGGCATGGAGGCAATCCTCTACATTTTCCTCCTGTGGTCCAGCCGGTACCTGGGTCATGAAAACCTCAGCATTAGCTAGAGCCTCTCTCAAAGCTTCTCTGGTTGACTTTGATAGCCTCAGGAGCTCGTAAAGGGTAATCTGGCTGGGATATTGGCCTGTTGAGCCAGGATGTCAAAGCGGTAAGGTGTTGTGGATCCTTCCGCGTTGTCCTTTGAGAGAGCTTTAGAAAATCGAAGCTCTTTCTGCCTCTCCATGGGTTGTTCCGGGGAGGGCTTGGCTGACTCTGTAGTGGGTTTGGGAGGGGTTGCTACCATTTCGTCATACTTTTTCAAATATGACTAGCCCGAACGAGTTTCTGTCACAAGTTGATTGGGTTCCGTGGCGAGAACTATTGTTTCCTCTTCTGAATCAGTCAGTGAGGGAACATCAGTTTCTGCTTCTCGGGAAGAAACGCACACCATATTACAGGACGAAGCCTTCGTCTTGCCTTTAGACCTTCTGCTGGTAACAGTGGTCCATTGCTGGCCATCCACAAAGTCGGGATGAATCCACATAACTTCCCCCTGAGGTGTGGGGACAGGTACAAGACCCTTCTCTTGCTGATGGTGAGGGTCTATATTGATCATTCATAGTTCCCCTTTTGGGATGGGGACTACTCCAGAGGGTGTTGGAGGTTGTCTTCCAAACTGGAGGAATAATATCATATTGGCCGTCATTTTCTTCTGCTCTGGATGGAGTTTTAATACCTTTGCATCAATCAGAGCCTGAAGGATGTCTTTGAAGACATAACAGCTCTTGGTGGGGTGTCCCAGCATCCTATGATACAAGCAATAGTTGGGATTATCAGTTTTACCGACTTCTTCAGGACGTCTAACTTCGGGAAGCTTCAATCTGTTGCTCTTGTTAAGTAATTTGAATAGCGAGTCAACATGTTTGTCCTTGAAGGAATACTGCTTACTGGTGCGCGGCTGACTTGAAGAGCCATTCCCTTAATCGGTTGAGGTTTTACAGGGGATTTGGTTTCTGTCGCCAAGTTATCCTTCCTTTTTGTTTGAAGGGATGCGTCTGGCGTACGCCTTGTCGACCTTTCGGGTCTGGGCTTGTTTTCTTCTGCCCAACCCTGGTGACAATTTCTTCAGTTTGTTCACCTTACTGGACCAATTGTTTCCAGTGAGTCTTTCAGTAACTCCTATTTGGGCGAGGAGTAAAGTTTGTAGATTATAACAGCATGCTTCTACCAGGGGACCTGGGTCATACCACTAGGACATCGGAGTGCTACATTCTGAAATCATTCTACAAATGATTTGACGGACTCTCCCTTTCACTGCTTTGTAGCCAAAAGAGTAGGCATTGTGACCTCTGAGTCGTCTTTAAAAAAACGTGACAGGAAGAGCTTCTCCAAATCACCCCAATTTTTAATGGAGCCTTCTGGGAGCTTCATGAACCATTCAAAGGCGAGCCCTTTTAGGGTGCCGATGAACAAGCGTGCCAAGATGACATCGTTATCTATCACGTTCCCCGTCTGAGACTTAAAGTAGTAGATATGTTAGTTTGGTGACCCTTTGCCGTCGAATGCTTGGAGGGTCGGAGCTTTGAACTTGGGAGGGTATGGAACAAGGTCCCACTCGGCCGGATATGGCCGGACCACTCCTACTTCTTGGAGGCCTTTCCGATTAGAAAGGGCCTCGAGACGTTGCTCTAATTGATGCATTCTTTTAGAATGAACCCCTCCATGGTCTTGGTTGTCTTTCCCCTTAGATGAGGATTTAGACGAGCCAGAAGTAGATTACTCTTTCTCCTCGATATGTACAGAAGATGAGCTTTCTCCCTCTTTTCGTTTGCCTTTAGACTTTTCAGAGGAGGCCTTGTTGGTTGACTTCTTCTTGTCTTCAAGCAATTGTGTCAGCATCTGCTTGAGGGTATCGATAGATTCTTGTTGAGCACGAATCATCTCGAATTGTTCCTTCTGGACCTAGGCTTGTTGGTTAAAGCGCTTGGCCGTCTCCTCAGGAGTATTTGTCATGTATATAAAGGCTTCCTTCTCTATGGAAGAGTTCGAAGCCTGCGACTCTACAACAACAGAATGTGAGTCATTTACTTCAATGCCCCTAGCCAGGATACTGTAATTGATCGGGGCAATCACTCCAGTCTGAGTGCGAGTATGCCGGTATACTCCTTCTAGTTCTGTGTCAGACTCGTCGGAGCTGACCACTGTTACTTTCCCCTACTCCTGCTTGCCATGTTTGCAGTGATTTCAGGGTACTCACTGTCAGAGAAGGTCCTCCTTCTGTGGGAGCAATTTCTTTTGGCTAATCGGAGAGCTAGAGTCAACTGTCTGAATCTAGACTATCGGCTTGCACGTGATCTACAACTGCACTCAGAGAGCATTATGATAAGCCATTTACAGCAATACGATGGAGCGATCAGACTAGCACTTCTCTTCCTTGTCAAATAATCTTAGATCCGTGGGAGAGGGATCGAAGAGATTAGCCTTGGATTGTCGTAGGCTTTTCAACTTGCGAGAGTTCTCCTTACTTCGCAAAGCTGAGATGCAAGGTTCTGAGACGTGGAGCTCATGAACGCAGCTCTCACGTTGTGGCTCTAAAACGCGAGTTTGGCGTCTCTGCTGAGAAGAGACGCGGCTCTCGCATTGCCAATTGTCGCATCTGGGTAGAGATGCTTAAGAAATGCAGACCTACTGGGTCCCGCGTATAAATACAGAGGCGCGAGTCTCGTGTCTTTGATGAAGAGCACGGACTTCGCGTTGCTGCTTGTGGCATTTGGGAAGCGGTGCTTCAGAAACGCTAGTTTGGTGAATCTCACGTTTAGGTTGCCAAACGCGGACTTCACGTGTCTGACATGGTTTAGAAGAGACGCGGGCTTGAACCTCGCGTCCTACCTCTGTTGGACAGACAGTTGTTCCAATTTGTAGTTGACGCGTACGCCATCTCTGTCGCCGCTCAGCATTCCGGTTACGTTGTGTGGGTTGATGGGAACCCCCGGTAACCTGGCGCTGAGGGAGGGGATGGACAGGCTGAACATCAGGAACGTTAACCACGCGGGTCTCCTGGGAGACGTTGACGTGGGCGTTACACATGATACGATTAGCCACGACATCCTTCTCACCTGTCGCGTCTGAGAGGATCTCAGAGCGGACTCAAGAGCAAATCCCCGAAGAGACTTTGCGGTAGACCCGCGCCTTAGGGCTCTTGGAGCCGGAAGAGAGGAACTATTCATGCTTTGCCTGGTCAAACTCCACGACAAGTGATTCAACCGTTTTTCCCATATAGGTGACGTCACTTTGCGCCAGAATTACAACAGATCAATACTCCGACTATAAGGGAGGGAAGATGTTCACACTTGATCTCCCCTTAGTTTAGTGCTGAGTTCTTGATGTGGCGGTGGAAAGTGAATCTTATTTTCTGTTGACCGGGTGAACGTCAGGACCTCTTGGGAATCCTCTCTTTGGATAGCAGACGGAGTAACACAGCTCCTGTCCACAAAGAATCTCAAAGAGATTGTAGGCAAAGACAAACTTGTACGCAGCAAGTTGTTAGAAGAATTGAACTCTCTTTCTTTTCAGTGGAGGTCTTGGTTCTCCTACAGCTCACAACAAAATTCTTTTTTACCAGGAATTATCTGATCGACCGACCCTTCTTCATAGCAAATGGGGTTATTTATAGAGGTTTCAGGGGTGAACGTGTCCCCTAAAAACACTCCATAATGGGGGTTAGCTCCCTTATTACGTGGGCAGTAATTGACCCAATAACGAGGGCAGTTATAACCGAGACGCGGGTTTTGAGCCTTGCGCCTTGTTGCTGAAGTGATGCTGAGATGCGGGTTTTGACCCTCGCGTCTTGGTGCTGCAGTGATGCTGAGACGCGGGTTTCATCCTTCGCATCTCGGTGTTGCAGTGATGCTAAGACGCGGGTTTCGACCTTCGCGTCTTGATGCTACAGTGATGCTGAGATGCGGGTTTCGTCCTTCGCGTCTTGGTGCTGCAGTGATGGCTATGATTAGCCCTGCATCTGGAGTTTGGACTCTGCATTTTGATTACTTGTCTTTAGTGATTTTTAGACAGCCTACAATGAATTTTGGAGAAGCCCTCCTTGATGAAGACTTGCAGCTTTTGTAATCTTCTTTGCAAGACCTTAGTAAGTTTAGTTTTGGTGTTGAATTGATGCTCAAAGAAGAGACACACACATTTTTCTAAAACATGTTTTGTTTTCGGTATTTTTGTTCTAACTAATTTTTCAAGAGATAGATATTATTCTAGCCTATATTTTCCCTTGATTTTTTAAACCGGCCTTATAGAATTTTTTTTGAAATCCATATATTACCAAAACATATTGTACACTTATATAATATTTCAAAAGGGGTTGTATTTCAAAATGTTGTTTATACTGATTTTTGGGCTTGGCCGGTCGACCGCCCAATCGATCGCCAGTCGTGCTCAGTGTTTTGTACACTAGCTTCGTCGATCGAGAGGTCCACCGAATGTGCACAGAGTCACTTGGCTCTTATGCATGAAGATCGGTCGACCGAATGGTCGACCAATATACATATCAGGACTTACAGGATTGTTCGATTGACCGCCTGGTCGACCAATTCTCTATTTTGATATTTTATGTTTTAGCCCATCAGCTGACCGAGCGAGTGACTGACGCTTTGTCAGGACATTTGTTTTTTTAATCGGCCGACTGTCCGATCCATCGATAGCCTATAACAGCTTGTTTTTGACTAACTGTCGGTCAACAGATTGGTCCATTGACAGTGTGGGTCTGCTACAGTAACGGCTATAATTTTCAAATCTGGTAGTTTTTTTGATTTCTCAAATGGCTATTTTTACTTCTTTTGGGCTAATCACCTAAAATTAACCCCCACTCTCTCTTCTAAGTGTGTTTATCTATTACCTATATATATGGGTCATTTGAGAGAGAGAAACAAGAAGTTTTCACAAAGTTTTTCAAAGAAAATTTCAATTTTTGAGAAATTGCCTTCAAGAAAAATCAAGTTTTTAATTCTCAAACTTTGAAATCAAAGTGCTTTCAACCTCAATCTTTCACTGAAGGTTTCAAATCTCAATGATAACTCTCTTCATTGATTTTACTCTTACACACTTCTTTTGAGCTTATTTTCTCCATTCAAAATTCTAGAAGTTGTAAAGAGAGAGATTGTGATCTTTGTAATTGCTAAGAGAATGTTAACGTCATTGGCTTTGTACTATCTCTTGTGTAGAGGATTGAGTGTTGGAGTTGTGTACTCTGGTCTTGTGTAAATTTTATAGTTCATTTATGAAAATTTCTTTGTGAAAATTCTTTTGTGGATAGTGAAATCCTTCATGAGGTGAAGGCGGGGACGTAAAGCTTGGTGCTCGAATCTCAAAACAAATCTCTTGTGTTTGTGATTGCTTTCTCTCTTGCTCTTACTCTATCTCTATTGCTTGCACTTGTGCTTTTACTTTATTGCACTTGCTATTCATCTTTTGCATCATTCATACTTAATCGCTTTTCTTCTTTCAATCAAGAAGGCAATTGAGTACCTCAACTCTTATCTAGAGAAATATAGAGGAGAAGTTCTAGAGCCCTTAATTAGGAATCAGGCTTCACTTCTTGATTTGAGTCGATCATTTGCACTATTCATTTTTAATTATTGCATTTTCACATTTGATTTGCATTACACCTATTCACCCCCTCTAGGTGTACTTTCAATTGGTATCAAAGGCTTGGACTCTAGTTTTTTTGTTTAACCATCTTAGTGAGATTCACTAGCTAATCATTCACTCATTTGCTTGTTTTCTACAGTAGTATCCATGGCCAAAGGAATCAGGACTTCACCCAAGTTAGATGGCCTTAACTTTTCCATATGGAAAGTTAAGATGGCTATTTTCTTATAATCTCAAGGAAGCAGGGTTGCAAAGGCTGTGACCAAACTATTTAATGTACCCGATGGTGATAAGGACACTTAGTCTGAAATTGCCACCAAGAAATTTGATGCTAATACTAAGGCACACTATGCCTTGCTTCAAGTCTTGAACGATGATGATATTGCTAAGGTAATTCATTGCAAATCCGTCTATTAGATTTGGTCATACTTGGTTGTCACACATGAGGGGACATTACAAGTGAAGAGAGTTAAGATTGATCTCTTGCGTTCCCAATATGAAATTTTTTTTATGAATGAGACTGAATCCATCAATGACATGATTGCCAAGTTTACTAAAATCACCAATGATCTTGCTTCTTTAGGTAATGAAATTAATAATGACCAGAAGGTGGGGAAGGTCATTCATGCTCTTTCACTATCTTTAGAGGTTAAATCTACTACATCGAAGGAGCTAAATGATAAGAAAGTGATGGAACTTATTCGTAGCACCCCGTTCCTAGGATACGTACCCAGATACATGTCCCAATTTTTTGACCGTATATTTCAATTTTCCTCCAGTATTTGTTTTGAGTTGTGATTGCTTATGTTATTTGGTATCGGATCTGGATTCTCAGTCTTAGAGTCAGGCTTGACCTGGACCGGGAACCTGATACCAGCATACTGCCTGATTTGACCTTTCTGGCAGTCTAATTTGACTAACTTCTGTTTCAAATACTATTTTTCAATATTTTAGATTTTTCATGATTTTCTGAAAATTTTCAGAATATTCTGCAAAATCTTCAAAATCGGTGTCGATTGGTATCGCTGACCGATTATCAGATTTTTAGTTTTTAAATGGAGTTGAATTTTTAGAAATGTCTTACACATTACTTTTAGAGTCTCATTTTATATCTAAATACATTTTTTGAGATTTTTATGAACTTATCAAAATTTGACCGATTTTGGTGTCGACCTGTATTGTCAGAAGATTTCAAGATTTTTAATTTGAAAACTAGATTGAACTCTAATTTGATTTCACCAACCATTTTAAAATAATATTTTCTATTTTTTAAAATTTTTCGGAGCGTTTCTGAAATAGTCAAATTTTACCCTATTTAAATAATAATATTATTTTCCTTTCTTTTCTTTTCTTTCTTTTTCCTTCTCCACTCTGCTACTTAATACTCTCAGGTTATTCTATTAATTAATTTATTTAATAAATATATTTATTCATTATTTTTCTTATTTCTTTTCCTTTTCTTTATTTTTCCTTTTCTTTTCTTTTCTTTTCTTTCTTTTTCTTCTGTTCTTTTTCTTTTTCTTTCTCCCCTACCTGCTCCCCATGGCCCCATCCCCTGCAACCTGCCAACAGCAGCACTATCAGCTGCAACATCTCATCCCCCATCTCCTCCATACTCTCCCTCTCCCTCTCCTTCTATTTATTTTTCCATTTCTTTCTTTCTTTTCTTCCCATTCTCTCCATCAACCTCTCTCTCCCACCAAGTCCTCCTCCCTCTCCTTGACCGCCGGCCAACGCTAGCACCACCACCGCAGCACCCTAGATTCGACCATCTCCACCTCCAAAACCCCATCTCTCACTTCCTTCCACCAAATATCAACCACCACACCACCCTTTCAATTTCAAGAAAACTCATTACCACCATTTCCTTCTTCTTCTTCAATTCACCATCAACTCACCTCCTCCTCCACTTCCAACCCCCAATCACCATCTCCTCCTCCTCCTTCAACTCTCCAATACCACCATCTTCAACCAACACTACCACCATCACCTATAACAACAACAACATCAACAACAAACACCCAAACCCCCTCCTCCCCGGGCCCTAGCCGTGCGTCCCCCTCCGGTAGCGGCGCCGCCTCCAAGGTCGCCAGCGGCGGCCAGAGCCACCGGCCAGCCCCCCTCTCCCCTCTCTTCTTCTTTCTTTTCTTTTTTTTCCTTCTTTCCTTTCTTTTTTTCTTTTCTTCTTTCTTTCTTTTCTTCCTTTCCACTTTTACCCTCTCTTTTAATCCCCTAATTACCCCCTTATATTTCCAGCCAACCCCTCTCTCCTCTTTTCTACAGCTTTCTCTCTTATAGTCTCCTTCTCTCTCTAACTAATTCTTCTCTTTATAACTAATCCTCTCTCTCTCCCCCTCTCTCATTCTCTCACCAATATATATGTATATATATAAATTATTTATATTATATATGGATTAGTAGCGTGTATGTATTTATGGTGTTCCGGGATTTTATGGCATTTTTCGGTGATTTTAGGCGAGTACTTCACTTTATGTCAGCGAGTAACTCTTGTGTTTTAGCGAACACTTTTCTTGTGTTGCTTCATGCCTTACTAATTCTATTCTAGATCTCGATATAAATTTAAGTACTTTGATATCATCAATTCATGTTTAGTAACTGCTACTCTAGCGTTTATTGCATGATATATGATATGTGGATGTCTTGTTACTACCGTTATATGCCTAACAATTGCTACTCTAGCTTGAATACATGATGCATTGTTATGCGAGTTGGTATATGATATGCGAGTGATTTTTTTAAAATTAACATGTTATATGAATACATGTTGACCATTATTATAATTCATTTAACTGGTATATAGTTGAATGGTATGCCTAGATACGCTCCCGCTTCGCTCGGCTTCGCATAACTAATTAAAAGATTAATATTGTTGTTATAGATATGGTTATGAAGAGTTTGAAATGTTTAACTATACTATTCTCCTGTACCATGTTACATGGCCGGATGATTACCTGATATATGATGTTGTAGCTCTGTTTCAACTCACCTGATACCAATATGTTAATCACCTAACACTGATATGTTTATACTTGACACCTGACCCTGACACTTGATATTTGACACCGGTACTTAACATGTTATACTTGACACCTGATCCTTGACGCCGGTACTTGACATGTTGTACTTGACATCTGATCTCTGACACTTGATATCTGACACCGGTACTTGACATGTTATCACTTGACACCTAATACCTGATACTTGATATATGACATTTGACAATTGACATGCTATCACTCACTTGACATATGCTATCACCTGGTACTGACACATTTGTTTGATATTATGACACCTGACTGAATACTATTATATCTGACACCTATATTACATTGCATTCATGATTATCACTTTTATGGGAACTTGGCATGATTATTATATTGTTATTAGACATTTGGTACTCCCGAACTCTTGTGCTCCTGATCTCTTGTATACTTGAACCCTGCAAAAGGGAGACTCCTGATATTATACTCCTGTTGATCCCTGTAGTTGGGTAACCATGAATATAGGATTGCTGTGAATACCCTGTGGACATTATTACTGGACAATCTGTAATAATTGAACAACTTACTCCGGGATGGGGGAAACTGATGTGCATCGCATAGTCTCCATGTTTATGACGGTCTTAAAGTGTCGCGCGGCCACATACTTGGATTCGACCTGGAGGCCACCAGGTGTTTCCGTGGGGTGTACTGGCACCCCTACTCCTCTGCCTGCCGGTTGTGCCATAAGCCCCTGGGCTTATTCTTGTGGAAGCGGTAACATCCTGTTCCTATTCGGTCGTACAATAAGTCCTGTTACCTAGCGGTACATTCCGGCTCAGTATCAGATACTCCTTGACTGTTGTCCCGGCATGTACGAGACCCATTCTAAGCATGGTTCATCGATCTCCATCAGTTTTCAATAACTTACTCCCCGGTCTGTATACTGAGGTATGTAGAATGGGACACATACCGAGTATACAAATCAGATGAGTCTTAATAACATAATAATAACATGCTCCTGATATCTGACTAGCTATACACTTGATCTATACTTAGGAGACCTGTGATACAATACATTATCCTGCTCACCACTTACACATAATACTTGTGCCACTTTGTTGAATTACTCAATTGCTTATTTTAGGGTTTCCATACTGTTTCATTATTCTATTATTGTGAAGGAAAATTTAGATTATTAAACTCAGATTACAGTGACGTGAGGTGTAGGGTATATATATATAAGGGTTTTCTTGTTTGGATTATTCCTTCGACGTACTAATCTCACGGATCGGTAATGTTGGCTTGTATAACTGATTTTCCTTTAGTTATTGTACTTACTGTCTCATTTCATGTTCATATGTGCTTATATTCATGATACACCTTTCCTATACACGTGTGCCTGATATGCATGCCACATGGTGATTGCAGAATGAAAGTGATAAGAATTACCGTCTAGCTTTAGGCTAACGGGTCATGTCCACGAGGAGAAATGAGATGAAAGCTTTTCAGTGTTTTTGTTTAAAAAGCAAAGAATGGTGTTGTTTTTTTTCTTTTTAGTTGAAAAGAGAATAGAGAGAATGAAAGTGATTAAAAGAAAAATTGAAACTTAGACAAGGCTTTAGAAAAGATGATCTTTAAGAAACATTGAAGATTGTTTGGTGTTTTTAATATAGAAAAAAGATCTGGGCTCACTATCTTACTATCAGCGATGTGTTCTTTTCTTGAGATTATTAGTGCCTCAACTTGATCATAGGCAAAAACTTAAGCTTTAGTTTTGAAAGTCTTAAGCAAAGCAAATAAGATTGTTTTGAAAAGTTTAATTCTTTTTCTTAAGAAATTCTCTTGAACTAAATGTTAAATCATCAAGTTTTAATACAAGTATGAAATAAAAGCAAGTTCAAGTGATATTTTAAAAGATAGAGAAGTTTAAAAATTTAAACCCATCCTCATGTGCCTTCAAGAACACTTTCAAAGAAGAAAGACTTAGTTAAAGGCATGCAAATGATTCCGTTGGGTTCTTTAAAACAAAATCATTCAAAACAAGAAGGATCGAAGAGAAAGACGATAGTGAGCCCAGAAAATAAGTTTAGCTACTCATGAATAATACAAACTAGACATGCAAATAAAACAAGACATACCCATGAATTGGAGTGGAAGAGGAGAAAGCTTGATCCTTTATTGATGTCACTTCAATCTTCAGATTACAATTACTCTATTCCTCTCTCTCACTGGTATTTGGACTGAACTACAAATTAAAGAACAAAGATATAACTTCTCTATACTATCTAATAAAGAACCTAAACCCTAAAAATAAAGAGAAAAATTTAAACTAACTTCCCTTCCCTTTTTCTCTAAAAAATACAGTGTTTATAGGCAAAAATCAAACAGGAGAGGGTGTAGAAAGATAGGGGGAGCAAACGCTCCTTCAACAAACACTAAATGGGTGGCCACACCAGGTTGGTGGGTCTCGCTCGCTTGGTGATCCCCTTTATCTCCTGCTAGTTTTCCCGTTTTAGCTCCAGGATTTGACGAAACAGCCTTTGATATTTAGCTTTAACCACTTAATTTTGGAAGATTCATTTTAACCGATTTTCAACCTCTCTCATTTGCCATGATATGCCCTAATTTCTTGATTTTGAATTAGTTCTGAATTAAATCAGAATTTGATGGGCTTTTGAGCTCGTTTCTCTTTCCTATCCTTTAGCAATGGGCCCGCATTTTATAAAGAAAAATAAGACTTATTAATATGATTTATTTAGATAATAAACATGATAATGTGATTATATTTATGCAATATATGTGACCGATCACATCCCCACACTTATCTTCTGCTTGCCCTCGAGGAAAATATCAAAACTAATCCTAATCAAGTATTATACCACTTTCGCAGGTCACTCATTGCACTAAGCATGTGCAACAAGCCGTTAAACCTCTAGGTTACCCGTAGAGGACGAGTTTTGTCTCGTGAGGGTTTTCAGTGGATTGTACCCACAAAATCCATAAAGAAAGAGAAAAAATGTCAGTATTTTCGAAAAGCATTTTGAAAAGAGAAAATATTTGACGTATATTTGTAAGAGTTTAGGTAATCTATAAGTTATAGGAATAGCAAATTTTTCATCCTAAACTTAGTCTCTATTAAAAAACATGTCATCAATCAAAGTAAAAAGTCAAATTGTATTTCCCATCTAGTCTATTACTTTATCCTGAGCCATATGCCTTTCGTGACCGTGAAGTTTGACTAAGAGTTCTTTAACATTAACTCCTATGCGTTATTTATATTTATTTTTGATGGTATTTATTCCTCAATTCCATTACGCTTTCTAATCTGCCCATGTAACGAGCCTTTAGTCGGTGACACCCAAACTAGACAGTCTTAGGGCACCAGGTGAGAAAACACCCCTAAGGATTTAAACACTCGAGCAGATAAGGCCACGAAACCAAGGGTTTTTATTTAAAAAATGTACCCCTTTTAGGCGTGAATACTTATACTTCATGAGGCACAAATCCCGGCTTAATCAGAGGATTTATATATATATATATTTTTCAAACTTATCCAATTATCTTTTGCATAAATACCAAGGCTTTCTTAGGCCAAAGCACCTAGCTAATCAATAATTAGATTTGTTTACTTTTCATAGATATTCATATATATATTTTTTCTTTTTTTTCTTTTTTTATAAGGCATAAGAGTCTTTGTTTTTGAACCCTAAGTGTGTAAGTGTGTAAGATGTGCATATTTCTTCAAGGTAAATATCAAGACTACATTGCTTCCATCAATTTTCTTCCTAACCCTGAAAATCAAATAAGTCATCTTATTTTGACCAAGTATAAGAAATCCTAATTATGATTTTCCTATTCCTTAAAATTGACTTAATTTCTTACAAAAAATATATGAAAGTATTGTTCTTACCTTTCAAAAAGTTATATATATATATATATATATATATATATATATATATATATATATATATATATATATATATCTTTGTCTTCTTCTTTTTTTATAGTTATATAAGTCATGTTATAGCCCTCCCCCACACTTATCTAATGCATTGTCCCCAATGTATGAAAAAAATGTATAGATGTATGAAATGGAATGTAAAAATGGTGCATATATTATACAAAAATATGTACAACATCAAGTTTCTCCCACACCTAGATCTTTTTCGGTCTTATCCCTCTAGCTTTATTCCCATTATTCTAATGGGTCCACTTTATAGGGCATAGTGGGGAGGCCAATCTTTTTGTCATTTTTGCTCTTTTCCTCCCCAGTCTCACATTCTTTAAGTTTTTCTTCCTCATATTTCTACATTCATTATTCAAAAATTGATCACCATCACACTTCTCAGTTGGAACTTCCTCACTATGAATGTCTAGGAATTCTAACTCAGTTCCATACATCTCCTCAAAACTTAGGTCAACACTTTCCCCTGGAGGTGTGTAATTAACCAAAATATCCCTAGTTGGTTCATCGAAATACATGAGTTCTCCTTTGAAGTGGTTTTCAAAGAGTATGTCAATCGGAGGTTCTTGAATTATATTCTCATGCGACATATTATTGGTTGGCTCATCAAAAGTGAAGATATTCAAATCAAATTTCCCTTTTTTAAAGGGTACTCTAAAATTAGGATCTCCGACATATGCCTGTTGGAACTTGCTTTTGATGATATATTTGTGAAGCCATATCATATGAAGCTCTATCTCAAGCCTAATCAAGAGTTCTACATGATCAAGTCTTCCCAAAGAGAGTTGCTATTGATGTGTATTGTAATGGTTAATAGTATGTTAAAAGTCTTGAAATACGCATACACATCATTAGTCTATTAATAGACTTGACCCTTCCTATTAGTAAACTTAACCACCTATTAGTAAACTTGACCCTTCCTATTAGTAGACTTGACCCTTACTATTAGCAAACTTGACCCTTCCTATTAGCAGACTAATAGGGTTATTAGTCGACTTATAAAAAAGACTAGTCGACTAATACATGTTATAGCCGACTTATAATTCCTGCTGGTCGACTAATTGTAGTTTTCAGAAACTTGAATATCTGTTTCAGTCTTATGTAGTCGACTTATACCTAGGATTAGTCGACTAACCCAGTCTAAATTGCCTACTCTAGTCGACTAAGCCCCAACCCCTAGTCGACTTATAGCAGTTTGTAACTGTTATACTGTTATTGTATTCTGATATTTTATCTAACGTTTTAAAATTCAAATTTGTCCTAATAACTACCCTAACTGATTATAGATTTTAGCTATAAATAGGGTTGTTATCTTAGATTTAAAATACCAATTAAAATATATAGTTTTCTGACCAAAAAAACTTTGAAAAATTCTGGTTCTCTGAAAACTGTTCCCACTTTCTGTTTCTTCACCAAATTCTTACTCCAAAGTGAAGATTTCTGAAAGTCAACCTATAATAGACCTTGTCCACGATCACATACTAAATCAAGGCTTATAGGAAAGTTTGTAATCACACAAAGGAATCATTGTACAAGAGCGTCTTCTTGGTGTGGAAGAGAGGTTGTACAAGGTGTTTGTCTTCTTGGTTTGTAAGAAGAGTTGTACGCATTTGGCAAAGGGGATTTGTCAAGTAGTGTCAAGGTGTTGATTTTGGGTGTACAAAGTCAAAGAATAAAGGAAAATCTCAAGCGGGTGGCTTGGGGACTGGATGTAGGTCACGAGGACCGAACCAGGATAAATCACTCGTGTTTGTGTTTGTTATCATTTTCTGTCATTTATTTCCTTTAATTGCAAGTACTTTATTTCTTTAATACTAATATCTTTGTGTGAGTGTTGACGTGTATATTAGATCCACAATTGGCATCATCTTGGGACCAACAATTGGTATCAGAGCAGGAACTACAATTGGTATCAGAGCCCTGCATATCCAGTCAACAATCCACAAGGATGGCAACGGAGTTCCCTTCGTCACAATTCAAAGAAGGACATTCTACACCACATCCACCACTATTTGACGGATCCAACTACAACTATTGGAAGTGTAGAATGAAGATCTACTTGTAATCGCTCAATTACGAACTTTGGACCATCGTAGAAGCACCATACACCAAGCCAACAACCAACTACAACGCTTGGAGTAACGATCAAAAGAAGAATGAGAACCTTGATGCCAAAGCGATGAATGCTTTATTCTGTGCCTTAACCAAAGAAGAATTCAACCGCGTGTCAACAACCACTTTTGCAAATCAAATGTGGCACACTCTACAGGTAACACATGAAGACACAAATAAAGTTAAGGAATCTAAAATTTCTGTTCTTGTCCACAGGTTTGAACTATTCAAAATGAAGGAGAATGAAACCATCTCAGAAATGGTTACAAGATTCACCGATATTACCAATTCCTTATCATCCCTTGGAGAGGAATACACCCAAGTAGAAAAAGTTCGCAAGATCCTTCGTGCACATCAGATTGGGAGAAGAAGACAACCGTAATCGAAGAAGCGAATGATCTCTCAATAATGTCGTTAGAAAACCTTATTGGTAATCTAATGGCATATGAAGTGCAACTCGAAGACAGAAAGAAGGATGAACAACAATCTCTCTCAAAGAAGAAAGAACTTGCCTTCCATGCATCCTCAGACACGGACAATTCAGATGTCGATGAAGAGATGGCAATGCTTTCAAGAAAATTCAGAAGATTCTTAAAGCAAGGAAGTTTAGATGTTTTAATTGTAATAAAGCAGGTCATATGAAGAAGGATTGCCCATTGCTCAAAAGCAAAGGTAAATTTAAGAGCAAAAAGTTCATAAAGAAGAAAGACTACCAAGCATCATGGGAGAACAGTGATTCCTCTTCCTCTGACGAAGAAGAAACCACTGAACATGCTAACATCTGTTACATGGCGCTAGAAGAAGATGAGGTACAATATACTGAACTTTTAGATGAA
This sequence comes from Agave tequilana, assembly GCA_038442645.1. NCBI lineage: Eukaryota > Viridiplantae > Streptophyta > Magnoliopsida > Asparagales > Asparagaceae > Agave > Agave tequilana. The sequence goes on along the minus strand of JAVJIF010001179.1, from coordinate 406,776 downwards.
TTCCATGAATTATTCAATGATCTAAAGAATGAAAAAATGAAGAATAAAGTTTTATCAAAGGAAAATGAAAAACTTTTCAAAGAAAATTCATGTTATGTCTCTCAAGTTTCTTCTATAAATCTCAAAAAGATGATTTTGAAAAAGTGATATCATCATTGAAAAAGGATAATGAGAATTTTATAAAAGAAAATATTTTTCTTAAAAAGGAAATTATGTCTTTAAATGAAAGAATTTCTGTGTTAGATAAAGACATGTCAGTTTTCAAAATGAAATATGAAGAGATTTTGAAAAATGTGACTAAATTTAATCAAGGAAAAGAAAAATTGAATGATTTGTTATCATATCAAAAGATGTCACATAATCATTATGGTCTTAGATTTTTTGAAAAATCTTCATATGTTAGTAATCCATATGATTCTTTTGTGAAAAGAAAGTCTAATATTATTTCAAAAAGAATTAAGAATAAGTTTATATGGATTCCTAAAACTTAAGCATTGTTGATAAAAATACTTATATTGCATCATACATATATGATATATGTAATTCATGCAATTATGTGTATACTAACAGATAGAAATCAAATTAAAATTGGGTTTGGTCTCCTAAAGGTTAGTGCTTTACTCTTATGATTGGTACCATCTAATGTTTATCTTTCAGGTATCATATAAGAAGTTTGATAAGGACATTACTTCAAATATTTTATATATATACATGTTATGATATATTTGTTGCAGGGAGAGAACACAAGTGTTTCTATATCTGTTATAACGCATTTTCTGAGGGGGGAGAACATATAACTTATTTTCTGCAGGGGGAGCATTTGTGCACACAAAGTGTCATCATCAAAAAGGGGGAGGACGTTGGAACTTACTTTTGGTGATACATTTGTGAAGCCATATCATATGAAGCTCTATCTCAAGCCTAATCAAGAGTTCTACATGATCAAGTCTTCCCAAAGAGAGTTGCTATTGATGTGTATTGTAATGGTTAATAGTATGTTAAACGCCTTGAAATGCACATACACATCATTAATCTATTAGTAGACTTGACCCTTCCTATTAGTAGACTTGACCACCTATTAGTAAACTTGACCCTTCCTATTAGTAGACTTGACCCTTGCTATTAGCAGACTTGACCCTTCCTATTAGCAGACTAATAGGGTTATTAGTCGACTTATAAAAAAGACTAGTCGACTAATACATATTATAGTCGACTTATAATTCCTGCTGGTCGACTAACTGTAGTTTCCAGAAACTTGAATATCTGTTTCAGTCTTATGTAGTAGACTTATACCCAGGATTAGTCGACTAACCCAGTCTAAATTGCCTACCCTAGTCGACTAACCCCTAACCCCTAGTCGACTTATAGCAGTTTGTAACTGTTGTACAGTTATTGTATTCTGGTATTTTATCCAACGTTTCAAAATTCAAATTTATCCTAATAACTACCCTAACTGACTATAGATTTCAGCTATAAATAGGGTTGTTATCTTAGGTTTAAAATACCAATTAAAATATATAGTTTTCTGACCAAAAAAAACTCTAAAAAATTCTGGTTCTCTGAAAACTGTTCCCACTTTCTGTTTCTTCACCAAATTCCTACTCTAAAGTGAAGATTTCTGAAAGTCAACCTATAATAGCCCTTGTCCATGATCACATACTAAATCAAGGCTTATAGGAAAGTTTGTAATCACTCAAAGGAATCATTGTACAAGAGCGTCTTCTTGGTGTAGAAGAGAGGTTGTACAAGGTGTTTGTCTTCTTGGTTTGTAAGAAGAGTTGTACACATTTGGCAAAGGGGATTTGTCAAGTGGTGTGCAAAGTGTTAATTTTGGGTGTACAAAGTCAGAGGATAAAGGAAAATCTCAAGCAGGTGGCTTGGGGACTGGATGTAGGTCACGAGGACCGAACCAGGATAAATCACTCGTGTTTGCGTTTGTTATCATTTTCTGTGATTTATTTCCTTTAATTGCAAGTACTTTATTTCTTTAATACTAATATCTTTGTGTGAGTGTTGACGTGTATATTAGATCCACAATTGGCATCATCTCGGGACCAACAATGCCTTCTCATTAAGATAATCACATTCATTCTTAAATAATTCATTAAGAAACAGAGACTCATTCTCTATACCTTCACTTTCTTCATCACAATTGTTTTCAACAAAGTTTACCTCAAATGTTTGGTCTCTTATCTTACGAGATTGTTTTTCTAGGTTGAAGACATTGACTTCTCTAGTCATGTCCGCAAAAGTTAATCTCATAGACCCATTCCTACAGTTGATAATAGTATTAGCAGTAGCAAGGAATGGGCGCCCTAGGATAACAGGAGTTTGAGCCCTAGGATTGGACACATGTTGTATCTCAAGAACTTTGAATTCAACTGGTTAGATAAACTCCCCGACCCGGATAAGGACATCATTAATTTTTTCCTTTGGAACTTTCACAGAACGGTCAGCAATTGGATCGTGACTCGATTTGGACTAAGATTGCCCAACCCGAGTTGTTGATAAACTGAGAATGAAAGTAGGTTGATACTTGCTCCCAAGTCAAGAAGTACATGACTAATCTCAGCTTGTCCTATAGTGCAGGCAATGGTGGGGTAACCCGAATCATTGTACTTGATAGGGATCGGACCCGATAATAGCTCAATAATGTTAGTGGCTAAGAAGACTTTCTTGGGTACATTAGTTTTTCTCTTCTTTCTGCACATGTCCTTAAGAAATTTTGCTAAGGATGTGACCTGTTGGATGGCATCAAGGAGTGGCACATTTATCTTCACTTGGTTGAAGATATCAATTATTTTATCAATGTGTGGATTCTACTTGTTGTTCGATAGCCTATTAGGAAATGGTACTATAGGCTTGTACACCTGACTGGTTGACTTATCTGTTTCAGATTCGTCAGATTTGGAAGGATTGGGACTAGATGAGGTGGATTCTTGAGTGTGATTGTGCTAACTGGAATTGGGTGATGTTGACACTTGATTATCAACTTTCTTTCCCGACCTTAATGTATGAACAACATTACATTGATTAAATGATTGATCCTTAGCCAAATAAGCTTGTTGAGAATTCCTAGGGTTCATAATTGGTTGACTGGGTAAGGTATCCTTTTGCCTCTCATTTGTGAATTGGCTAATTGGCTCATTTGACCCTCTAGCCTCTATATTATTTTCATGAGGGAATCTTGATTCTTCATATACTTTTTTATATTTCTCTCAAAATCAGTCATTTTCCTTTCAAATTGAGGTTTCCGGAAGGAAGATGGTGGAGCTTGGTTGGGAAAGTTTTGATAACTTGAAAAATTATTGGGAGAATTAAGAGGGTAATTTGGAAAGTTGGGTTGATGATTGGAGGAATTATTGGGATAATGAAAGTGGCTTGCATGGTTCGACTGTGGGTGGTCATTGTTATGGTGGCTCCATGAGAAATTTGGGTTTTCTCCAGCCAGGATTGTATGTTGGTGTGTAAGGATCATTGTTCGGCCTTGAAAAGGCCGCTTCATTGGTTTTGAAAAGTGTTGTTGAGCTTGAAACACAGGACACTCCTCAAACACATGATTCATGGCTTGGCAATAAGTACAACCCGGAGTTGAAGTTTAGTTTGGGCTGACTTAATTGACTGGATTTGGTTTCTTAGTTTCTAAATCTTTCAGTCTTCTCACTAGGTTAGCTAACTTTGCCTCGTTATGGATGATTCAATTGAATGGAGACTTCCTTTTGAAGAGATGGAGTTTGAATTCCTGGAGCTTTCATTAGTTGGTTCCCATTAGATGGTCTTTTCAGTTAGATTCTCATATAAATCCCATCCTTCATTCTCATCCTTCTACAAGAATCCCCCTTGACACGTGCTTTCTAAGAAGGTCTTGGTTGAGTAGTATAAACTGTCATAAAGAATTTGGCATTGTCGCCATTTCTCTATTCCATGATGAGAACATTGGACAAAGAGGTCTTTGAAGCGTTCAAAGTACCTCCAAAACAGTTCACTGGGTTCTTGCTTCAATTGCATGATGTTTTTCCTAACGAAAGCGGTCTTATGAATTGGATAGAATTTCTTCAAGAAGACCTTGATAAAACCATCACAGGATGTGATAGAGCAGGCCGCTAAGCTGTAGAGCCATTTCTTGGTTAAGTCCTTAAGAGCGAAAGGGACAAATCTCAACCTAATAGCATCATCTGCAAGGTGTGGGATTTTCATCATTAAGCATATTTTCTCAAATTCTCTTATGAAAAAATAAGTATTTTAGACTCTAAGCCATGGAACTTACAGAGTGTGTTGATGAACTGTGGCTTAAGCTCAAAGTTGTGTTCACCAACCGATGGAAGTTGGATGTAAAATGGAAGTGAGGTTCTAATAGGATAGAACTTATCCTACAAAGATGTCGGTTGAGCCATGACCAAATCTGGTCTTGGTTTGAACTTGTCTGGTGATGTGTTTCTAGTTAACCTAGATGAATTAGGGTCTCCTGACCACACTTGCATACACAAACACAATCATAAACAAGTTCACAATAGTCAACAAAAGAAAATAGCCAAGCCTAGTCTAAGGTAACATTGACCTCGACAACTCCTAACTGGTTGATTGTTCACAGGAGGTATAATGCAGACTTTGACCACAAGCTAATCAGCCAGGTCATGGCAGGATTGGTGGCAGGTATCCGCGCAGAAGCGACGGGCCTAATTAAGCCAAACTACCAGTCTTCGGGGTTTCGCCCCTCAATCTCTTTTCTTGGACACTGATTTGGCAGGAGTCAAATTCTAACACCTTCCCCCTTAGGATAATCTCCTAATGAGTTTGAGATGTCCCTAAGGCCAACATCTGTCAGATTTTAAATTAGGCTTAGGTTGTGCGTGCTTGGAGATAATTTGTGGGCTAAGAAAGGGTAATGACTTTTCCACCTTCTCTTGATTTGGGTTTTGCCCTTAAAATTGATTGTGCATTAAGAAAAGTGACATTCAAAAGCAAATATCACCCAAGAATGTTTCCTAAAGTATATGCTATGCATACATACCTTGTCTCTAGCTATCTTCTATAGTAATCTAAATGAAACATAATTAGACAAATGCCTAGAATGCAAATCTAAACGTTTTTTAAGCACTTAGCAATCAATCAGATTACTGTTAGATTAAAAACAAGGAGTGTGAATATCAGATATAGTAAAAATAATACATAAAAACTGTATTTTTGCAAAGCGATATATCCTGCAAAAAAGAATCTTTTAATAGTCCACAAATTTTCAAACTTGTGCTACAATTTCTTGAAATTTTATTTCCTACTTTTAAGAGTAGGGGCACAGAATAGCAAGTCTTCTCCTACTAATCTTGAGTGCTAAATCTGATTCCTCCATGTCCCTGAAACAAGACACCAATCTTGTTAGAAAATAATTATACCGTTCCCTCCCCGGCAACGACACCAAAAATTTAATTGTAGAATGAAAGTGATGAGAATTACTGTCTAGCTTTGGGCTAACGGGTTGTGTCCACGAGGAGGAATGCGATGAAAGATTTTCAGTATTTTTGTTTAGAAAGCAAAGAATGGCATTATTTTTTCTTTTTAGTTGAAAAGAGAAAGGAGAGAAGGGAAGTGATTAAAAGAAAAATTGAAACTTAGACAAGGCTTTAGAAAAGGTGATCTTTAAGAAATGTTGAAGATTGTTTGGCGGTTTTTAATATAGAAAAAAGATCTGGACTCGCTATCTTACTACTCAATGATGTGTTCTTCTATTGAAATTCTTAGTGCCTCAACTTGATCATAAGCAAAAACTTAAGCTTTAGCTTCGAAAGCCTTAAGCAAAGCAAATAAGATTGTTTGAAAAAGTTTAATTCTTTTTCTTAAGAAATCCTCTTGAACTAAATGTTAAATCATCAAGTTTTAATTCAAGTATGAAATAAAAGCAAGTTCAAGTGATATTTTAAAAGATAGAGAAGTTTAGAAATCTAAACCCATCCTCATGTGCCTTCAAGAACACTTTCAAAGAAGAAAGGCTTAGTTTAAGGCATGCAAATGATTCCGTTGGGTTTCTTAAAACAAAACCATTAAAAACAAGAGGGATCGAAGAGAAACACGATAGTGAGCCCAGAAAACAAGTTTAGCTACTCATGAATAATACAAAACTAGACATGCAAATAAAACAAGACATGCTTGTGAATTGGAGTGGAAGAGGAGAAAGCTTGATCCTTTATTGATGTCACTTCAATCTTCAGATTACAATCACTCTATTCCTCTCTCTCACTGGTATTTGGACTGAACTACAAATTAAAGAACAGAGATACAACTTCTCTATACTATCTAATAAAGAACTTAAACCCTAAAAACAAAGTGAAAAACTTAAACTAACTTCCAGTCCCTTTTTCTTTGAAAAATACAGTATTTATAGGCAAAAACTAAATGGGAGAGGGCGTACGAAGATATGGGGAGAAAACGCTCCCCAACAAACACTAAACGGCCGTGGAAATTTGATTGGGCCGCATTTCGTGGACCAATCAGACCACCACTGGAACCACCACCTTAAGGTAATATTTTCCTTCCCTTTCTTCTTTTTTATGCATCTATACATTAATTCATTCATTGAGGACAATGCATGAGATAGGTATGGGGGAGGGTTGTAACATAACTTAGGTTTTTTTAAAAAAATAAATAAATTTTTAACATTTTTTTACTTTTAAAAACTTTTTGAAAATAGAAAAAATATTTTGACATAATTTTTTGTAAGAAATTAAGTCAATTTCAAGGAATAAGAGAATCATAATTAGGATTTCTTATATTTGTCAAAATAAAATTATTTGTCTGATTTTCAAGGTTAGGAAGAAAATTTAAAAAAGTAATTTAGTTTTGATTTTTACCTTGATGATATATGCATGCTTTATACACTTACACACTTAGGGTTCAAAAATAAAGATTCTTATGCCTTATTAAAAAAAAGAAAAGAAAAAGAAAATATATATATATAAAATTCTCTAATTAAGCTGGGTATTTGTGCCTCATAAAGCATAAGTATTCACGCTAAAGGCGGTTCATATAATAAAATCCTTATTTTGTGGCCTTATTTACTCGAGTCCTTAAGTCCTTTGAGTGTTTTCTCACCCGGTGCCCTAAGACTGTTAGGTTTAGGAGTCACCGATTAAAGGATCGTTATATAGGCAGATTAGAAAGCCTAATAGAACTAAGGAATAATATCACCAAAAAAATAAAAATAAAAGAGAAAAAATAATAATAAGGCATAAGAGTTAAAGTTAAGAACCCCGAGTCAAAATTTCACGTCACAAAGGTGCATATGACTTAAGATAAAATAATAAATTAGATGAGAAATACAGTTTGACTCCATGCCTCGGTTGATAACAAGTTTTTGAATTAAGACTAAGCTGAATGAAAAGTTCGATTTTCTTATAATTTATAAATTACTTAATTCTTATTATAATACTTCAAATATTTTCTCTTTTCAAATGTATTTTCAAAATACTAACACTTTGTTTCTCTTTCTTTATGGATTTGTGGGTGTAATTCACTGAAAATCCTCACGAGACAAAACTCGTCCTCTAGGGGAAACCTAGAGGTTTAATAGCTTGTTGCACATACTCAGTGCAAATGTGTAACCTACGAAAGTGGTCAATAATCTTTTATTTAGTTTTGTTGTTTTGCTCGAGGACGAGCAAAACATACGTGTAGGGGTGTGATCGTACACATATTTTGCATTTTGTTCATTACACTCCTACATTTATCATGTAATAAATATGCTAATTTTCTTATCTTAAATGTCTATTTTGCAGAAGATAATAATGAAGAGAAAGAAAATTAAACCAAATAAATACCAGTTAAAATCAGATTTAACCGGATATATTTGATTAGCTGAGAATTATCCTAGATCTAGTCAGTTAAAAATCAGATTTTAGTGAATTAATTCGATTAACTTAAAGATCTATGAGGATTCATCACATTCAAAACAAATCAAGGATTGGGGTAAACATTCAGCTGAAGATCAGAGCAAATCATAAAGATAACACCAAATGAAAACCGAATCCAAATTCAAAATCCAAAGGAATAAGTGGATAGAGAGACGATCAACGGATGAGATGAAGCAATTTTGACTCAGATTCAGACTGGATATATTTTAGTATTTAAATTATAACTTTCGCTACCGAATCTCAAATCTGATGATTCAAGATGATCCAGAAAAAAGACTTAAAGGGATACAACTCTTACATTGATCATTATTTCTAATTCTGTCATTTGATAAGCTATATTCAGCAATCAACACACCAACAAGTTACAGATCAGAATTGAATATCCATATTAAATCAAGTTTGGAGATAAGGAGAGAATTCAAATTCAGAAATAGCCTGCTTCCTCTATCTTTATACTCCTCTACCCTCTGCATTTCTCCTATAAATACCAGCAATCTCAAAGGCGTGAGAAGAACCAAGCAGAAAGTAAAAGTTAGGCTATTCTGTAGTTTGTAACTTAGGTTTTCAGTTTTCTTTTATGTAATTTTTATTTTCTTTATGTAACTGATAGGAGTGGATATTTTCATGGAGAAATGAGAACAAGCTTGTACTGAGGGTGACACCGGTGTAAGTAATCTTTTCTTTCATTGTTATTTGAATCGAATCGAAATTTTCTTTTCTTTTTTATTCTTGTTTTTGTTTGCTTTCCTCTTCTGTATTTGTGAATCCAAATGACTCCGATAGCCTCGAAGTTGCCTTGCCCATGCAAGTGCCATTGATGGCTTATGGTGATGGATAGCTATTTCTATGGTAGTGTAGCATGCCCCTTCATTTTATGGTGTAAATCAGGAATTGGGAAGATCATATTTGTCATACTTCGCTCGCCTTCAAATAAAGGTACATCGTCGATACGGGACAACAGTAAGCAGGCGTCGAAGAGGTAAGTAAGTTTTTTAGGTTTTAACTTTTTTTTCTTCTAATTTTAATTTAGATCACCAATACCACAATCTCCCAACTATTTTATCACGCTTTCCAATTTCTTTGTAAATATCCATTTTCTATTTTCTCTACCTTTTCAATCTACCACTTTCTTTTTAGCTTAACTTTAACCTATTTTTCCTTTTCTTTTAAAGAACTAAAAGAAGATCTTTAACTATTATTTATAACTTAAAAGAGAACTTGCTAAAAAAGTTTCCATCGCTAGTCCCTCCTTGTGGATCATAACCCGCGTAGCCACTTGCTATAGCGGTAGAATTGAGTACTTGCACTCTTTATTCTTATGTTCTAAAATTCTGTATTTATGTGCAGGTTTCATCTTAATCAAATTTTGGCGCCGTTGCCAGAGAGGGACGGTAAGTTAATCTCTTTTTAGATTTACATTTTTGGTTAACTTTCTTTTTGTTCTTGATGTACAAGTTTAACAAGAAAATTTTTGCTGCAGTGGACATATAAGTGTCCCTAGACTTTGCTTTAGAAAGCAGAGCCCAAAAGCCCTCAGATTTGCGACATTCCATTGGCAAATTGAGTGAACTACTAACCTGTATTTCTGCAGGTTGGCAGAATTATAAAGCTGAATCTCTGTGGCTTTTTATTTTCTTATTTGTCTCACTGTATATACTTTCTAACCTTAACAGTAAAATGATGTTTGTTAAATGCTAAAAATGGTTTAGACTTGCATTTAGGCACGTGTCTAATTCATTTTCATTTTACATTACTGTTGAAGAGTGCTGGAGCAAAAGATACGTATGCATAGCATATAGTTTAGGAAATATTCTTGGGTGATATTTGCTTGTGAATGTTACTTTTCTATATCTTGCACACTTTGCACAATCAATCTTAAGGGCTTGTCCTATAAACAAGATAAGGTGGGGGAAGTCATTACCCTCCCTTAGCCCACAAATAATCTCCTTACTCACTAACCCAAGCCTAACTAAAACTGAGTAGATGTTGGCCCTAGGAAAATCTCGGACTCATATAGAAGACTAATCTAAGGGGGAAGTTGATTTGAATTTGACTCTTGCCAAATCGGTGTCTAAGGTTGGGGATTGAGGGGCGAAATCCCGAAGGTTGGTTGTTTGGCATAATTAGCCCGTTTCTTAAGCACGGATATCTCCCACCTATCTTGCCCCTACCTGGCAGATTAATTTGTGATCAGATTCAGTAAGATATCCCTCGTGGACCGTCTAACCAGTTAGGAGTCGTCTAGATCTAAGGCCTACCCTAACTTAGGTTACATTTTTTTCTTTTTATTTGTTTGCTTATTTGTTTGTTTTTGGTTTGCGTTTGACATTTCTTATGTAATATGGCTTATAACAACTTTTTTTCTAATTTTAATAGTAATTCATATTTCACCCCATTTGACTCAGATAATTCCAACCAGAATTTTTATAATATGAACTAACTAAATACACCGGGTTGGACTTATCCGAATCAATACAACCCATGCCCCCAATCTGATGACCATAATTTTCAAAATAATTCTAACTCTTCACAGAGTCAATGGAGATTCGCCTCCCCCGAGTCCAATTTTCAACCAACTTGTCCTCCTTATCCACGTTGTCCATAATTTTCACAATATTCATTTCTCGATTTTGCTTCTTATACTACTTTTTTAGACCAACCCATTGAAGAAAAATCTGAGCTAGAAAAGAGTATAGAAGCCATGTAGGAGGCCGAACGAAAATTTTAGGCCTCCCCAATTCCACAATGTTTCCAAGATTCATACTCAGTTTCACCAGTTTAAAATAGAAAACCATCAATCTTGAAAATGAGTATGCGTGAGTCTGAGCAACAATCACGAAATCTGATGGACTCATAATTTCACCATAAATTCTAAGACAAAACTTCATCTTTTTAAGTCCAATCGCAACAAAACGATGAACCAATCGACTATAAAAAGCTGCTTGAAGCTATGACTCCGACTCAAATCACTCATAATCATGACATAGATATAATGGTCAAAACTCTCCATTCTTACCCTTTGACCAATCCTGATGTCGCTAACCATTCTGTTAGAGCTAAAGAATCATGTTGTTTTGGAAAACAAGATTCCATTTTGGCACACCCATTTGAGCTTGCCCAAACTCCAAAATTTGAAAATCACATTGATATTTTGGCAAGTTATCCCTTTCCTGAAATTGAACTTGAAAATGATTATGATTCTGAACCGTAACTTGATAATTCAATTCTACTTCCTGATTCAATAATGAATCTGATGTTTTCACCTGATTTCAATCTTACTCTAGAGTCCACATTGGATCCTGTGCCTGTCCATCGGAAAATTGAATCACAAATCTTTTATGATCATCATATTGAACTTGACCAATTTCATACTTTTGAAAGTTCTATTGACAAATTTGCAAGTTCTCATTTTTATGAAATTGAACTCAATGAGAAATGTGACCTTGAGTCTTAAATTTGTGATCCAGTTCAAATTCTGAATCAATATTGACTCCTGTTTTGCTACCTGATTTGAGCAATATTTTAGATTCAGTTTTAATTCCCATACCTGTCATTCTTGAACTTGAATCACCAATCTTAGAAAGTCACATTCCATTGTGGGAAAATAAATATGGACTTGAGTTTCAACTTATTGATTTGGACCCACTTTCTGAACAAATTTTGACTCCTGAACCTTTACTTGACTTCAATCATTTTACTGAGTAGATTGTAGTTCATGCCTTTCCTGATTCCAGATTAATTATTTCATCTTTTCATACTCCATTTTGGGACTGAGGTGCTGATAATAATGACTCTTAAATTAGTTTGAAATTTTGAAAATTAGATGGGAAAAATTCTTAATAAAAATTATTCATATATACATAATTTTAGTGGGTTATATTAGAGAGGTTTCTGGTGGGTTTCTCTGAACTCCACGCAAATTAGATTGGGCCGCATTTCGCGGACCAATTAGACCACCACCGAAACCACCACCTTAAGGTAATATTTTCCTTCCCTTTCTTCTTTTTTATGCATCTATGTATTAATTTATTCATTGAGGACAATGCATGAGATAGGTAAGGGGAGTGTTCTAACATAACTTAGGATTTTTTTAAAAAAATAAATTTTTAACATTTTCTTTACTTTTAAAATTTTTTTGAAAATAGAAACAATATTTTGACATATTTTTTTAAGAAATTAAGTCAATTTTAAGGAATAAGAGAATCATAATTAGGATTTCTTATACTTGGTCAAAATAAAATTATTTGTTTGATTTCCAAGGTTAGGAAGAAAATTTGAAGAAGTAATTTAGCCTTGATTTTTACCTTGATGATATATGCATGCTTTATACACTTTCACACTTAGGGTTCAAAAATAAAGATTCTTGTGCCTTATTAAAAAAAGAAAAAATATATATTAAAAGCCTCTGATTAAGTTAGGTATTTGTGCCTCATAAAGCATAAGTATTCACGCCTAAAGGCGGTTCATATAATAAAATCCTTAGTTTTGTGGTCTTATTTACTTGAGTCCATAAGTCCTTTGGGTGTTTTCTTACCCGGTGCCCTAAGACTGTTTGGTTTGGGAGTCACCGATTAAAGGCTCGTTACATGAACAGATTAGAAAGCCTAATAGAACTAAGGAATAATATCACCAAAAAAATAAAAAAATAAAAGAGAAAAATAATAATAAGGCATATGAGTTAGAGTTAAAGAACCCTAAGTCAAAATTTTACGGTCACAAAGGTGCATATGACTTAGGATAAAATAATAGTTTAGATGAGAAATACAGATTGACTCTATGCCTTGGTTGATAACAAGTTTTTGAATTAAGACTAAGCTTAAGAATAAAAAGTTCAATTTTTCTATAACTTATAGATTACTTAATTCTTACAATAATGCTTCAAATATTTTTCTCTTTTAAAATATATTTTCAAAATACTAACACTTTGTTTCTCTTTCTTTATGGATTTTGTGGGTGCAATCACTGAAAATCCTCACAAGACAAAACTCGTTCTCTAGGGGAAACCTAGAGGTTTAACAACGTGTTGCACATACTCAGTGCAATTGCGTAACCTGTGAAAGTTATCTAATAATCTTTGATTTAATTTTATTGTTTTGCTCGAGGACGAGCAAAAGATAGGTGTGGGGGTGTGATCGTACACATATTTTGCATTCTTTTCATTACACTCTTACAATTTTCATGTAATAAATCTGCTAATTTTCTTGTCTTAAATGTCTATTTTGCAGAAGATAATAATAAAAAGAAAGAGGAATAAATCAAATAAATAGCAGTTAAAATCAAATTTAACCGGATATATTTGATTAGTTGAGAATGATCCTAGATCTAGTCAGTTAAAAATTGGATTTTGGTGAATCAATTCGATTAACTTAAAGATCTATGAGGATCACCACATCCAGAACTAATCAAGGATTGGGGTAAACATTCAGTTGAAGTTCAGAGCAAATCATAAAGATAACACAAAATGAAAACTGAATCCAAATTCAAAATCTAAAGGGATAAATGGATAGAGAGAAGATCAACGGATGAGATGAAGCAATTTTGACTCAGAATCAGACTGGGTACATTTTAGTATTTAAATCATAACTTTCACTATCGAATCTCAAATCTAATGATTCAAGATGATCTAGAAAGAAGACTTAAAGGGATACAACTTTTACGTTCATTATTATTTCTAATTCTGTCATTTGATAAGCTATATTCAGCAATCAACACGCCAACAATTTACAGATCAGAATTCAATATCCACATTAAATAGTGTTTGGAGATAAGAAGAGAATTCAAATTCAAAAATAGCCTGCTTCCTCTATCTTCATACTCCTCTACCCTCTGCATTTTCCTATAAATATCTGCAATCTCAAAGACAAGAGAAGGACCAAGTAGAAAGTAAAAGTTAGGCTATTCTGTAGTTTGTAACTTAGGTTTTCAGTTTTCTTTTATGTAATTTTTATTTTCTTTATGTAACTGAGAGGAGTGGATATTTTCATGGAGAAATGAGAACAAGCTTGTACTGAGGGAGACACCGGTGTAAGTAATCTTTTCTATCATTGTTGTTTGAATCGAATCGAAATTTTCTTTTTTTTTTTCTTTTCTATTCTATTCTTGTTTTTGTTTGCTTCCCTCTTCTGTGTTTGTGAATCCAAATGACTCTGATAGCCTTGAAGTTGCCTTGCCCTTGCAAGTGCCGTTGATCGTTTATGGTGATGGATAGCTATATCTATGGTAGTATAGCATGCCCCTTCATTTTATAGTGTAAATCAGGAATTGGGAAGATCCTATTTGTCATACTTCGCTCGCCTTCAAACAAAGGTACATCGTCGATGTGGGACAACAATAAGCAGGCGCCGAAGAGGTAAGTAAGTTTTTTAGGTATTAACTTTTTTTCTTTTAATTTTAGTTTAGATCACCAACACTACAATCGCCCAACTATTTTATCACGCTTTCCAATTTCTTTATAAATATCCATTTTCTATTTTCTCCACCTTCTCATTCTACCACTTTCTTTTTAACTTAACTTTAACCTATTTTTTTTTAAAGAACTAAAAGAAGATCTTTAATCATTGATTGTAACTTAAAAGAGAACTTACTAAAAAAGCTTCCATCGCTAGTCCCTCCTTGTGGATCACGACCCGCATAGTCACTTGCTATAGCGGTAGCATTGAGTACTTGCACTCTTTATTCTTATGTTCTAAAATTCTGTATTTTTATGTCCTGGTTTCACTTCAATCAGTATGTTAGTAAACCTTCCCCCACACCCATCTCACGTATTGTCCTCAATGTATGAATGAATGCATGTATGCATGAAAAAAGATGAAAGGAAAGGCAAAATGTTACCTCATGGTGGTGGTTCCGGTGGTGGTCGAATTGGGCCAAGCATATATATAACGTGGATTATCAAGGAACCCACCATTGTTGACCTCTTTCTTATGAATAGTGTTCAACCCCCAATATGAATAGGATTATGGAAAATCCTAACATAAAACTATCTCTGTTATATGTCCAAGTTTGAAAAATCATCTCACAGTCATAATTGTCTACACCTCGGTCCAATGATAGAATGTAATTTGTTGAAGTGATTAATTTGGGCTCAAGAATATTAGGTTTGAGAACCAATACTGACTCGGAAAAATCAGTTTTGGGCTCAACCTGATTAAATGAAATATTTGACTTCTCAACAAAATTCTCCTCACAAAATTTATTAAATCATCCTCAAATTTGCTTGAAATAAAAGTTCATCTTTATCACATTCATCCTCACAATATAATTCAACTTGATCCTTGGGAGGTGTATGCGTATTCAAATCCTCTCAAACAATACTAACTCTTGAAAAATCAGTTTTGGTTCAAAAATCGAGTCTAGTTCTAGAGCGGGTTCCAAATCAAAGAACTTAAGTTCACATTCATGATTCATCATATATGGAATGTGACCATCCATAATTGTGGATTCAATTCTATAATATATGGGTATGGAAATTAATGTTGGCTCGGGAATTGAGTCCAAATTGGGTAAGGACACCGAAGTCAACATAGATTCAAAGTTTGGAACTAAATCAAAAAGTTGAGGATCAGGTTCACATTCGCAATCAAGTTCAATCTCATTGAAATTAAAACTTGCCAATTAGTCCAAGAGTTGTGACGGGTCAAGTTCAAATTGGTATGATGAGATTGAATCTTAATTAAAGTCTTCAAGACACCATGCTTCTTTGTCTCTAGCAATATGGCTAGGGCAATCGCGAATGGTTGAAAATATATTAGGTAGAGTTTCCTCATCCCTATACATGATCAAATAATTCATTTGTAATTCTAGCCTATTGATGGATTGGGTAATATAATTTTTGGCTTGAATCAGGTTTTTCATACTTTCATCTAAGCTCGTAGGTTCTTCTTATTGTGATGGGACTTGGAAGGTAAAGTAAGGATCTTGAATTTGAAAATTTCGATGGGCTCGTTTGTCTTCTATTTTTTAAGTCGTCGCTCAAGCTTTTCTAAGATTTCCATCTTATTTCCTAGTCTATAGATTTTTTGTTGGTTGCTTGGGAAAGAAGTATATGACGATGATTGTTGGAAAGATGGTTGATAATATAACTTAGGGGTATTGTATTCCCATCAACTCGGTGAAGAGTAGATATGATTATTTTGATTATAATAATGGGATAGGGGTACGTGTTGATTCGGATGAAACCAATCCGGCATACTTGGTTGGTTAAAATTTTGTCGGTGAAAGTTAGTCCATGCCAGTTTGGTGTAATCTGGATTGAAAGAGGTTTGAGTAAAATATGGATTATTATTAATGTTAGAGAAATTATAGTTAGAATCCATATAGCTCAAGGATTGTTAAAACACACAAACAAACAAAAAAATAAAAATATTCTAATATAAGTTAGTGTAGACCTAAGACCTAGACGACTCCGAACTGGTTCGACTGTCCACGGGAGGTACATTACAGACTCTAACCACAAGCTAATCGGCCAGGTAGGTGGCAAGATTGGTGAAAGGTATCCGTCAAGAAGGACCTAATTAAGCCAAATTACTAACCTTCTAGGTTTCGCCTCTCAATCCTCTGTCTTAGTCACCATCTGGCATGAGTTAAATTCTAACAACTTCCTCCTTAGGTCAATCTTCTAATGAGTCCGAGATGTCCCTGTGGCCAACGTCTATTCAATTTAAATTAGGATTGAATTAGTTAGTGTAGAGATGGTTTATGGGCCAAGGGAGGTATGATTTTCCAACCTTATCTTATTTAAGGATTTACACTTAAGTCGATTTAGTGAAAAAGTGTGCAAGAAATAGATAAGGATCACTTAAAGCAAATAAATCACCACAAGTGTTTCCTAATCTAGATGCTTTGCAAACTAACCTCATCTCCAACTCTCTTCAGCAATAATTGAAATTTTAAAAGAAATAGACACGTGCCTAAATGCAAGTCTATCCATTTTTTAAATTTCAATCAATAGGTTAATATTGTTATTTAGAAACAGTGTGCTTTATAAATTTTAAAGAAAACTGAAATAGAAGATACAGAGAATTACCGTACAGAAGTGCCTGCAGAAGACTTAGCAAGTGGGTCAACCACTTTGCCACGAAAACATAACAAGGGCCGCGTTTGCGCGGCTTTTGGTTATCTCTATTGCTCTGCTTTCTTGAGCAGAGGCACAGGTACACAAGCAATTTTCTTGCACTCTTCAGTTTCTTAAAATCTATTCCTGCACACACAAATAGAGAAGAAATTAGTTAGAAAATAAGTTGTACCATTCTCTCCCTGGTAACGGCGCCAAAATTTTGATTGCAGATATAATTAAGGGTTAGAAGAATGTTATCTGGATGGATGCGTGTCTCTGTTTTTCATAATATATCCGCGGTAGTAAAGGCTAAAGCGGGTCAAACCTCAGGGAAAGATGCGATGAAAGCTTTTTGGTACTATTGTCTTCTTATTATCTTCATGTTTAAAGAACTTAGAAAAGAAGGGGTGGATTATTCGTAGATAATAAATTAATTTAAAAGAAAAGTTCACAGTTTACTAATAATTAACCACCATAACATGCTAATGCCTAATAAATAATAACTTCATTCAAATCCTAAAGATATTCTACCACAAAATCAAGCAAGATATATAAGATAGAAACTAGATTATGATTTGAAATAAAATCAACTAAGTTTTAATGTTACAATATCAAGATTGTCAATCAAATATAAGGTAAGAAAAAATCATTAGAAAGTACTTAGCAAATCTTAACTCTATTTGAAATAATACTGATTAAAGTTTAATATTAAATATCAAGATTTTTATCAAGCATAAATTAAGAAAAATAGTTAAAAAGTGTTAGCAAATATTTGACCTAGTTGCTTATCCTAATGTGTCTTCAAGAACAAGGATTGAAGTAGGCATGCATACGATCTAATCTGATTATCTACTAGATACTAGATGTAATGGTGGTGATATTTTAGCATGTTATGAAAAAAGATCTAGCTACTCATGCTTGAAGACTAAATTAAGAAAGCATATAAAAGACAGCATATAAGGAAGCAAATAAATATTAATGAAAAGAAAATTGAAAAAAAGAACAAAACAACCTTTTTATTGAGCTGTCACCATCAAAATACAATAGCTCCTTCCTTCTTTACAAACTTGAACTAAACTAAAACCGAAAATTACAATAGAGATTTAGAAAGAAAAGATGGTCTAAAGAAAATCCTAAACTTAATTTTCAGCAATGCCTTTCCTATGTTGCTCTTCAGGTATATTTATAGGGGATTTTAGTAGAAGAGTCCCAATAGTATATGTTCCCCAAATCCTCATGCACGTGGCCATAGAAATGTGGCATTTTCACAACAAAAAAGAAGAAGGCACGACCTTTTTATGGAGTCGGGGCACACGCTTTGGAGCATGACTTCATCTCATCTATTCATCTGATGATCGATCTTTAGAATCCTCATTTGAATTCTAAAATTTAGAATAATCTTGGTTCCTAGATAACTTAGGAAACAAGTTATCTATAAATCTGAATTTTAAACTTGAATTTCTCCTTTATTCTGTGACTTGAGGATCAAACAACTTAATTTAAATTGATTTTCTCCTTTATCTCTAATTTAGGATAGGATAATTTCTAAATTAACATGGGCTTGATGGGCTCTTTGGGTTTCTCTTTAACTTGTGGGCTTCTTTTAGGCTCTTTTCTTTTCTCTTTTTAATTAATAAGGCATGCACATTACTAAACAATAAAACGATTAAATAACATCGCTTTATAAAAACAAACATAAAAATATGACTAAATTTATGCACTTTTGATGAACAATCAGCAATGTCAAATTCTCTATGAAGGTTTAGGTTATCAAAATAAGACTCTCCTATAAACCATATGACAAGGGGATTCTTAAAAAAGAATAAAGATGAAGGGTAACGGAGAAGAACATCCAGTGGAAATCAACTCCTGACAAATCTAGGAACAGTAACCCCATCTCTTCAAAAGGAGATCTCTATTCCATAGAAATGTCCATAGCTGCTGAGGCTAAACTTGTAGCGTAATGAGAAGACTGAAAACTCTAGAAACTAAGGAGCCAATTCCAGTAAACCAAGTCAGCCCGACTCCGGGCTGCACTTATTGCCAAGTCATGAACCATATATTCAAAGAGTATCCTGTTTATCTTGCTCATCAAATGTTGGCCGAACAGATAAATGGGGCCTTCGCAATACCCAACAACAACCCTATTCACAAACATATAATCCTGGCTAGAGAAATTACCTGAATTTCTCATGGGGCCAAAATACAAATGAACAGCCTAGGCCTAACTTTTTCAACAATTTACAATCGTCCCATTATCAACAAAATTTTTCCAACTAAGTTTCACCATCTTCTTTCCAAAATCCACAAATGGAGACAATATTGACCAGTTTGGAGAGAGGGATGGACAGTCTCATCAAGACCCAAGAATCACTTACACAAGCTGTGAATAGGCTAGAAATTCAATTAAGTCAACAAGCAAATCCACCCAAGGGAACTTTGATTAGTCAACCGATATCAAACCTTAGAAACCTTAGGCAAGCCAATGAGGCTCAAGATCAACAGACAAATTGATGTAATATGGTTCATACATTGCGATCGGGAAAACAAGTTGATAATCAAATGTCGATACCACCCAATCACATTCAACATAACCATACACAAGTATCCACTTCTTATAGCTCCACTCCATCCAAATCTGACGAGTCTGAAAAAGACAAGTCAGTCGATTAGGTGCACAATCTGTAGTTCCATTCCCAAATGGGCTTAAGAATAATAACAAAATGCACACATAGATAAAATATGTGAGATATTTAATCAAGTAAAAATTAATGTCCCATTTCTTGATGCTATCCAACAAGTCTCATCATATGCAAAATTTCTTAAGGACATGTGCACAAAGAAGAGAAAGTCTAATGTACCTAATAAAATCTTTTTAGCCACCAACATTAGTGAGCTACTGTCGGATCTGATCCATGAAGGATTCGGGTTGTCTTACGATTGTCTGCACAATAGGACAAATCAAAATTAGTCGTGCACTCCTTAATTTGGGAGCAAGTTGAACTTGCTTCCTTTTTCAATATACCAGCAACTCGGGTTGGGAGAACTTAGTCCTACTCGACTGACCATCCAGTTAGCTGATCGTCAGTTAAAGTTCCCAAGAAAAAATTACTGATGTCCTTATCTGGGTCAGGGAGTTTATCTACCCCATTATTTCATTATTCTTAAGACACAACCAGTGTCTAATCTTAGGTCTTAAACTTCCATTATCTTAGGGCGTCCATTCCTTGTTACAACCAATGCAATTATCAATTGTAGGAACGAATCAATGAGGTTAATCTTTGAAGACATGACTAGAGAAGTCAATGTTTTCAGCCTAAAAAAGCAACCCCGTGATATAGAGGATCAAATATTTGAAGTTAACCTAATTGAGAACTTGACGATTGAAAGAATTGGAGGTAGAAACTGAGTGTGAGTTCGAATTAGAGTCTATGAATTTTGACCATGATCAGATTGTTGAGTATGTTGTGAATTAGGCATCGAGCCTTATTTTACTAAATTTGAAGCCAACAAACTTGACTTCTCATTCCATTGAGCCTTCCCTTTGCATAGAATTGAAAGTTTTGTCTAAACATCCCAAGTACCCCCATTTAGATGAACAAGAGACTCTTCCAGTCATCATAGCGTCACATCTGACTATCGAGCATGAACAAAGCCTCATGTCAGTTCTTAGAAAACATAAGAAACCCATTGGTTGGACCATGACCGACATAAAGGAATTGAGTCCAACTATAATTCAACATTGCATTCATTTAAGGGAAGTTTGGAATCAGGAAAGTGTCATTTCCCACTTCCACTGTCCATCCAAACACCCGAAAAAGAAAATGGGAAAACTCCTTTTCCTTTTTCTTTTCCCTTTTACATAACCATTTTCTCACTTCCAAGGTGCTACAGTTAATTTTGTGGTCATGTAAACCTCATTTGTAATAAGTTATAGCCTAAAACAGTTAATTTTGTGGTCATGTAAATCTTACTTGCATTCTAATTATAGTCCAATTTTTTCATAATTAATTTTATTTTAATATTATTTTACGGTTAATTTTGTGGTCAACCTTTCCACTTTCACTTCCACATTACCATCCAAACACCAAAAATGACATTACATTTTTTTAATTACACTTCCCAACTACCATCTAAATACTGAAAAGAAACACAAATTCTCATTTTACAAAAGAAAAGAATCATACCTCCTACTTTCTCACTTCACCCACTTCCGGACATTCAAACAGACCCTAAAAGAGACCCGCATCGTAAGTTAAATCTTATAATGCAAGAGGTTATTTGGACTGAAATTGTAAAAATTCTAGATAATAGGATCATCCATACCATTTCCAATAGCCCAATGGTCAGTCCTGTCCACGGGGTTCTCAAGAAATTTGGTTTCACTGTGGTAAGAATGAAAACAAAGAGTTAGTCCAAACTCGACTCCGTACAAAAATTCGGGTTTGCATTGACTATATGAAGCTCAATACTGCAACTCTAAGGACCACTTTTCGCTTTCTTTCATTGACCAGATGCTTGAATGTCTAGCTGGCCACGAGTATTACTGCTTCTTGGACGGTTACTTGGGATACAATCAAATTCTCATAGCTCCGGAGGATCAAGAGAAGACTACTTTCATATGCCCATTTGGGACATTTGCTTATCGGCGAATGCCTTTCAGTTTGTGCAATGCCCCAACAACATTTCAACGTTACATGTTGAGTCTATTTTTGACATGGTAGAATGCTCCTAGAACTTTTCATGGATGATTTCTCTATTTATGGAGATTCATTTGATCAATGCCTTCACCATCTCAAACTTGTCCTCCAATGTTGTGCTGGGAAAAATTTGACACTAAATTAGGAGAAATGCCACTTCATAGAACACATAGAATTATCTTGGGACATGAAATCTCAAGAAAAAAGATTAAAGTGGATAAAGCGAAGATTGATGTCATAGTTAAACTTCCCATACCTAAATGTCTGAATGATATCTGATCTTTTTTGAGATACGCCAGATTTTATCGTAGGATCATTAAGGACTTTAGCAAAATTGCTAGACCCTTAACTAATCTTTTTGTTAAGGATGTGTCTTTCACTTTTAATGAAGGATGTCTTTTTTCTTGGGAGAAGCTCAAGAAATAACTCATTTTTGCACCAATCATTTCTGCCCGGATTGGTTAAAGCCGTTTGAAATCATGTGCGATGCTTTAGATTTTGTCATATGCGCTGTCTTAGGACAACACATTGATAACAAATAACACGTGATCTACTACTCAAGTGGGACTCAAAATGATGCTCAACTGCACTATAGTACAACTGAGAAGGAATTCTTGGATGTAGTATTTGCTTTAGAGAAATTTTGACCATACCTACTTGGTATAAAAACCACCATCTTTACTGATCATTCTGTGCTAAGGTACCTAATACTTAAGAAGAATGCCAAGGGCCGACTCATTCGTTGGATCCACCTTCAAGAATTTGATCTCAAAATTCGAGACAAAAAGAGTGTAAAAAAATATTATCGCTGACCATCTTTCTCATATCCCCAACACCCTTCACAATGAATTGCCTATTAATGACCAACGAATAACTCTTAGTTGCCTTTAGAGAATCTTGGTTTGCTAATATAGTGAACTACTTAGTCACAAACTAAAATCCATCTCATTGGTCTAAACAAGACGTCTAATGGTTCTTATCTCAAGTACGGTATTTCTTTTGGGAGGATCCGTATCTTTTCAAGTACTGCTCCGATTAACTCATTATGAGATGTATTCCCGATTAGAAAACCAAGAGTATTATAATCAGAGCTTGCATACGGTGGAGACACTTTGGTCCCCGTAAAACTACCGAAAAAGTGCTACAAAGTGGGTTCTATTAGCGTACATTGTTTAAAGATGTCTTTAAATTTTACAAGACGTGCCCTACATGTCAAATGGTAGGAAGGATATCTATATAAAATATGATGCCCCTTAACTAAATTCTAAAAATAGAACTTTTTGATGTATGGGGTATTGACTTTATGGGTCCTTTTTCTAACTCATTTGAAAACCAATACATATTTGTTGTTGTGGACTATGTGTCAAAATGGGTAGAAGCCATTCCTAGTAAGAAAAATGACAATAAGGCTGTTATCAAGTTCTTGAAACAGAACATTTTCATGCGCTTTGAAACCCCTCGAGTCATAATTAGCGAGAATAGCACTCATTTCTGCAATAGAATTTTTAAAGCTCTTATGCAAAGATTTGTCATAACATATAAATTGTCCACACCTTACTATCCTCAAACCAGTGAGAAGGTAGAAGTATCCAATAGACAAATCATATTTTGGAGAAAACTGTGAATCAAAACTAAAAAGATTGATCCACCAAATTGGTAGATGCCTTACGGATACACAAGACCGCTTTCAAAATGATTTTAGGGATGTCTCTTTATAAGTTAGCCTTTGAAAAGAATTGCCACCTACTAGTTGAGTTAGAGCACCGAGTCTTATGGGCAATAAAGCAACTAAATTTTTATTTAAATAAGGCCGGAGCCCTTCAAAAATTACAAATTTTCAAACTTGAGGAGTTAAGGAATGAGGCCTGTGAAAATGCAAAAATCACAAAAAATAGGGTTAAGGTCTTTCATGATATATCATGAAGAAAACTTTTGTCTCTCGATAAAAAGTCTTACTCTATAATTCTAAACTTTATCTCTTTTCAGGGAAGTTAAAATCAAGATGGACTGGGTCATTCATTTTAAAATTTGTGTCCCCACACGGTGGGTAGAGATCAGCGACCCCGAAAGCGGTAATGACTTTAAGGTGAATGGTCAACGGCTTAAACATTTTTGGAATTGGTGCCAGTAAATGAGATGACAATGGTTCTATTCGACTCGATGTATCGGTAACATCACCTCTTTTACATTTTATTTCATGTATTTATACATTTGTTTTATACATCAGGGACAATGCATGAGATAGGTGTGGGAGAGGGTTTCACTAACATACCTAACATAGTTTAGTTATTAATATAAGTTTTCTCTTCGTATAAAACAATTATTTTGCAAAAGTATCACTAGTTTTTAAAGCATTAAGAATCCAACAAAGTTTGAAATTTTGATGGTAAAATAATTTGAAAGAATTTATAATTTTTGACTTAGACATAAAAAATTTGAAAAATAAACACCATCTAGAATTTGTTGACATGATTATGCATCTTTTATACACGCACACATAAGTTTTATGCTTGAGATGATGATGATGATAGCTTAACCTGTTTTGAATATATAGTATACAAAAAAGAAATATATATTATGGAAAATATATAAATCTAATTATTAATTAGCTTGGTGCTTTGGCCTAAGCAAGCCTTGGCATTCATGTGAAGGTAATTAGTTAACTTTGAAATATATATATATATATATATATATATATATATAATATATATATATATATATATATATATATATATATATATATAATATGTATTAGCACATCTAATAATCAATTAGTTAGGTATTACTACCTGAAGAAGCCGTGATATTTGCACAAAAGAAAATTATATGAGTATAATATATTAATAAAAAAAGAAGTGCTTAAAGGACAACGAAGTGGTAATACTTCAAACTTCTATAAAAAAATTATTATCTATATATATTTAAAAAAGTGAAGTTTGAATCAAATATTCCCAAGCTAAGACTATTTTCACTAAGGGGCTGCTTGGATTCAAGGAAGTGGGCAAAAGTGAGGAAGTAGGAAGTGTCATTTTCCACTTCCGTTGTCTATCAAAACACCAGAAAAGGAAAATGGAAAAGCCCTTTTTCCTTTTTCTCTTTTCCCTTTTACACAATCATTTCCTCACTTTCAGGTGCTACAGTTAATTTTGTGGTCATGTAAATGTTTGGTCCGGGAAATGTTTAGAGGACCGTAATAAAATTTTCTTAAATCAATGAAAGATTACAACAATCTCAAAAATTTTGATTACAAGAGAGAGAAGATATTCAAGCTCAAATCTTCTTTTTGTTTAATACTGGGTTCTTTATGTGGCAGTAGAAAGTGAATCTTATTTTTCCTTGACAGGGTGGAAGTCACAATCTATTGAGAATTTTTTCTTCGGATTATGGACGGAGTAGCGCAGCTCCTGTCCAATGAAATCTCAAAGAGATTTGAGGCAAAACAAACTTGTACTCAGCAAGTTGTTAGAAAGTCGAACTCTTTTGTATTCCACAGCTAGAGATTCTGATTACTCCGAGACTTGCGACTGAAAACTCTCGATAGCTTTAAAAATCTCCCCTCTCCAGTAGCAAACTGAGCTATTTATAGGGGTTTCAGGGATAAAACTGTCCCCTATAAACCCTCAATAATGGGGATTAACTCTCCTCATTACGTGGGCAATAATTGACCCAATAATGAGGACAGTTATAACTATAACGCAGAGCTTCTCTGTAGTTAGAATGCAGGCTTTGAGCCTCGCGTTTCAGATGCCGACTCTGAACCTTGCTAGTCGGTTTAGAGCTCTGCCAGACACAGGCTTCATGCTCTGCGTCTTGGGACTGCGGTTATGTCGAGTCGCGTGCTTCAAACTCTGCGATTTGAGACCTAGTGATATCGAGACGCAGGCTTCGACTCTCGCGTCTTGGTACTATCCTGATGCGGGTTTCGAGTCACGTCTTAGTTGCTATAGTGCAGCTGGGACGCGGCTTCGACCCTCGCGTCTGCGTACTGTACTGATATTAAGGCACGGGCTTCATGCTCTGCGCCTTGGAATTACGCAAGTGGTTATGATTAGCCTTGCGTCTGAGTGTAGACTCTGTTCTCTGAAGACTTGTCTTCAGTGATTTTTAGACAGTCTACAGAACCCCCTTCAAAGTTTTCAAAACTACGTAGTTGACTGAGATAGGTTTCAAAATACTTTGGACTTTTTTTTCTTAGCAGCATTGCTCTTAAGGCTGTGAAATCACCTAGAGGGGGTGAATAGGTGATGGCTATACTAAGTGGCAAATAATGCGGATTAAAACTAACTAACAATAAACAATAATAATATTAAAACTTGCAAGGAAGTAAACAAATAATAGTGCAAGTAAAGGAGAGAGAGTTTAGAGATAAGTTGACAATCGTAAACACAAGAATATGTTTCGAGGTTCGAGCCACTGCTCTACGTCCCCGCCTTCAACACGATGAAAGATTTCCACTATACTTGATCTCACCGGATCGTCAATATAAGTTCTCACTAGAACTCTTTGGACACACTTGTCCTCTCTCACAGCGCCGCAACATCAACTAGGAGCTCACTAGCTCGCTTGAGGCCGCAACCTCTACAACTTCTCAATTTGAAGAATTGGTGATCAACACTTGATCACAAAACAAAGTTCACTTGCACAATCCTACAACCAAGATGAGGAGATGAAACTTTTGGAATTGTGTAGTGCAAAGATTTAGAAGAGAAGTAGAGGAAAGCTTCAAGCTAAAAGGATTGGAAATTTTGGCTCAATGGAAACTCTTTTGCTAAAGGGCTAAACTTTTAAAAAAACTTTGATCTTTAACTTGTAAATCTTCTGTTTTAGTTGTAGAACACTCCCTCTATTTATAGGGGATGAAAACTGGGTTAAAAAGGCCAAGAGATTCGTTGGGAGAGATCCCAACAAAAATCAAATCAGAAAATAGCCGTTGGAATCTGTCAGCAGATTCTGACTGCTGTCGGTCGACCGGGCCGGTCGACCGCCAACGGTCGGATTTCTGACCATTGGGAAAGCGGTCGAACGGGTCGGTCGACCGAAGTCCCAAATAGAGAGTGACCACTCTCTGTCTGTCGACCGGGCCGGTCGACCGAGAAAAACAGAGAGCACTGCTCTTGCTCTCGGTCGACCGGTCGGTCGATCGATGTGTACACATGCACAATGGTGCATGTTGGTCGACCGACCGGTCGACCGGCAGAGCAGTTCAGCTCTGCCAGCGGTCGACCGTGAGGTCGACCAGACTAGGCCAAAAACAGATTTTTGAAAGGGCTTTTTGAAGATAAAAATTTTGATAAAAATTCTTTAGATTAGTATATACAAAATAGAGTTCTATGGCTTATAAAGACCAGGATGTGATCATAGATCAACACCAAAATGATTTGAACTTTATTTTGATAAAAATTCTTTTTCTAAACAAAAACAGTTTTTCCAAAAACTTGTTTTTCCAAAAATGAATTTTCAAAACTTTGTTTTCCGAAACTTGATAAGAAATTTTGTAATAAAATTTTGTTTGTAAGCATGAAGCAATATCAAACGTGTGTGTGTGACAATCCCAAAGTTATCAAACTCTATCATCTTGGTTTTGACAAAATAGACTATAAATCCTAACTAAAATGGAAAATGTACAAATCTTGTAGTAGTCTTCTCAACTTGTTTGATCTTAGAGCTCTTCATATTGTGCTGGGCTCTGGGATCCAAATTTTCGCGGCTTTCAAATGTGTGAATCTTGTGTTGGAGCCGTCAATCAACCTATGATTTTTACCTGAAACTCATTTAAACAAATTTGTTAAAATATAACTACATATGGTTTGTTATCATCAAAACTTCGGGCTAATGGCCTTTGGGCCAACAATCTCCCCCTTTTTGATGATGACAAAACATATGGAGTTATTACAAATATTTTGGGTGGATACTTTAAGTGAAGCTCCCCTTAACACATGCATATAAAGTAATCTGATAAAGAGATGTATATGCATAACACAGGCATATATAGGATATGAAAATGACACATATGCCAACCATCCATGCATACCAAAGATACAGAAATACAAAAGTGTATGCATACATAGTTACCTCCATCCATCCATAAAAACCTCTATCCTCCAAAATAGATGACTGGGTCAATAATAGCATAAACACAATATACTGTTGGCCCAAAGGCCTTCCACTCTAGTTTTGATGATGATTAACTCATGTAGTTATGTGTACTAATAATCTTGCAATGTTTAAGTTTCAGATATTTAACAAGATATTAGTTGGTGGAAGCTACCCACATGTTGATTCAAGAGCCCGAGCGTCAAAGATCATATATAGCACTTGCTCGGTGGATCAAAGAGTTTTGGATCGAGTCGGCTTGGAGATTGCGCTCTACAAGAAGACATCGGTACCATAGTTTAGTTTTGGGTTTAGATCCTAATTGTAAAGATTAGAATAGTATGATAAGCTCAAGTTCACAACACACACGTTTCATTTTGAATATTGATTTTCGGTTTTTCGGTTTTAGGTTTAACCGATCTTGGTTTTCATGAATAGATTTTATATCAAAACAAGTTTACATGGTTTAGTGTATATATGATTTTTTCTATATACATGCATGCTTCTATTGCTTAAACAAACTTAGTTTAATAGTCTACTTCATGAGTTTTATGTTTTGGTATTTATGACAAAACATATTTTGGAATTAATGACAAAAACTATGATATATATTTGTTTCATGTATATTGGATTTCTATCCATATGCATCATGCTTCAAAGTGTTTAATTATCATGTTTTTGTATCTGGAAGTGTTTTGGACAAAACGTATTTTCTATTCAAGTTTTAGAAAATACAGTTTTTGGTTTTTGGTAAAAATGAAAAGACATAAAAATAGTTTTAATTGCTTGATATTTGAGTCAAAACTTTTATCACATGTTTATATATCAATGCAAATTGACAAAACTATTTTTGGGGATTTTTAGTAGTTTATAAGAATTTATTGGATATTTATTTCCCCAGATTTCTGACCTGTTTTGGTGTCTGCCAGGCTGATCGGTCGACCGGTACGGTCGACCGCACCATGTAGACTGTCGACCGTCTGGGTCGACCGACGTGCACAGAAACGTGCACGCTGGCTATACCTATAGCCGGTCGACCGTGCCGGTCGACCGACTGAGAGCAGGTTTGCTCTCTGCTTGTTTGGGTCGACCGGGCGGTCGACCGTTAGCGCCAATGGGTCAAAAATTGACCGTTGGGCGGTCGACCGGGCGGTCGACCGTCAGGATAATTCTGGCAAAAATTACAGCCAACGGCTATTTTCTGGATTAGCCTATAAATACCCCATTTGCAAGAGTTTTTCTCCAAGAATTTTTGTGCAAATTTTTACATACTCTCTGGTGTTTTTACAGCAATAAAAAGAAGTTTTTGAGCTTGATTTGAACAATCTTTTTGGTGTTTTCTTTAGGGTTTGAAAAATCAAAGAAAAGGGTTTTGGGAAAAGCTTTTGAATTGAACTTCTCTATCTTGTTTTCATTTATTTCCAAAGATTTTTCTTTGAGTTGCTGGTTTCAAATCCCTTGGTTTTCTCCATACTTGAGCTAAAATCTACTATCTTTTCTATAGGATTTTGTGTGGGAAAAAGAGATTGTTTTGTGGTTGTTGTTTGAAACCACTAAGTTGTAAACCCTATCTTTAGCTTGGCTTTGTGCCTTTCCCTCATTGTGTTGAGGAAGTTTGGCTATTGGGTTGTATCCCTCAAGGTTGTGAGGTGATCCTTGTATTGGTTTTGAGTTTGGAAATCCCTCGGGTTGTGAGGTGATTGTTTGTAGGCTTGAAGTTGTGCCTCAAGGAGGAGGTTGTGTTTGTAAGGAGAGGAGTTGGGTACTCCTTGTATTGTGATTGCCCCAAATCCTCGGTGGAGGTTCCCTTTGTGGGAGTCCTTTGTGGACAAGCTAGTGGATTGGAAATCCTTCGTGTGTCGAAGGCGGGGATGTAGAGCTGGGTGCTCGAACCTCGGAACATATCTTGTTGTTTGCGCTTGATCCATTGACTCTCTCTAACTCTCTCTTTACTTTGTGCCTTGCATCTATTTACATTGCTCATTCATATTTGCTTGGCTTGGTTGTGTGTGCATCATTTGTTGATTACACTTGAGTGTAATTTGCATTAAGTTTTTAAATTCCGCATTTAGTTCACTAGATTAGCATCGTCACCTATTCACCCCCCCTCTAGGTGACTTTTCAATTGGTATCAGAGCAAGCGCTCCTGATATTTAGGTTTAACCACCTAGGAGTGAGATCTTGGTTTGCTAATCTTCATTTGCATTTTCATTTGCACACATTTAGTTTGCACTTATGGCTAGCCCTCCTATGTTTGATCATTTTAGACTTGATGCTTGGAAGGCTAATATGACTAAACATTTAAAAGACCTAGGACATCTAGTTTATCAAGCCATTACCATAGAATCCCTCCCAAATAGTAGCAAGCATAAGAAGGCCAATGCATTAGCACTTAGGGCACTTAGAGCATCTCTAAATGAACATTTATTACATGTTTTTGATCGTTATGATTCGGCTTTTGCAGTTTGGAGCATCTTGACTTCTCCCGAGCTTCCAAGGATTGTCAACAAGATGAGGAGATCTAAGAGAGAAAAGTCCGAAGAGCAATGCCTCATGGTCCAAGGGAAGAACTCCCTTGAGGTACAATCGGATTCTCAAATAGATGATAGCTCTAGTTCCTATTGTCATGGATGTTTTGAAGTTCAAACTTTAATATGGAACTTGTTCAAAAGCTTGAGAATTGTTAGAAAAACATGATTTGTTGAAAGATGATAATCTTGTTTTGAAAAATGAATTAAAGGATTTATGCTCTAATTTTGAATTGATGTTGCAAGAGAAGGAAGAGATTGCAAGTGAATGTGACTCACTTAAATCTCAACTCGAACTTGCTTTAAAGGAAAATGAATTTTTGAAAAACAAAATGATTGTGATGATGTTGTAAAGCACAATGAGATTTTATCTTCAAAATTAGATCTTGTTTTTAAAGAAAATGTTACCTTGAAAAATGAAATTGATTCCATACAAAAGAATTGGATTTAGTTTTGAATAAAAATAAATCTTTGCAAAATGATATTGATATTCATGTTTGCCATGCTAGTGTAGCTTCTACTTCTCGCACACCTATAGCATGCTCCACTTTGTCTTCTAGCATAGAAATGATATAAATATTTTGAAGAAAAGTGTTGATTGTTTGGGCTCCACTTTGAGCCATTGTGCCATGAACCACACTCGTTTGGAATCCTTGATTCGCAAGAAACAAGTTCCAACTATGCATGCACACCCAACACGGCATACACATGCCCATCACGAACACAATCATAACATGTATGCTCATGTGTACACTTGTACACATTGTGGTCGAAAAGGCCATCTTGCTAGATTTTGCTATGATAGATTACATATTGAAAATTTAGCAACTAATCTTGTTTGGGTTAGGAGAGATACTAACCCCCGTGGACCCACAAGAAATGGGTACCAAGATCCACCTCTTTGATGTTTGATGTAGGTGGAGGCTCTCGCATAACGTGAGAGTGTTGGTGCCTTGAGGTGGATGCATTCTAAGCTAAAAGGAGAACCATTTGGATGCTTCACTCTCAAGGAGATTTGGTGGGAGGACCACCGTGGTTTGGTGAATTAGAGATGCACCTTCATCGGTTTTGGTATCATTCTCTAACTCCCATTTTTTTTTGCATGCTTTTCATGTTCATCTATTTATAGCATGTCATGGTTTATTGTTCATTATGCTTATGCCATGCTCTTTAGAATAGTGTTATACATGTTTAGCTACTTGAGCACCCATGCTTCATATGGATGTATACTTAGTGTCTCACCTTGTTTAAACTAACATGTATGCTCTAGATCTAGTGCACATGCATATGCATAATGATCATTTGATGTTCATGATTGTATGACTTTCATTTTAATAATTCATGTTTTGAATAGTGTGTTTATTGCTCTGCATGTATTGCAATTTGATATCTCCATTGTTTAGATGAATCCATAATTTGTGTTTTCACAATTGTTTTGATATTATGTATATCTTGATTCTTATAGCATATAAATTTACATAATGAAAATTTTTAGAATATTGTTGATTTATGACTCGTTTTATGCTTAATGATTTGGATATATGCTTAGATGTTAGTTTTCATTAAACTAGAATTTATACTTGTACATAGAATGGGCCACAAATAAACCTTTATATATGTTTGTGCTTGGATGCCTATTTGTACCCATTAGATGTTCTAGTATAGTCTAGTTTTGATAATTCATGCATTCAAACATGTATTCCTATTTTTGATGTGTTTTCTATGATTAAGTGTTTTCACTTCATGTATATGTCTATTTTGCCAAACCTTAAGATATACATGTATGCCCCTTGAGTCATTTGCTTTTCATGCAAATCTATATTTTGGACTCAATTGTGTTTAGGGATATGTATGTATACTTTTGTTTTGTCAAAACATACATATGCCTTGGAGTTTAATTTGTTATGATGATTTTCGTGTCATTGAGGAAATTTCCTTTAGTAATGAAGATTTAGTTTTTCAAGTGTTCATATTTTAAAGGAATTTCAATCAAGCTTGATTGTCCATTTTCATGATGATATGTTTTCACAACACTTGTACACTCACCTTATTTTGATGCTTTCTCATGATTTGATTTTCATGAGTACTATTGGTGCCATATAGATTTGAGTGTTTGGTGATCATGTGATTTACATGTGTTTTCATGAAAAACATTTTTTTTGATATTCCTCACTTGAAAGATTACGTGCTAGTTTTCAAATTTTCATATAACTAGTTCGTATTCTTCAATTTGGTAGAGTTTTTCAAACAAACTATAATTCCAAATCTATTTTTGAAAACCCCTACCATTAATGGGCGGTTGGATGGGAGATCATGCTCATGTATGCTTAATAGTGTAAATCATTTAAACTTGATCATGAAATGGGTGGTAGTTGATATGAGTCATACACTTGATCTTATTGTTGTTTCAATTGGTATCATTGAATTCTTTCAATTGGTATCAATCTTGACATCCTTTTGTATACTCATATATGTTTTGATTTATATATGTATGCTTACGCTTCATATAGTATCAATTTCTATTGGTATCTATTTCTTACATACATATATAGATGATTTATTTGTGCTTATTATATCCCTATATCTTGAAGCACAAATTTTGGTTATGTTAAGCTTGAGTTTTTCAATTGGTATCCATATACAAGCTTTATCATAATTTTAAGATTGCTAAGCTTGAATTTTTAATGAATATCATGTTTCAATTGATTTAATTTTCAATGGTATCTTATTTCAAGCCTATGCATATTTTCTTTTGATATTTCATAATGGGGGAGAAAACTCGTATTTTATATTTCAATTGGTATTTGGTTTACCATTGTTTTTGTTTCCCACTCCCTAACTTTATGATATTAAAGTAATTGGTATCATATGCTTATAATGAAAAATATCTTCTTTTGGTATCAAGATGCTATTTGTTTCCTTAAATTTGGTATCAATTTTTTATTATCTATTGATATCAAGTTTACATTACTTGTTTTCATTTTGATATAAAATGTTATTTTGTTTCAATGCCTTGTTTTATTTCAAATAGGATTTGGCATTTCTCAAAGTTTGTTATTTTCAACTGATATCATATTGACTTTGGTTTTACCCATTGGAATAATTTATTGCTTCTTTGTTTTGAAGTTTTAGGGGGAGAAGTATTTGTTTTCATTATGTTTGTTTTTACCCCTTTGTTGATGATTGACAAAAAGGGGGAGAAGAATTTGTAGTTTATATGCATGGTTGATTTATGCATATGTTTTAGTTGGTCTTCATTAGTAATAATATGTTGTTTCAATATTATTGTTTTATTGGTATCAAGAGCATGTTTCATTGTTTATGTTTTATTTTAATTAGTATCCAGAACATGTTTATATGTGTTTAAGAACATTCATTGCATATCTTACATGTTTTATTGTTATGCATGAGTTAAGGGGGAGCTTCTTTGAAGCTTTACTTAATCCATGCATATATAACTCCATGAGTTTTGTCATCATCAAAAAGGGGGAGATTGTTGGCCCAAAGGCCTTCCACTCTAGTTTTGATGATGTTTAACTCATGTAGTTATGTGTACTAATAATCTTGCAATGTTTAAGTTTCAGATATTTAACAAGATATTAGTTGGTAGAAGCTACCCACATGTTGATTCAAGAGCCCGAGCGTCAAAGATCATATATAGCACTTGCTCGGTGGATCAAAGAGTTTTGGATCGAGTCGGCTTGGAGATTGCGCTCTACAAGAAGACATCGGTACCATAGTTTAGTTTTGGGTTTAGATCCTAATTGTAAAGATTAGAATAGTATGATAAGCTCAAGTTCACAACACACACGTTTCATGTTTTGAATATTGGTTTTCGGTTTTTCGGTTTTAGGTTTAACCGATCTTGGTTTTCATGAATAGATTTTATATCAAAACAAGTTTACATGGTTTAGTGTATATATGATTTGTTCTATATACATGCATGCTTCTATTGCTTAAACAAACTTAGTTTGATAGTCTACTTCATAAGTTTTTATGTTTTGGTATTTATGACAAAAGATATTTTGGAATTAATGACAAAAACTATGATATATATTTGTTTCATGTATATTGGATTTCTATCCATATGCATCATGCTTCAAAGTGTTTAATTATCATGTTTTTGTATCTGGAAGTGTTTTGGACAAAACGTATTTTCTATTCAAGTTTTAGAAAATACAGTTTTTGGTTTTTGGTAAAAATGAAAAGACATAAAATAGTTTTAATTGCTTGATATTTGAGTCAAAACTTTTATCACATGTTTATATATCAATGCAATTTGACAAAACTATTTTTGGGGATTTTTAGTAGTTTATAAGAATTTATTGAATATTTATTTCCCCAGATTTCTGACCTGTTTTGGTGTCTGCCAGGCTGATCGGTCGACCGGTACGGTCGACCGCACCATGTAGACGGTCGACCATCTGGGTCGACCGACGTGCACAGAAACGTGCACGCTGGCTACACCTATAGCGGTCGACCGTGCCGGTCGACCGACTGAGAGCAGGTTTGCTCTCTGTTTGTTTGGGTCGACCGGGCGGTCGACCGCTAGCGCCAACGGGTCAAAAATTGACCGTTGGGCGGTCGACCGGTGCGGTCGACCGTCAGGGTAATTCTGGCAAAAATTACAGCCAACGGCTATTTTCTGGATTAGCCTATAAATACCCCATTTGCAAGAGTTTTTCTCTAAGAATTTTTTTGCAAATTTTTACATACTCTCTTGTGTTTTTACAGCAATAAAAAGAAGTTTTTGAGCTTGATTTGAACAATCTTTTTGGTGTTTTCTTTAGGGTTTGAAAAATCAAAGAAAGGGTTTTGGGAAAAGCTTTTGAATTGAACTTCTCTATCTTGGTTTCATTTATTTCCCAAAGATTTTTCTTTGAGTTGCTGGTTTCAAATCCCTTGGTTTTCTCCACACTTGAGCTAAAATCTACTATCTTTTCTATAGGATTTTGTGTGGGAAAAAGAGTTTTGTGGTTGTTGTTTGAAACCACTAAGTTGTAAACCCTATCTTTAGCTTGGCTTTGTGCCTTTCCCTCATTGTGTTGAGGAAGTTTGGCTATTGGGTTGTATCCCTCAAGGTTGTGAGGTGATCCTTATATTGGTTTTGAGTTTGGAAATCCCTCGGGTTGTGAGGTGATTGTTTGTAGGCTTGAAGTTGTGCCTCAAGGAGGAGGTTGTGTTTGTAAGGAGAGGAGTTGGGTACTCCTTGTATTGTGATTGTCCCAAATCCTCGGTGGAGGTTCCCTTTGTGGGAGTCCTTTGTGGACAAGCTAGTGGATTGAAAATCCTTCGTGTGTCGAAGGCGGGGATGTAGAGCTGGGTGCTCGAACCTCGGAACATATCTTGTTGTTTGCGCTTGATCCATTGACTCTCTCTAACTCTCTCTTTACTTTGTGCCTTGCATCTATTTACATTGCTCATTCATATTTGCTTGGCTTGGTTGTGTATGCATCATTTGTTGATCACACTTGAGTGTAATTTGCATTAAGTTTTTAATTCCGCATTTAGTTCACTAGATTAGCATCGTCACCTATTCACCCCCTCTAGGTGACTTTTCATATACAACAATCACATATGCCAACTAGGGATAAGAAAGATAACTGGCATAACATATTAAAAAAAATGTCAATACAAGATAGGAGGTACATGCCAACCTCAAAACCATATAACATAACACATATCCACAAACACCAAACACAAAATGTGTCCAAATACATGTAGAAAAACAACAACCCAAATAACACAAAAATAACTTAATAACTCCCCAAATATCTCTCCCTTTTTGACATCATCAAAAGGGGTCAAGGCTGCCAAAAATCAGTGTCCTCCAGGGAAGCCGTAGCGGAGGTGAAGTAAGAGGAGGAGCCCATGCGGCGAACGGAGGGCTGGAGCAGGAAGATGCTGAGCACGACCCTGAGGAGTAGGAGCCAACAATCAAATCTGTTGTAGATATCTCCGATACAGGTTTGCATGAAGCGCATGGAGTCACATATATAGTTGAGGTTATTGTCCAGTCGGTGCTCCAGCCGCTGATAGGATGCGGCGATCTCAGCTGAAATCTGCTGGCGTTGCACAGTCATCTCAACAGAGATTTTCTGGCTATGCTCCCGAATCTGAGTGGATAAGGCAAGATAGGGGTCGAAAGGAGCAGAAGAGCCAGAAAAGGATTCAGGCACAGCAGGAAAGATAGGTTGTGGCTAAGGAGCAGGAGGACGCTCCCAGCAAGCATCCTCTTAAAGAGGGTGCTATTAATATCTACTGACGGTTCATAGGACCGTTCAGAGGACAGATCAAATTTTAACTGCTTTATTAAATGGGTGATGGGCATCCCAAACGGCAAGTGCCGGTTTAGGACTAGAAGATGATCAAAAGTATGCAGTTGATGATGAGCTTAGGGATGTTAATTCTAATGCCTTTCAGAAGGCAATAGATGATAAGAGGAGCAGAACCCCTAGCATGACTATACTCTCCTGATTTTGGCAGGAGATTATAGAATACGATCTTAGCCAAGACCTGGGCGGTGAGAGTACAATACTTCACCTCCTCGTTCCTAACTAAGCCGTGGGTTATCATCATCATGAAGCAGTGTGGAGGCGGTGTGGGCAGACTCATCGTCAGGATACTCAAAATCATGTAGATCGAAGTTATAAATGTCTAACCCCTCACAGGAGAGGTATAGGAGACGTGCAAATTATTAAAGAGAGATGTCTATATCTCTGCCCATGACTCTAGATTTAAGGTGATTATGTGAAAATGAAAGATTTGAATAAAAGTAGCGCATCAATTCAGGATAAACATTTTCCTTAATGGTGACAAATTCTTCTAATGAACTGGATCTTAAAATATTGGTAAGGTTGAGGTGCTCAAAATCACCGAGCACTACAGTCCTACCAGATATAACATTTTTGGCACAAATTAAGGAGTACCGATGTGATGCATTGGTGAAACAAACAAGGGGTTGGTGGATGATTCGGGGGTTTTCCCTTTTCAGAACGGGTTCTTTTAGACATGGATGATGTATAAGCAAGATTAGGCACTAATAAGGCACGATCTAAACAATAGAACCTAAAAATCACCTAGAGATAACAAGGAAATAAGAGATTTGAAGGAAAGGAGATTATACCTGAAAACCAGACGAAAATCCCAAATTGAGAGTATATCTAAAGCCTGAACGCAAATTTCCCAAATTTTTGTGGATGAATTTGAGGACTTAGAGAGAGGAAAAAGAGTTTGAGAGGGTGTAGGGTTGAGAGAAGAGAGGATTAGAAGTGTTGGAGGCGGTGGAAGATGAAGAGGGGAAAGAATTTGGGGGTTAGGACTTTATAAAGAGTCAGGTAAATTGACAGTTTACCGATTTCCGATCGACCGCTCGGTCGACCGGTGGAAACTGAGAGCAATATCGATTTCAGTCGGTCGACTGCCGGTCGACCGGCTTCGGGCAGAAATTTTTTTTTCTGTTGCAGGCTAGCGCGGTCGATCGTGTCCGGTCGACGGGCCTATGCCAGGCCAAATCTCGGTCGACCGACCGGTCGACCGGATAAGCTGAAAAACAATGAACAAACTATTTGAAATTTTGGTTTTTATTTTATTTTCTTTTAACCAGAAATGTATATTTTTCTTATATAATCATAACAGTGATGTTGAAATCAATTGAAATCTTTCTTGGCATGAAAAACTCAATAAAAAATTTATTTTCATTTTATTGATTATTATTAATATTTATATCTCCATATATTTATTAAGCGATAAATAAGAAATGTTGAAGCGAATACCCCGTAAGGGTTCTGAACTTCTCCTCGACATTCCTCTAGATAAGAGTTGAAGTGCGCAATTGCCATCTCTATTTATTAGCTCAATTTGGTTAAAAAAATCTTTATTATAAAACTTCATTTTAACAAAATCTTGATATATGGACAAATAACATATGGTAATGAAACATGAATATATTCTCAATCATGGCAAAGATACAAACAAATGGATATGTAAGTTTACATATGTAAGGCACATTATCACAAAAATGCAACTAGCAATCCTATGCATATAAGAAGAAATTTTATGTGGAGAAGTTACCAAACCATAGATATTCTCCAAAATGAGTGCCTCTTCGATAGTGATGCAAGCGATGATGTTTTCGTTGAGCATTGATGCATTCACCATCCGGGCACCGTCTCCCCTAAGTCTTGGAGGAGGAGGACCCACCTGCATCAATTAAGTTTTGTGCGTCTTTTGGTACCCAAATCTTTTTGGGTCCAATAGAGTTAGTGTTTTCTCGAACCCAAACATTTTTATTTGACAAGTTTAGCTTAGCATAATAAAATTTAGCTAAATGGCCTTTGTGGCAACAATATGCACCAGTATAAATTCTACCATACATAAATGCAGGCTTGTGTGTGCTTGTGTGAGTTTGAAGCATGATGATTAGTGTGTTTCCCTTGGGATATTCCTTTAGGAAACCTAGAAGCAAATTTTGTCATGTCAAAAGCACATTTCTTTAAAGTTGTATCCAAAACTTCAATATGTTTTTGGATTTCTAAAAATTCATTTTTATTACAAGTAGAAATAGGGCTTTTTCCTTTACAAGATGTTTCGTATTTTTTCAAAATCCTTTTCATTTTCTCAAAAGAATTTGATAATTCATTTTTCTCTTTTAAAACAAGCTCAAATTTATTCTTTAGGGAATCATTCTCCTTTTTCAATTTTTTATTTTGAGCAAGTGATATTTCATACCTACTTTGTAATTCTTCAAAAAAATGTGCAAGTTCATCTATGGTTAAGTCTTCATCATCTAAAGAGTTTTTCTAGACATACCTGGAAGCATCATCGCCATGTGCCATGAAGCACATGTGAGCGTCGTTGATCTCCTCTTCGGATTCCGACTCCGAGTCATCCCACGTGGCCACCATTGCCTTTTTCTTCTTTGCTCGTTCTTGGAGGTAATAGCTTGTAGAGAGGGGCAATCGGCAATTAGGAGTCCCGTCTTCTTGCAATGAAAACATGGACCCGGTTTCTCTCTCTTCTTTTCAAATCTTCCTTGAGGTCTCCCTCTTCGGAAGTTGCTTTGTCTACCTTTCTTATAGAACATTTTGCCAACCTTCCTTATGAGCATGGAAAAGTCTCATCGTAGTCTTCCGATGAATCCTCTTCATCATAGGAGGATGGAGCCGCCTTGAAAGCAAGTGCTTTTTTCTTTGGTGCTTCCCTTTCTTCTCTAACCTTCATTTCTATCTCATGGGTTTTAAGATTGCTGATGAAGCCGGAGAAGTCATCTCCTCCCGATCGTTGAGTTCCTTGAGGGTGGTTGCCTTGACTTCCCAAGACTTGGGAAGAGCTCTAATGACCTTCCGAATCTTTTGGTCATTATCGATGTTGTCACCTAAAGAAGATAAGGCATTAGTAATCTTGGTGAAACGAGTGAGCATATCATCTATGCCTTCATTATCAAGCATATAGAAATTCTCATATTAAGAACGGAGCGAGTCAATTTTAGATCTCTTGACTTGCGACGTTCCCTAATGAGTAACAATAAGCACATTCCAAACTTCAAAAGCAGATTTGCAATTTATGATGCGAGAAAGATCATCTTCATTTAATACTTGAGTGAGTGCATATTGGGCTCTAGCATTGGCCTCATAGTCCTTAGAGGTTTCTTCGGACCGTGTTCTCTCATCAGTGAGAGGTTCAATAAATTCTTTGGTGATGGACTTGGCAACTCTAACTCCTAGGGATTTTAGGAATAGGTTCATTTTGACCTTCCAAATGGGGAAGTTCAACCCCATCAAATTTGGGTGGGGACTGATGCTAGAAAAGTCAACTGATGCCATGAATATAAGTATAGTGCACAACAAATGATAAATACAACAAATAGAATAATGAGGATCCCTAAGGTGGTTAAACCAAATGCTAGGGTTAGGCTCTGATACTAATTGAAATCACTTAGGGGGGGTGAATAGGTGATGGCTATACTAAGTGCAAATAATGCGAATTAAAAAATAATTAACAATAAACAACAACAATATTAAAACTTGAAAGGAAGTAAACAAATAATAGTGCAAGTAAAGGAGGGAGAGAGAGAGTTTAGAGATAATTGGCAATCACAAACAAGAGAATATGTTTCGAGGTTCGAGCCACCGCTCTACGTCCCGCCTTCAACACGATGAAGGATTTTCACTATGCTTGATCCCACCGGATCATCAATACAAGTTCTCACTAGAACTCTTTGGACACACTTGTCCTCTCTCACGGTGCCGCAACACCAACTAGGAGCTCACTAGCTCGCTTGAGGTCGCAACCTCTACAACTTCTCAATTTAAAGAATTGGTAATCAACACTTGATCACAAAACAAAGCCACTTGCACAATCCTACAACCAAGATGAGGAGATGAAACTTTTGGGATTGTGTAGTGCAAAGATCTAGAAGAGAAGTAGAGGAAAGCTTCAAGCTAAAAGGATTGAAAAATTTTAGCTCAATGGAAACTCTTTTGCTAAAGGGCTAAACTTTTAAAAAAAACTTTGATCATTAACTTGTAAATCTTGTGTTTTAGTTGTAGAACACTCTCTCTATTTGTAGAGGATGAAAACTGGGTTTAAAAAGGCCAAGAGATTCGTTGGGGGAGATCCCAACAAAAATCAAATCAGAAAATAGCCGTTGGAATCTGTAAGCAGATTCTGACTGCTGTCGGTCGACCGGGCCGGTCGACCGCCAACAGTCGGATTTTCGACCGTTGGGAAAGTGGTCGATCGGGTCGGTCGACCGAAGTCCCAAACAAAGAGTGACCACTCTCTGTCGGTCGACCGGGCCGGTCGACTAAGAAAAACAGAGAGCACTGCTCTTGCTCTCGGTCGACCGGTCAGTCGACCGATGTGCACACATGCACAATGGTGCATGTCGGTCGACCGACTGAGCAGTTCAGCTCTGCCAGTGGTCGAGGTCGATCAGACTGGCCAAAAAACAGATTTTTGAAAGGGCTTTTGAAGATAAAAATTTTGATAAAAATTCTTTAGATTGGTATATACAAAATGGAGTTCTAGGGCTTATAAAGACCAGGATGTGATCGTAGATTAACTCCAAAATGATTTGAACTTTATTTTGATAAAAATTCTTTTTCTAAACAAAAACGGTTTTCCAAAACGAATTTTCAAAACTTTGTTTTTCCGAAACTTGATAAGAAATTTGTAATAAAATTTTATTTGTAAGCATGAAGCAATATCAAATGTGTGTGTGTGTGACAATCCCAAAGTTATCAACCTCTATCATCTCGGTTTTGACAAAATAGACTATAAATCCAAACTAAAATGGAAAATGTACAAATCTTGTAGTAGTCTTCTCAACTTGTTTGATCTTGGAGCTCTTCTTATTGTGTTGGCCTCTGGGATCCAAATCTTCGCGGCTTTCAAATGTGTGAGTCTTGTGTTGGAGCCATCAATCAACCTATGATTTTTACCTGAAATTCATTTAAACAAACTTGTTAAAACATAACTACATATGGGTTGTTATCATCAAAACTTCGGGCTAATGGCCTTTGGGCCAACAGGCTGGACTAACAATTTTCTGAGATATCTTGAGCTTGATCTTATCTAGATTTTGGTCTCTGTGAGTGTACTGTTAAACTTTTTAAAGCCACCAGAAATGATCATTATGAGTATCTGGGTACGCAATCCAGATCTCCTTGATGCTCTGAGCTGGTTGTTGGTGTACTGTTGAACCTGGGGTGAAATAGTCATCTGCTTGTACCAGTGTATTATTGAACTGATTGCAGAAGCAAAGACTAAACGCAAGTCTTGTAGATGCAGAGGTCATGTTGCCTTGGAAACGCGTATTCCATCTGAAGTAGAAACGCAACTTTCTCTCTTTTTTATATTGGAGAGATGCGAACATTGAGGCAGAGACGCAACTCTCACTTTATTGCAGTAACGCAGACTTCAGGGTGGTGTCTTTGTCCTTCTTCAAAGAGACGCGGTCTTGCTAAACGTGAGATTCACGTTCTGGGGCATTGCCACGTGTCTGGCAGAGCTAAGGAGACGTCTTTCCCTTGATACGCGGGGATCGTGTTCAAGGCACGTGCTACGTACTAGGTGGGGCTCGAAGAAACACCTTTTCCTTGATACGCAAGGATCACGTTTAAGGCGTGTGCCACGCGTCAGGCGGAGATTGGGCTCGAGATATGTGCCACGTACCTTGGTGGATTGCTGTGCCTATAAAAGACATCAGTCTTTCAAGAGTCATCCTTAGACTCTTTTTTTCTCCACTGAGCCCTGCGTTGAGGACTTTCAGACCTTAAGAAAAGCTCTAAACTTTTTCCTTTTTTTCTTCCGTCTTCGATACAGAATTATGATCGAAAGGCCCCCGAAATCAAAACCTGTGGCTTCATCATCGAGCGTTGTTACTCCGGAGTGCAAATGGGCGGCTCCTCTACGCAGGAGGCCTCCATTTCAGGTAAAGAACCATTTGCCCTGGTTTTCGCCATTAAGAAACTTGAAGAGTTATCTTAACTCATAAGTCTTTTTTGACCTGAACTGACAACGCGAGGCTCACGCCCGTGTTTGTGACATTCAGACGCGGTTCCTGTACTGGTAAACAAGACGTGGGTTTGATGACCTCCGCTCTTCGCTTCATCAGCTTGAGTCCATATCTACTTGTTGAACGCGGGCTTCATTGAACCTTGTGTTTGATCTTGACACTTAGAGAATTTTCCTAAGTGGGGCATTTCAGAAGTAGATTTCATGTGAGCCTCGCGTCCCTGAGGTTGGACGCGGGCTTTATTGAGTCTCGCGTCTGGGTCCAATATTTAGAAAAATTTCTTAGTTGTGGAGTAAAAAAAAACGTGGGCTTCATGCTCTGCGCCTTGTGTTTTTGAGTTTAGACGTGAGTTTTGCTGGTCTCCGCGTCTAGACTCAATCCTGCGTCTGAGCTTTGAACACTTAGTCATTTTTCTTTTAGATTTCTGACTGTGCTGTCCTCTTTGCAGTGTGATATTCCTCCAACCCTCTATCTAAGAAGTGCCACTTTGGACACATGGGTGGCGCTGCTCCGAATCTGACCTTCGTGCTACCAAGGACTATTCCTGTGACTACTGGTAAGTCAAAGGAGTGAAAGAATATGAACAGCAAGGCTAGTATGCTGACCCTTTGGAGATCATTTCTGATGACCAGTTTAAGTCAAATTCTCGCGCTCTACTGAGAAAACCTGACTTTTTTTTGGCGACTCAATTGAAGAGGATGAGGCTGCCCTTTACGACGGAACTATAAATGGCTCCGCCAAATTGGTGATAGAAAGTTCTTCTTCCCGAATATGGAGAGGATGTATCCCCTGGCCTATCATAGCACATGTCTGTGCATCAGATAATGGATTGGGATTTGGTCAAGCCATACTCTAGTGTTTCTTTGGGAAAGATAGGTATCCATGAAGCCTACTCCATCGGATATGGGATGGGTGTGCTTGGCTTGCAGCCTGGCTTGGTCAGGACTGAGTACCCGACGGGAGAGACTCCCAGCTTGGAGCCACTTTCATCAAACAATTCATGGAGGTGGGAGGTGACTTCTCTCCTGAATTTCATGCCACCGGCTAGATTCATTCTACTGGTAAGAACTAGTGGTATAGAATGGTGGGATTTGTTCTGGCAGAACTTGGTGACCTTCTGCTATAGGCTGGGCTATACGGGGCTGTCAGAGCTATTCAATACAGCATCTTGCAGAGCAACCAACATTTTTACGTTGTCCTGAGGCGTTATAATCCAGAGACTTGCACCTTCTTCACTCTCCTGGGGGAAATGGGACTTGCCCTTCATGAGATGTATGAAGTCTCGAGGCTGATGATTGGAGATGCCTCATATGAGTACGTCCCATCAACCAAGGAGTTGCATCTGTTGAAAAAGAGCGACCTTCTAGTGTACAAGACGTATTGGGAAGTGCTGAGCCACTTCCACATTTGCGGGCAGTTATCCGGATGGAGGAATAGGGGAGTCAAGCAGATGTTATAGGCGACTTATCTGTTCCCCAGGGTGAACCAGGCTACCCCAATGTCCTAGCTAGCTCCCAGCATTGATGAGAAAGTTTTTGA
The DNA here is from genome assembly GCA_038442645.1 of Agave tequilana. NCBI lineage: Eukaryota > Viridiplantae > Streptophyta > Magnoliopsida > Asparagales > Asparagaceae > Agave > Agave tequilana. The sequence continues at coordinate 362,440 of JAVJIF010001179.1, read as the reverse complement.
AAGAATCAATGCCTCCGTTAATTCCTACACCACCGAGTCCAATGAAGACACCTTCAAATCAGACACGGTCTTCGAAAGCTTCCATCATCAAGCCAGATTTCCAATGTCTGATCGAGCTCTGTTGGTGAGTTTCCTCATGCTATGGCTAAAGCGATGTGTAGTACTAACGCTGCCGCATGAGGTGATCATCGCCAATGTGGTATACTCGGCGGTCCTTCTTGCCCATGGGAAGTTTATCGCCCTTCTCCAAGCAATGGTGGCCATGATCCATAGCGAGTTGCATGCATTAGGAAAAAGCTTTTTTTGAGTGGAAGCAATTGTGGATGCCAAGGGCCTTCTAGTCACTGATTCTAACGGTCGTCCCTTGGTCAAGACTCCCAACCCTCGTGTCGAGCTCCCATATACATACTTAATGGTCTGGTACATTATGCACTGTCCCTCGCTGATGACGGTGGTGTCTGCCTCCGAAGATTTCATGCCTTTCGTGCAGCGATTGGAGAATTCGGGCTGGCTGCAATATTATATGTTTTATATCCGTAAGACGATCTTGAATAGGAACGACTATCAGTTGGGCAAGTGCTTCCCTGAGATTCATGATGCGTCTTATGGGGAAAAATTTACAGATCTGGTTAGCCTGGATGGCTTTACTCGGTTATCCTCCGGCGCCTTTTGGTGGCTGATTAATATCCGGCCTGGGTGCTTGGTGTTTCAGCAAGGGAACTCCTATACGTTGGAATACCTTGCCGGTTTGCCTGACAGTTTGGTTATGACCAACTATACATTGGCAACCCAAATCCCAGCCTTCACTTCAGTGAGAATCTATTTAAAGGAGCCTGGGCCTGGTACTACAATGTAGTGGGAGGGACCAGAGCTATCTTTACTCTTCCTCACAAGACTCCCAACTTTTATACCAGTTTTGGCTTTTGTTCGTGGTACTTCATTGAAAATCAGGTGCCCGAGTTTGGAATAAATATTTCATGTATCAAGGGCATCAAGTTCACATACAAAACCAAGGTGGGGTCTAAGGGTTGTCGGATATTCGGGATGACCGAGTATCAAGAGGCAGAGAAGGAGGAGGGGGCGAGTCTAGGAGGGACGTCAGCCGAGCAGGGATCGTAACAGTAAAGCCGGAGTCTCGGGTAGTTACAACTAAGAAGCAACCCACTGAAAGGATTCGACAAGCCATGTCCAAACGTCCTCGTGCCTCTGCTTCCCTAGGCGAGCCCATCCCGAATAAGGTTAAGAAAGGATTTGAGGCTGATGCTTTAGCCCAAATGCTTGAAGTTATCCTTCCTGGTGCTGAGGAGCAGGAGGAGGAAGAAGAAGAAGGAGAGGCAACTCCAACCCTACGTCCTCAAGGCTTGCGTAGTAGAGGTCTTGCAATCCTAGTGGAAGGAGAGCCTGCAGGTGAATCCTCCATGACCGAAGGTGTTGAACGACCTAAAGAGGCGATGAAGGAGCTTGAAGTTGAGATTCTAGGAGTTTCAACTCAGATTGGAACTTCTTCGACCCATGAGAGAAGGGCGAAGGTGCAACAACTTGGGTCTCCCAGTGTTTTGATGCCTACCTCGCGGGTTGTTGAGCCTAGCCCTACTACTGGAGTTCTTAGTGGCAAAGCCCTGATCCCTGAGACTTCTTGGGTCCGATTATTGTCTTTGTCATCTGAGGAGCATGAATATTATTCCAGCGATGAAGTCGATTTTGGCGACGAACCCGCTCTTCCTGATACGAGCAAATTCTCACATATATCAGAGGAAGAGATCAGGGGCATGTCCCTGCGATGGTTCCGCCGACAGCAGAGATTGCCTCCGCTAAGGGTATTTCTTTTATCCTCCATAATTGTTTCTCCATCAGGTTGGGAAAATGTTTTAACATTTCATTTTGAATTTCTTCTATAGGGGTGGCTGCCAGTAGCGAAGCCACAACTTCTTCTCACATTAAGGAGATGATCCAGGAGCTGGCCCCCAGTAGGAGGGCCTTGAAGTTTCTGTTACCGGGATGCCTCATGAGGGTGTGACCACCGAGATCGAGGAACCCTTCTCTCCAAGTGGCTTGTCTAAAGACTTGCCGCTTTCATATCCTCAACTTGGTAAGAGAATCAAGATGTTCCATATACTCTCTTTTTCATTGTTATCACTGGCATTAATATTATAATTGCAGAGAGTACTGGGGTAGCTCAAGTAGAGAATCCTGCGGCAAGCATTGGCGCAGAGGATAGCGTAGTTCAAACTTCGGTTGGTGAACCCAGTGCTGTGGAGTTTGCTGCTGTCTTTGTTGCTGTGGAGGCTACATGACGATCGTTCCAGAGGTGTTGGCTACGACCTTAGCGCCACGAGAGCCTACTGCTGGTCTTATCCCTGCACTAGTTGAGTTGGCTCCTGTCTCTATGGATCCTACTCGTACTGTCATAGAAAGGCGACCTGAGAGTGCATCAGCAGGGTTATCTCGACCACCGACATCATGGAAGAATTAGTGCATCAAATGGTGTAACAATTTTTTGCTTCCATGAAGTCCTGCATTGAGTTAGTCCTTCCTGGGGGAAGTTCCTTCGAGTTTGCTCGGATGCTTCTTGAGAATCAGATCGAGAACATCTGTCACACTGGAAGCCCTAAACAAGCTAGGGCGTACCTGACACTGGTTGAACAACTGGGGATTTACCTGAGGGAATTAAAGACCCTAGAAAAGGCTATCTCAATGAACGAGGCTCGGTCGATACTGAGTAAGCTCCTCGCCGCTTAAGAACACGAGCGAAAAGAGATGGAGGAGCAGATGGCTGAAAAGGCTCGTCATCTCCACAACTTTCAAGCCGACTACCAAAGGTTGGTTGTTGATTTGAGAGAATTCGAGATCGTCACCAACAGTACAGAGCAAGTCATTGCCACGGCTCAGGCAACTATTGCTAAGGGGCAAGCCTTGATTCAAGTTAACTAGCAAAAGCTTATTGTCGCCAGGAAAAGGCTGGTAGAGCTGGAGGCTGCCAAGAAGCTAGTCCACAAAAATCTTGCTGTTCATTCCTCCAGGTTGGAGTCTCTTCAGACACAGCTGGCTACGAAGAGATTCTTATCAGATGAAGAATTTCTGTAACGCCCCGATCCTGGCGGATACGGACACGTCACCGCGACGTATATACGTAGGTCAGAACTGCCCCCACGTATATACGCTAAGCGTGAAAGTACAATACAATACAGGATCAGAGTATAACACAAGCGTGGTATATTCATATATGCCAACAATAAAGTACAAGTACAAGTTATGAACTGATACACTTTACAAGTGTTTTGTTTCACAACCAAGTCCAAAAGAAGATATACAAATGTATACAAGATGCTCACGTAAGAAAGGAAGACGCGTGAGCCAAAAATGAAGAGTACGGCACTGGAGGAACTAGAGCTGGTCGGCCTGCTCACTGAAGTACTCTTGGTCCTCAGTGGATGGATCCACTTCGTTCCAAGTCTCGGAATCTGAATATGCAAATCCACGGAATCAAGACATATAACAATAAACGAGATATGGCCAAATGGCTAATGGATACGAGTAAATAAGATATAGCAATATAAAGGATAAAGCATGGAAATCCAAAGTCCTGAAACAATACATCTACAATTAATGTCTTATTATTATTACTTGTTTCATCGTGATATCTAGCTATGTGGTCCAGCGTCCCAGTGCACATAGATCCATATCCCAATAAAGCAAGGGGGTTGTTGGAAATCAGCGGTTGTATCGATGAACTATGTTTACAGTGGATCCCGTGCATGCCCGGGATAACGGCCCAATAATGTTCCGTGCTTGTAACGGAACCCAGCCGCTAGGCCTCAATAAAAGGGACTTATGCATGCCCTTATCAATATGGTACCAGCAATACAGGGAGCAAGCTCTCCCCTCAGTCCCCTGGTGTACCGCAGGTCAGACTGGAACAGGGGTTGCACAACACTTCCTAAAACCACTGTAAACACGAACACAATCGATATCCGCATGGTCTCCCCCGGACCCAATATAAGTTGGTCTATTTTATGTAAAGGTCAAATCAATCATGCTTGGTACAAGTGATAGCATGATAAAGTGGAGATATAATATTTTAATTAACAAGTCTAACATGAAGATACATGGTAACAAGTCATGAAGTATAAGCCATGAGATCCATCAAGTAACATGCCATGTAATATCAGTAATGAGGCATAAACATGAATAATGTACCACGAGTGTATAGGGGTTAAAGTCCAAATCAGAAAAGGAAACAACTAAGTTAAATAGTCAGAATTAGTCGACTAGGTGGAGGATTAGTCGACTAGTAGGGGTCTTCAGTCGACTACTAATCTGCAGGAGTCGACTAAAGTGATTTCCAGAGAGTTTGGTAGTCGACTTGGGTTGGAAGGGTAGTCGACTAGTGGTGGGCTATAAGTCGACTAATGGGCACGCAAGTCGACTAAATCTTTGATATAGAAATTTGGGATTAATTTCCGGGACATGTTAGTCGACTAGGGTACTATGTGTAGTCGACTAGAGGTCTCTGGTCGACTAATAATTTGGGATAAGTCGACCGGAGTGGAGAGTTGGTGTTTTCTGGTTCAAGGAAAATTAGTCGACTAGGGGTTAAAATGTAGTCGACTAGGGGGGTCTAGTCGACTGGTTATTGGGTCTTAGTCGACTAAAACTGTGAAAATCAGAAAAGCTACGTTTCAACTAAAATGGGTTAGTCGACTAGGTCCTAGGTCAAGTCGACTAATACTGGGAAAAACAGAAAACAGAATAGAAATTCTGATGGTTGTTTGATGGGTTAAAAATACGATTTTTATGGCATAAATGTACATGAATGAGCATCACAAGTAAACAAGGGAGTTGTCTAGTCTTGGTGAGTAAATATACTCACTTGGATAGGTTGTGTGGGGCTTTTACGAGTCCCGAAGAGATAGAAATCGACGAAAAGCACCAACGCGATTCTTGACGATATCGCGGACGATCCTTAAACCAAGTTGCTTGAGATGGAGAGGAAGACCTAGGGTTTGCTTTGGAGAAGGAGAGGGATTTTGTGAAGGTTGGTTTCTTGGTGAAGAGAAGAAAAGAATAAAAGTGTAAAGGATTTTGTTTATATAGGATTTGGTTTTTGTAGAGGGAATGCAATATTATAAAAGAGAGGGGCTTATTTGCAAAAGAGTGGGGATGAGGTGTTTCCCTTGGCCAATGGTGGCCGGCCATGGGGAAGAAGAGTTAATGAGGGCATTAATGAGGAAGAGTGTGGACTTGGGATATTTTGATGGAAAAGATATTTTGAGAATTTGGTGGAAGGAAGGAAGGAAAGGAAAAGAAAAAGGAAAAAGGAAAAGGAAAAGAAATTATAAAAAGAGAAGATATTTTCTCTAACTCGAAAAATTAAAATATTGAAAACACGGGTTCCCGGTTTAAAGTCACGTACACGGAAAACATTTCGGAAAATACCGAAATCGTCCTGATTTCGAGTATCTCGGAACGATTCCTAAATTTCACCAAAAATCCATAATAATATACTAAAACTTATAGGGGAATCCGTTTGGAGAAACACTTTATAATTTTGGAACTAAAAATCCCGGAATCGGAAAAATACCGACTCCGTTGGAATTTTCATAAAATCAGAAAATTCTCAGAAAAAGGACTTAGATAAGAAATCTGATTCTAATTAATAAAGTCTAAAGGACTTTCTGAAAATTCCCAACAGTTTGGAAAATAAAAATCAGAAAATTGATCAGCGGCGCTGGTCGACACCGGTTTTGAAGAAATTCATTTTAATTCCAGAAAATTCCAGAAAATCACATAAAATCTAATAAATTGGAAAATGATATTTGAAATTGAAATCGGATAAATACGGAAGGTAATTCGGAAAATACGGCTGAAAAGCTGAATACGCAACAAAATACGTATTCCGGAAACGAGGTATTACAATCTACCCACCTTACAAAAATTTCGTCCTCGAAATTTCGCAAGATGAAAGACAACAAGGAAAGACATGATAGATGGAATATAACGGTAGAGATATAGAAGGAAAGAATCTTACCAAGTGGTAAAGAGTTGCGGATATCGCTCTCTGATGACGTCCTCTCGCTCCCATGTGGCCTCTCCTGGCACATGGCGGTTCCAAGACACTAACACCAAAGGTATATCCTTGCTCTTCAGTGTCTTGACACTCCTGTCTAAGATGGCCATTGGCTGCTCCTGATAAGATAAGTCTGGTTGTAACTCCAGTTCGGAATGATCCAAAATATGGCTGTCATCCTTCACATATCTCCTCAACTGAGACACGTGGAAAACATTATGAACTCCATCCAACGATGGCGGCAGCGCCAATCGATACGATACATCTCCCACTCGATCCAATATCTCGAATGGGCCGATATACCTTGGACTTAGTTTCCCACGAGTGCCGAAACGGATCACTCCCTTAGTCGGTGAAATCTTCAGGAACACATGATCTCCAACTCCGAATTCCAATGGCCTCCTCCGAGAATCTGCCCAACTCTTTTGCCTGCTCTGAGCTGCCCTGAGATGATCCCTGATAATCTTGATTTTCTCCGTCGTCTGGATCAACATCTCTGGTCCCAATAAACTCCGCTCACCGACCTCATCCCAACAAATCGGTGATCGACACTTCCTACCATACAGTGCCTCAAAAGGTGCCATCTTTATACTTGCCTGGTAACTGTTGTTATAAGAAAACTCGGCCAAGTGTAGATGGTCTCCCAAGAACCTCCAAACTCAATCATGCAAGCTCTAAGCATGTCCTCGAGGATCTGGATGGTCCGCTCCGACTGTCCGTCCGTCTGGGGATGATAAGCTGTACTAAACTTCAGACGAGTGCCCAGACTCTCTTGGAGACTCTCCCAAAAGTGAGATCTGAATCTCGTATCTCTGTCTGAAACAATACTGACTGGCACTCCATGCAGACGGACCACTTCCTTCATATACTTCTCCGCCAACACCTCTGTCGTCTGACCGACCCGGAATGGTATGAAGTGGGCCGACTTAGTGAGACGGTCAATGATAACCCACACAGCATTATTACCCTTGGGACTACGAGGTAATGCTGTGACGAAGTCCATAGTGATATGCTCCCACTTCCACTCAGGTATTGGCAAAGGTTGCAGAAGTCCAGCCGATCTCTGATGCTCGATCTTTATTTGCTGGCACACCAAGCACTTAGCCACAAATTGAGCTATCTCTCTCTTCATGGCATTCCACCAGAAGTGCTTCTTCAGGTCTTGGTACATCTTGTTTCCCCCGGGTGTATAGAGTAGGCTGAACTGTGTGCTTCAGCCAAAATCTTCTGTCTCACTTCTCCCTGGGGAACACAAAGCCTATCTCCCAAGCACAAGGCATCATCAGGACGAATACAGATATCCGTCCTCAATCCAGCCTCGACCTGATCTCTAAATGTCTGGAGTCTGGGATCCTCCTTCTGGGCTTCCTTAATCTCCTCTATCAGTGAAGACTGGATCTGTAAAGCCATAAGCTGTCCTGTCTTCTCAGCTCCTCGGACCACCATCAAATCCAATCGGATGAAATCCCGAATCAAGTCCTCCTGCTGAGTGAACTGGACAAGCACTCTGTTCTCTGGCATCCTACTCAAAGCATCCGGGACTGTATTGACTTTGCCTGGATGATATTGCAAATCAATATCGTAGTCTGCCATAAGCTCCAGCCACCGCCTTTGCCTCATATTCAGTTCTTTCTGAGAAAAGATATACTTGAGGCTCTTGTGATCTGTATATATCAGCACTCTATCTCCCAGAAGATAGTGCCTCCAAATCTTCAAGGCAAAGATCACTGCTGCCAACTCCAAATCATGAGTTGGGTAATTCCTCTCATGAGGTTTCAACTGCCTGGATGCATATGCGATAACATGATCATGTTGCATAAGCATGCATCCTAGGCCTTTACCTGAGGCATCACTAAAGATGACCATCCCTCCTCTCCCTGAGGGAGTTCTCAAGATAGGAGCTGAAATGAGCTTTTGCTTCAACTGCTCGAAGGCTGCATCACACTCCTCTGTCCAGATGTACTTCTCCCCTTTCCTGGTAAGCTTCGTCAATGGAGCTGCAATCCGAGAGAAATCCTGGATGAAGCGTCTGTAGTATCCAGCTAGTCCAAGAAAGCTCTTTATCTCTGTCACTGTCCTCGGGACTGGCCACTCCTTTACTGCTTGTACCTTGCCCGGATCAACGGATACACCTTCTGCTGACACCACATGTCCGAGGAATGCTATGCTGTCTAGCCAGAACTCGCACTTGCTCCTCTTGGCATGAAGCTGCTCCTGCTGAAGTGTCTGCAACACAATTTTCAAGTGTTCTTCATGCTCCTTCCTGTTCTTAGAATAAATCAAGATGTCGTCGATGAAGACAACAACAAACTGATCCAAGAAGGGTGAGAACACTCGGTTCATCAAGTCCATAAACACTGCAGGGGCATTAGTGACTCCGAAAGGCATAACAAGAAACTCGTAGTGGCCATATCGGGTCCTAAATGCCGTCTTCAGTCTATCCTCCTTCTTCACTCTCAACTGATGATAGCCCGACTGTAAGTCCAACTTGGAGAATACACGGGCTCCATGAAGCTGATCAAATAAGTCATCTATTCTGGGAAGGGGATACCTGTTCTTGATGGTGACTTTGTTTAACTCCCTATAGTCAATACAAAGTCTCTTGCTACCATCCTTCTTATTGGCCAACAATACTGGAGCTCCCCACGGTGAAGTACTTGGCCTGATCAATCCCTTATCTGATAACTCCTGCAGCTGCTTCTTCAGGATTTCCAACTCTGTTGGTGCCATCCTGTACGGAGCCTTAGATATAGGAGATGCCCCTGGGATAGTCTCAATGGAGAACTCAATCGCCCTGACAGGTGGCAATCCTGTAATCTCCGCAAACACCTCCGGGAATTCATCCCACACTGGCACCTTCTGCTTCTGAACTTCCGATGAAATGATCTGCTTTCCCTTAGTGGACTTCACTTCTCCACTAAACTGAAACTCAGGCTGATGGGGAATTCTAAAATTGATCTTCTTCTCTCTACAATCAATTATAGCATGATACTGACTGAGCCAGGTCATGCCTAAGATCACATCGTACCCCTTAGTATCGAGCACGAGCATATCTATGGCTAAGACCTTATCACACAGTTCTACTGGACAGTCAGTACACACTCTAGATGATAAGACTACCCCATTCCCTGTACTTATCTCCCACTTGTGGTCTAATAATCCAACAGGAATAGAATGAACGGCCACAAATTTATCTGAGATATAACAGTGGGATGCACCCGAATCAAATAAAGCGAGAACAGGCTTTGAGTGTACTCTGATGTTACCTGTAATCACCTCCTCTGAAGCCTCGGCCTCTGCCTCCGTCAGGTTGTAAGCCTGACCCCTGCCACGCCCGGCTGCTGTCCTACCTCCTCTCTGGACTGGGCGAATCATATGCTGTGGAGGAAGGGGTGCTCTCCTTACTACTGGTCCCTGGTCTCTCCTCACCACCGGACCTTGATCCCTCTGCCCAATTGGTCTTGGCAACACTCTCTGTCCACTGGGTCCTGGAAGTGCTGGTAAGGTCTGGTTGGCTGTCCCAAATCTATTGTGTGGACAAGTTCCTACTGCATGATCTCTGGAACCACACCATAAACACAACCCATTCGCCCTCCGGCAATTTGGTCGAGTGTGTCCTAGCTTCCCACAAAAGTTGCAAACAGGGAGTGGTTGGGCTGTCTGATAAGGTGCTGGCCTGTAAGGTTGCCTCTGCATCTTTGCTGCTCTGAATGGGGCTCCTCGTCCCATAGGTACAAAAGGCCTCTTCATGACCTGCTGTCTCATCTGATCCCCCTGTGTCTTCTCAAACCCCCGCTCTACCTTCCGAGCGGTAGAGAGAACACTTGCATATGTCTTCAACTCCTGAGACATCATGTACATCTGAATATCCATCCGAAGACCCTTCTGAAACCTGCTCGCTCGCTTCTCTTCGTCCGTCACCATATAAGGAGCGAAACGGCTGAGTCTAAGGAAGTCCGCTGCATATTCGTCCACCGACTTGTTTTCCTGCTTGAGTCCGATGAATTGTTCCTCCATCTCTTCCTGTGCTGTAGCCGGAAAGAAGCGGCTGTAGAAACTCTTGGAGAAGGTAGCCCAAGTGATAGGCCTCTCCAAGCGAGCCTCCTCTGCAAGCCACCAAGTCCGAGCTATGTCCTTCAGCTGGATCTTAGCGACCTCAACTTGACTCTCCTGTGGGACACGAGCTGCGGTCAGCAGGTCTGTCGTGTCCGTCAACCATTGTTCTGCCTCCAATGGCTCCTCACTCCCCGTGAACACTGCAGGCTGCAATCTCCGGAAATCCGATACATTCCCCGGCTTCGGTTCCTTTGGGGCTGTTAGCTCTTGCCTCAGGAGCTCAGTCTGCTGCTGCTGTACTTCCACCTGTTGTTGCTGGGTCACCATCATGGCTTGAATGATCCTCAGCACATCAACATTTTCTCCTCCTACTGGTCCATTGGGTCCATTCGGGACTTGCCCGACATTGTTCCGACCCGAGCGACGCTCCATACCGTATGATAACTGGAATTGAAAACAATGGAAGGGAGTTTAGGATACGAAGGAATTGATAATTGAAGGAAGCAAGATGGACTCTATAACTTTGTACATTATAATTGGCATAAGCAAATTACTAGAATTTGCCACTTGGTTGTACTTTAGGTTTAAGAGCCTAGGCTCTGATACCAACCTGTAACGCCCCGATCCTGGCGGATACGGACACGTCACCGCGACGTATATACGTAGGTCAGAACTGCCCCCACGTATATACGCTAAGCGTGAAAGTACAATACAATACAGGATCAGAGTATAACACAAGCGTGGTATATTCATATATGCCAACAATAAAGTACAAGTACAAGTTATGAACTGATACACTTTACAAGTGTTTTGTTTCACAACCAAGTCCAAAAGAAGATATACAAATGTATACAAGATGCTCACGTAAGAAAGGAAGACGCGTGAGCCAAAAATGAAGAGTACGGCACTGGAGGAACTAGAGCTGGTCGGCCTGCTCACTGAAGTACTCTTGGTCCTCAGTGGATGGATCCACTTCGTTCCAAGTCTCGGAATCTGAATATGCAAATCCACGGAATCAAGACATATAACAATAAACGAGATATGGCCAAATGGCTAATGGATACGAGTAAATAAGATATAGCAATATAAAGGATAAAGCATGGAAATCCAAAGTCCTGAAACAATACATCTACAATTAATGTCTTATTATTATTACTTGTTTCATCGTGATATCTAGCTATGTGGTCCAGCGTCCCAGTGCACATAGATCCATATCCCAATAAAGCAAGGGGGTTGTTGGAAATCAGCGGTTGTATCGATGAACTATGTTTACAGTGGATCCCGTGCATGCCCGGGATAACGGCCCAATAATGTTCCGTGCTTGTAACGGAACCCAGCCGCTAGGCCTCAATAAAAGGGACTTATGCATGCCCTTATCAATATGGTACCAGCAATACAGGGAGCAAGCTCTCCCCTCAGTCCCCTGGTGTACCGCAGGTCAGACTGGAACAGGGGTTGCACAACACTTCCTAAAACCACTGTAAACACGAACACAATCGATATCCGCATGGTCTCCCCCGGACCCAATATAAGTTGGTCTATTTTATGTAAAGGTCAAATCAATCATGCTTGGTACAAGTGATAGCATGATAAAGTGGAGATATAATATTTTAATTAACAAGTCTAACATGAAGATACATGGTAACAAGTCATGAAGTATAAGCCATGAGATCCATCAAGTAACATGCCATGTAATATCAGTAATGAGGCATAAACATGAATAATGTACCACGAGTGTATAGGGGTTAAAGTCCAAAATCAGAAAAGGAAACAACTAAGTTAAATAGTCAGAATTAGTCGACTAGGTGGAGGATTAGTCGACTAGTAGGGGTCTTCAGTCGACTACTAATCTGCAGGAGTCGACTAAAGTGATTTCCAGAGAGTTTGGTAGTCGACTTGGGTTGGAAGGGTAGTCGACTAGTGGTGGGCTATAAGTCGACTAATGGGCACGCAAGTCGACTAAATCTTTGATATAGAAATTTGGGATTAATTTCCGGGACATGTTAGTCGACTAGGGTACTATGTGTAGTCGACTAGAGGTCTCTGGTCGACTAATAATTTGGGATAAGTCGACCGGAGTGGAGAGTTGGTGTTTTCTGGTTCAAGGAAAATTAGTCGACTAGGGGTTAAAATGTAGTCGACTAGGGGGGTCTAGTCGACTGGTTATTGGGTCTTAGTCGACTAAAACTGTGAAAATCAGAAAAGCTACGTTTCAACTAAAATGGGTTAGTCGACTAGGTCCTAGGTCAAGTCGACTAATACTGGGAAAAACAGAAAACAGAATAGAAATTCTGATGGTTGTTTGATGGGTTAAAAATACGATTTTTATGGCATAAATGTACATGAATGAGCATCACAAGTAAACAAGGGAGTTGTCTAGTCTTGGTGAGTAAATATACTCACTTGGATAGGTTGTGTGGGGCTTTTACGAGTCCCGAAGAGATAGAAATCGACGAAAAGCACCAACGCGATTCTTGACGATATCGCGGACGATCCTTAAACCAAGTTGCTTGAGATGGAGAGGAAGACCTAGGGTTTGCTTTGGAGAAGGAGAGGGATTTTGTGAAGGTTGGTTTCTTGGTGAAGAGAAGAAAAGAATAAAAGTGTAAAGGATTTTGTTTATATAGGATTTGGTTTTTGTAGAGGGAATGCAATATTATAAAAGAGAGGGGCTTATTTGCAAAAGAGTGGGGATGAGGTGTTTCCCTTGGCCAATGGTGGCCGGCCATGGGGAAGAAGAGTTAATGAGGGCATTAATGAGGAAGAGTGTGGACTTGGGATATTTTGATGGAAAAGATATTTTGAGAATTTGGTGGAAGGAAGGAAGGAAAGGAAAAGAAAAAGGAAAAAGGAAAAGGAAAAGAAATTATAAAAAGAGAAGATATTTTCTCTAACTCGAAAAATTAAAATATTGAAAACACGGGTTCCCGGTTTAAAGTCACGTACACGGAAAACATTTCGGAAAATACCGAAATCGTCCTGATTTCGAGTATCTCGGAACGATTCCTAAATTTCACCAAAAATCCATAATAATATACTAAAACTTATAGGGGAATCCGTTTGGAGAAACACTTTATAATTTTGGAACTAAAAATCCCGGAATCGGAAAAATACCGACTCCGTTGGAATTTTCATAAAATCAGAAAATTCTCAGAAAAAGGACTTAGATAAGAAATCTGATTCTAATTAATAAAGTCTAAAGGACTTTCTGAAAATTCCCAACAGTTTGGAAAATAAAAATCAGAAAATTGATCAGCGGCGCTGGTCGACACCGGTTTTGAAGAAATTCATTTTAATTCCAGAAAATTCCAGAAAATCACATAAAATCTAATAAATTGGAAAATGATATTTGAAATTGAAATCGGATAAATACGGAAGGTAATTCGGAAAATACGGCTGAAAAGCTGAATACGCAACAAAATACGTATTCCGGAAACGAGGTATTACAATTTCAGGTCCAAGCTTTGGCAGAAGTCGAGAAGGCATGCCAGCAAGAGATGCAGCGCCTCTGGAAACGGATCTATTCTTTGGCGGAATTAGGATTATTAGCCATTCTTCCCCCTTTGTACTTTTTCATTTTTCATAACACTCCATTTGTCAAATAAGAGAGTGTTTGTATTATTTTTATCATTTTTATCAAATAATAAAAGTTGTCAAATTTTTTGTCTCGTCTTTTTTTCTTTCTTTGTCTTTGAGAATCAGACGAACTCTTTATTGCTTGGGTGGACTCAGCTTTCATAGTCGCAACCCTTGACTGTGGGGAAAATGAAGTACTTAGTCATTTTGTTGAGACGCGTCCATGAATGATAGAGCATAAATTTAGGTTGCACTGAGCTTATGATTGGGACACGACTCACATTTGTTATGGAGACGCAGCTCTGATCCATTGAGAGGACGCGACTCTGGCCATTTGAGAGGACGCAGCTCTGAATTGTTTGAGAGAAACGCAAACCTGCGTTCTTCAATTTGATAAAGGGGGCGTGGCCTTCAGGTTTGTGAAAGGACGCGGGCTTCAGGACGTGATCCTAAATTGTTAAGGAACGTAGTCCTGGATCATTGAGGAGACGCGGTTCTGGATCATTAAGGGGACGCGGCTTCTGGATCACTAAGAGAACGCGACTCTGGATCATTAAGATGACGCGGTTGTGACTTCTTCAATTAGATGAAAGGAACGCGGCCCTTAGATTTGCGGACTTATGGACACGGCCTTTATGTCTGCGCAAGAACGTGGACTTCAGGACACAACTTTCAAGTCTTATGAAAGGACGCGGACTTCAGGACGCAACTTCTAAGGCATTGCATGCAATCCGTCTTAAAGATCTTGTTTGATCTTTTAATGCCAAGTCGGCATTGACAGTTAGGGACTCGTGTCATTGGCATTTCCCGGAGTAAAAATTCACGTGTCTCATCCACACTGGATTTGAAATTCGTGCATGAATTAAGGATGATGGCTTTGATTTTCATGCCATTAATTATAGGCCTTTTAGCGAGCCTATAAATAGGCCTCATCTTCTTAACAGCCATTCATCTCGACTATTTTCCTTTGCGAGCATACGCTCTGAAGGACTTCGTTTTGATTGTCCACCTTCTCTTCAAGGGCATGTGTTCTGAAGAGTAAAAAACCCCAAAGCTTCCATGCTTTATTTCAGTCTTCTTCAAAGATTATCACTATTAAGTGATTTCAAGATTAAAGAGCATTGCTTTAAGTGCTTTTATGGCTGTGTCTTGACAATTGAAGTCCAACTTCTAAACCGTGCCTTGACAAATGAATCCCAACTTCTAGAGAATTCTCCTTCGGGTGGGGACTGGCTTTTGCCATGATAAAGCTCGGTCCTTCGAAAGTTCTGTCATCCCCGTTCATGAAAAGACTTCATCTCTTGTTCTCTTTCTGAAATCTTTTCTGGGATTCATATGTCCCTATTCTGCAAACGTGCTTTTCACATTACTTGATAAAATATAAGCTCGTTGACTTTGAAATCTGAATCTCAAGTTTTTTAGACGCGAGCGTGGTGAACTCTGTGTTTGGGTCTTGAAACGCGAGTTTTGCATGTGAAGCTCGCGTTTGGGGCTCTTAACTTAGAGAATTTCAAGTTTGCTCTTTTGAGCTCTCTGAACGCGAACATGACGAGCCCTGCGTCTCGAATGTGATGTGGTGAACTCTGCGTCTTGAAGTTTCCTCAGACAATTTTAAGACCCGCATCTGCGCCTTTGATTTATGCCTCGCGTCTTATATATCAGACGCGAGTCTAATACCAGACTGCATCTTGATTCCATATTCTCTATCCCTGCGTCGGTTTAATCCTCGTCTGGGGTTCATGACTTCAACCTCATGTTTATGCTTCTGGGTTTCTTTTTTTACAGAATTTTAACCCTTGGGTTTCTATTTCTTGTAGGTTCTGGCCATATCGACAGTGTCCTTACCAGATTCATGGGAGAATATTTAGACTGGCCAGCTTGTTCGATAGGCGAGTATTCGGGAAGTCAGAGCTCCTGTCCATGGGCGTGCTTGGTTCATGGGAGAAATTTGGACCGGCCCTGCTTGTTCGATTGACCAGCATTCGGGAATTCTGAGCTCCTATCCACAGGTAAGGAGGATCCGCGCGGTTACTGATATCCGTCAAGGCCTTATTGGACATGATGCACCAGCAATCCTTGGGTTCTTCATGGTCACAGTGTGTATGGCATCTTTGAAGGCCACAGGAAAGAGGATGTCACCAGTAAGGTCTCAGATCCTCCCTCACAAATCTTACTCAAAGAAG
The DNA here is from genome assembly GCA_038442645.1 of Agave tequilana. Classification (NCBI taxonomy): domain Eukaryota; kingdom Viridiplantae; phylum Streptophyta; class Magnoliopsida; order Asparagales; family Asparagaceae; genus Agave; species Agave tequilana. Next base: position 346,558 of record JAVJIF010001179.1, on the reverse strand, counting down.
TGACAGCGACGAAAAATTCATGCTCGTTGGATGACTTTCTAGTGGTGGAGATGCTCATTAAGCGAAGAATTACGGCCTTGTGAAGAACTTCACACCAGTTGGTCGGGTGGACTCAGAATGCTCCCCTACATTTCGACCTCGAAAAACACCATTGTTCTCAAGAGGAGAGGAAGTTGATCCACTATTCCTGGCCGCAGAGGATGAACTTCATGTATCTTTAATGTTTTGAGGAGTGAGTGCAACCTTTTACTGTGCAAGAGGGACTTCTTTGTACTCTTTTGTTATAACAGTTAATCTTATTGTATAAGAGAGCGCCTTGTATCACTTTCATATGTTTGAATAACAACAAAAGTGACACTTTTTTCTGTCTTCTTATATGTCTTGATTTCCTCTTTGTATTGAAAATCAGACAAATATAAGTGGTTACTTTTGATTTGCTAGAAATGTGATATTTCACTTAGCAAGTCAAAGTTAAAAAATTCCATTTAAGGAATTTAAGATTACTGTCAGAGGTGTGATATTAGCTTGACTGGAGTAGGATAGTTTCTGTGGACTTATCAATCCATGGATGAGAATCACAAGTGAAGTTTTCACCCCCATGGACGATTATGACTGAATATTCATCAGAGGTTTAGTATTAACGTAATTAGGATTCAGCTGGGGATTTGATAGAAACACTGTTAAAGATATAATATTAACCTAACAGTACTTTTAAGTAGACCTGCTATTCTGTTGATGAGAATAACAAGTGAGACTAGACCCATTGGGGATCTAGGAGAACTTTTACTATTAGAGGTGTGATATTAACTTAATGGGTTGGATTAAACCTTGTCAGAGGTGTGATGTTAACATGATAGGGATGTAAGCTAGAGGTGTGATTTTAACTTAGCTCTGTAAGAATTTCAGTTTCATTTGGGAAGACTGAAAATACTACTGTCATTGGTGTAGTGTTAAACTTGACAGTGGAGGTAATGTTAGATGTGTAATTTTAAACTTGCCATTAGTCATCTCAATTTTGATAGGGAAGTTCGAGGGAAAGTCATTGTCATAGGTATATTGTTGAACTTAACAATGAATTGGATGCTAGAGGTGTGATATTAAACTTAACATCGCTCATAGCTTTGATATGGAAGCTTGAGGAAAAGTCATTATCATAAGTGTATTGTTGAACTTAACAATGAATTGGATGTTAGAGGTGTGATGTTAAACTTAGCATTGCTCATCTCAGCTTCGATATGGAAACATAAGGAAAAGTGACTATAAGAGGTTAAATATTAAACTTGACAGGAACTTAATCACTTTAGAGGCGTAGTGTTGAACTTAACAGTAACTTGTCAGAGGTGTGATGTTAACATGACAGTAGTTGATTTACGATATGAGCAATTTTGAGGACTTGTCATTCTATTGATGAGAATTGACAAGTGGAGTTTAGAATGTCAGAGGTGTAGCATTAACTTACTAATAATTGATTTGCAATATGAGCAATTTTGAGGACTTGTCATTCTATTAATGAGAATTGACAAGTGGAGTTTAGAATGTCAGAGGTGCAGTATTAACTTGACAAGAATTGATCTGCGATACAACAATTTTGAGAACTTGTAACTCCATAGTAGGGGGAGACAAGTGAAGTTCGTACTCACTGGGGAGTATTAAAATATTTCATTGTTAGAGGTGTGATATTAAACTTAACAATGATTGAGCTTGTGGACTACCACTCTATGGAAGAGAATTGATAGAGGATTTTGGTAGAAAATAAAATGCATTATCAGAGGTGTAATATTAACGTGACAATCATTAATTTTCTAGGGACATGGGAGATTCACCATTAGAGGTGTAATATTAACATGACAGCGCAGATTTTGAATGATTTTCATTGTCAGAGGTTCAATATTAACTTGACAGAATCCACTAGGGATCAGAAAATCTGGCTTGTCAGAGGTTTATTGTTAACGTGACAAGTCCTAACTCATTTCGTTGGAGAAATGAACGCCAGTGTTTTTGTGGCCTTACCATTCTGCGAGTGAGAATTGGTAGGAGATTTTAGAGGAGAGGATGAGACCAAGTCTCTTAGGATCTTTAGCAAACCCTTAGCTATCAACGGATTTGGAGTGCCTTTACCAACTATCGTTTGAGTTGGGCTAGCCATGCTATTCCCCTCAGAATGATGAGTTGTCGAAAACTTATTTTGGACTTAGAAGCCAACATTTTTCTCTATCCTTAGTTGTCGGAGGTTGTCGGATGTCCATCGATACATTAGAGAAGAGTAACAAGGATAAAACCGAAGTCTTACATTTTGTTTCTTCTTCAATATTTACATCATGCATCATGATGTAACCAGCGCTTATTCGGCTCGACACTGATCGACAGTGATGTGATCCAGTGAAGGAAGCAAGAAGCTTTTCTTTGGCATTCTTCCAAATATCTTGGATCTGGAGTTCTGATCAGAGGTGTAGTATTAACCTGATCAGGAGAAGAATGCTATCAAGGATAGTATTTCTTCAAGAATTTGCCATTGATTGACATCATGAGCGTATCGTCATCAGGGTTATAAGGCGATATGCTCCATTTGAATAGACCGACTCCACTATAAATGGACCTTCCCATTTAGGCTGAAATTTTCCTTTGGTCTTATGTGTCATCACCATGGGTCTTCTGATGGCTAAGACAAGGTCATCTTTCTTGAAAGTCCGCTCCTTGAGTTTCTTGTTGAAGGTTCTGGTAATTCGAGCTTGATAGAGCTCGATTTACTATTGAACATGTAGGCGTTTATCATCCAAAGCCTTCAGCTCTTGGAGTCGCATTCGATGTTGTTTGGATCGAGAAATGTTTAGAGGATCGTAATAAATTTTCTTGAATCAATGAAAGATTACAATAATCTAAAAATTTTCGATTATAAGAGAGAGAAGGTATTTAAGCTCAAATCTTCTTTTCGTTTAATGTTGGGTTCTTTATGTGGCGGTGAAAAGTGAATCTTGTTTTTTCTTGACCGGGTGGACATCACAATCTTTTGGGAATTTTTTCTTCAGACTATGGACAGAGTAGCGCAACTCCTGTGCAATGAAATCTCAAAGAGATTTGAGACAAAACAAACTTGTACTCAGCAAGTTGTTAGAAAAGTCGAACTCTTTTGTATTCCTCAGCTAGAGATTCTGATTTCTCCGAGACCTGCGACTAAAAACTCTCGACACCTCTAAAAATCTCCCCTCTCCAGTAGCAAACTGAGCTATTTATAAGGGTTTTAGGGGTAAAACTATCCGCTAAAAACCCTCCATAATGGGAGTTAACTCTCCTCATTATGTGGGAAGTAATTGACCCAGTAATGAGGACAGTTATAACTGTAACACAGAGCGTCTCTATTGTCGAAACGCGGGCTTCAAGCCTCGCATTTCAGATGCCGACTCTGAACCTTGCTAGATGCGGGTTTAGAACTCTGCCAGACGGGGGCTTCATGCTCCGCGTCTTGGGACTGCGGTGATGTTGAGTCGCATGCTTCAGGCTCTACGACTTGAGACTGTAGTGATATTAAGACGCAGGATTCGACCTTCGCGTCTTGGTACTGTACTGATGTGACCTTTGATCGCGTCTTGTTGCTACAGTGCAGTTGGGACGCGAGGCTTCGATCCTCGCATCTGGGTACTGTACTGATGTTGAGATACGGGCTTCATGCTCTGCGCCTTGGAACGCAAGTGGTTATGATTAGCCTCGTGTCTGAGTATAGACTCTGTTCTCTGAAGAGTTGTCTTCAGTGATTTTTAGACAGTTTACAGATGCTTCTCTTCATTTGTCATCTCTGTTGTCAAGGCGACGCGTAGAGATAGGATCTGGATATGGGAGTACAGCTTCACACCCATATACCAAAGAAAATAGTGTAGCTTTCAATGGGGTTTGGACCGTCATGCAATAAGCCCATAAGCATTCATCTAATTTGTCGTCCTAGTCACATTGGCTTTTTGAGATGAATTTCTGCAGAAATTTCCCAATAGTCTTGTTGAAGCTTCTGCAAGGCTATTAGCGGCTGGATAGTACGCCATCACACTCTGAATTCTGAATTTGTTGTAGAACCTTTGAAGTGCTTGACTGACGAACTGGGGCCCATTATAATGGATAATTCGTCGTGGTACACCAAAGCGGTAAATGACGTGATGTTTAACGAATTTGATCATGTCAGATGTCTTTACCTCCCTTAAAGGGATAGCTTCAGCCCAATTAGAGAAGTAATCAGTAATGGTTAGGATAAACCGATGTCCTTTGGATGAACGTGCTGATAGGACCAATCACATCGATTCCCTACATTTCAAATGGCCAGGTAGAAGTTGTATAGCGAAGATGTCCTGGTGCCTGGTGGATAAAGTCACCATGGACCTGACAGGCGTGACATTGCTTGGTGAAAGCGATGGTGTCGGGGATCATCTTTGGCCAATAATATTCCAATCTTCAGATCAATCTCCAAGCTTCGGTCTAGGCTGATGAGCTCCACACATGCCATCATGTGCTTCTTTGAGTATTTCTTGTGCCTTCTTTTGTGATAGGCACCGAAGGAGGATCCCATCATGTGATCGGCTATACAGTGTTCTTATGATCGCATTATAGTAGAATTTAGAGGCTTTTCTTCTAATGGCAGCCGCCTCTTTAGGGTCATCAAGAGAGATGCCGTATAATGCATAATCGATGTACGGGAATCGCCAGTCCCTGAGCTCTGGACCTCCTGAAGTCTCTAGAGCTTCTTTGATTTGACGGTCTCCGATTAGCTTATGGTGGTCTTCAAAAGCGAATCTCAAGCAATACATGTCATGATTATAGACGAGTATTTTCTCTACTACTCTGGCTGGAAGAGCCAAGGAAGCAGCGAGAGATGCCAGTGCATCTGCATGCACATTTTGGTGGAGAGATACATAGTCGATGTAAAAGTTTTTGAACTTCTCAGCCATGTAGATAGCGTTGTAATAGGGTACTAAGTCTTCATGTCTGACTTCGTACTTCCCGTGAACTCGGTTAATGATGAGCTTAGAGTCACCGTATACTTCAAGATTTTTAACGTCAATCTCATTGGCATTTGCATCCTGATCAAGAGAGCATTGTATTCTGCTATATTATTGGAACATGGCTCAGTTAATGAGAATGCACGAGGGATTACGCATTTCTATGGGGAGACAAGGACTACCCCTACTCTTGCTACGACATTTCCTCGCGGACTAGTTCTTGACACACCGTCAAAGAAGAGTTGTCACACCTGTCCTTCAAAAGATGTTTGGGTCAAGCAAACTTCAGCAACCTCGTCTGAAAGATTTTCATAAAGTTTGGTTGCCCTTGGATCTGGATGCTCAGCCAGGAAATCTGCCAGTGCCTGTCCCTTCATAGCTTTTTGCGGAGGAATTGCATCTTATATTGGGAGAGCAATATGGCCCATTTTGCCAATCGACCATTTAATGATGATGGCTTTATCATAAGCAACCTTAAGAGATTGACTTTTGATATGATATGTATAATTTGGCCCACCAAGTAGTGTCGCATTTTCTGGCGACGAACACCAATGCCAAACATTCCTTTTTGATCATGTTGTATCGATGTTCAGCTCTGATCATAGTTATACTTAAATAGTAGATTGCCTGCTCATGTTCCTGATCGCTATTCTGGGCTAGCAAAGCTCCTAAAGAATGATCTATCACTCAGACGTATATCAGGAAAGGTTTTTCTGACACCAGAGCTATAAGGACAGGTTGTTGCTTGAGGTACCACTTGATTTCTTCGAACCCTTGTTGGCAAGCCTCGTCCCAAATGAATAAAACATCCATTTTCATCAATTGGTGAGGGGTTGGCATCTTCCTGAGAGATTTGAGATAAACCTCTGAATATATGCTAATCACCCTTGTAATCCTCCAAGCTCTCTGAGATTTCTTGGAGGTTGCATCTCCTAGACAGCACGGGCTTTCTCTGGGTGGATTCCTTTGGATGTAACAACAAACTCTAGAAATTTACCACTGGCTACTCCCAGGAAGGATTTAGTAGGATTCATCTTCCATTGATGCACCCGCATGATATCGTATACTATCTTCAGATCTGCTATATGATCACCTTTGTCACGGCTTTTCATTGCAATGTCATCCACATAGCATTCCACTATTTTGCGTATATGCTCATGAAAAATTATATTCATAGCTCTCTGATAGGTTGCCCCTACGTTCTTTAGTCCGAAAGGCATGATAGTATAGCAATATATTCTCAATGGCGTTCTGAAAGATGTATGCTATTCATCATCAGGGTACATCTTGATTTGATTGTATCCTGAGAATCCATCCATGAAGGACATCCGTTCAAAACCACACGTGTTGTCGATCATGACATATGTGATTGGAAGGGAGAATTCTGCTTTAGAACATGCCTAATTTAGATCGCGGAAATCAATGCAAACCTGAATCTTCCCATTTTTCTTGGTAACGGGAATAATATTGGCTACCCAATTAGGATGTTGTTCCTCCCTGATAAATCTAGAATCTATAAGCTTCTTGACTTCCGATTGGATTGCTTCCATTATTTCTGGATGAAACCATCGTTGCTGTTGTTTGACTGGTTTCACGTTTGAATTAATGTTGAGGTGATGCATAGCCACTTGAGGATCAAGCCTAGACATATCCTTATAATTTCAAGCAAAAATATCTATATACTCCCGCACTAGAGATATTAGATCTTCCTTCTCGGATAGTGGTAAGCTTTTGCTTATAAAGATGGGCTTAGGATTAGCCTCATTTCCCAGATTAATCCGGGCGACTTTATCCTCTGTGGGTGGTTTATATTGTTCGAAGCAACATCCCAGAGAGCGTTTAGGTGTTTAATCTAAGGATTTGTATCTGACTGGATCATTTCTTCATCTCTATCTCCTGGGTGGCTCGTTGAAACCATGTTTACCGAAAGTTCTTTGAAGATGTTGCCGACACTGACATCTGACTCCCACGATGATGTGCCTGACGAGCGGTAGTGATATAATGACTCTTCAGACTCAGAGGCCAACGAGATTGGAATTGACACATAGCCCAATCCTCTGCGAGTTTGATGGTAATAATCAGGGGTCTTCCCTTTTGGAACGAAGGATTAAAGCAGCGTTCTCCTTCGTTTGCCAAAGTTTAAGCTAGGACCATTTGTTAGGTCGTACCCCATGTTCTCCACCATTCTGAGTACATTTGGCTCATAATGAGAGAATTGAGGAGATTCATCATCGCTTTCAGAGTCTTCACGAGTCATTGATTTGGACTCGATTTTTTCAAAAAGGATTGGTCTTTAGCCTTTGTGTCTTGCTGGGAACATTAATAATGATCCTTGTGCATCACTAACGTCTTGATACACCGTGAGGGATGACCTCATCGGTACATGCAATAATATCAGAGCATAGGGCACTGCAGTCATATACACGAAGGCTTCCTTCTCTACAGAAGAGTTCGAGGCCTATGATTTCGCAATGACAGAGTGTGATTCACTTACGTCAATGCCCCAGTCTAGGGCAATGTAGTCAACCGAGGTTACTACGCCAGTTCGAGTGCGGGTATGGCGGTACACTCCTTCTGGTTCGTCATCAAACTCATCAGAGCTTACTGTCAGTTATTTTTTCCTACTTCTACTTGGCGTAATGCTTGGGCCTGCCATGTTTGTAGTGACTTCGGGATACTCCGTATCAGAGAAGGTTCTTTTTCTGTGAGAACGACGCCTTTTGGCTGCTCGGAAGGTTGAGGTCAACCGTCTGAATACCGACTGCTTGCTTACATGTAAGCTGCAGCGACATTCAGAGAGCATCGTCGTAATGAGCCGTTCACAGCAACAGGATGGGGTTATCTGATTAGCACTCTTTTTCTTTGTCAAGTAATCTCTTAGATCTGTCGGAGGAGGATCAAAGAAATTAGCCTCGGGATTTTGAGGGATTTTCAGCTTCTGAGAGCTGTCCTTGCAAGAAACACAGGGTTGAGAAACGCGGAGCTTATGTTCCATGGAACAAATGCAGCTCTTGCATTTTGGCTTTGAAACGCGGGTCTCCTGCCTCTGCTGAGAAGAGATGCGAACCTCGCGTTGCTGATTGTCGCATCTGGCTAGTGACACTTGAGAAATAAGGACCTTCTGAGTCCTGCGTTCCATTGTGGAGACGCGGATCTCATGTCTCTAAGAAGAGGCATAGACTTCGCCCTATTAATTGTCGCGTTGGAGAGGTGAAGACTCAGAAACGCAAGCCTTTTGAGCTCGCATTTTGGTCTCCATACGCGGACTTCGCGCGTATGACATAACTCAGAAGAGACGCGAGATTGAGCCTCACATTCTGTATCTGCTGGACAAATAGTTGTTCCACCTTCTTGCGTCTATAGTTGACGCGCGCATCGCTTGTGTCGATGTTCGGCGTTCTGGTTACGCCATAAGGGTTGTTGGGAACCCCTGGTAACCCAGAGCTGAGGAAGAAGGCAGGTGTGGCCGGTTGGACCGTCAACAACGTTGGCCTCGCGGGTCTCGTGAGAGACGTTAACGCCGGTGTTATGCGTGATACGTCCAGCCATGAAACTCCTTGCACAGACCACATTCAGAGAAGCCTCCGAAGAAGCCCGGGAGCGGATCTCTAAAGAAACCTTACGGTACTATCGTGCCCTTGGGCTTTTGGAGCCGAAAGAGAGGGACTCTTCATACTTTGCTTGGTGGAATTCCACGACAAGAGATTCGACCATTCTTCCCATACAGGTGACGTCACCGTACGCCACGACTTGCTCATCAGTAGAGAAAGTAGTCCCCAGCAGAGTTGCCATCTTTTGTTTGGTCCGAGAAATGTTTAGAGGATCGTAATAAAATTTAGTTGAATCAATGAAAGATTACAACAATCTCAAAAATTCCGATTACAAGAGAGATAAGATATTCAAGCTCAAATCTTCTCTTTGTTTAATGCTGGGTTCTTTATGTAGCGGTGGAAAGTGAATCTTATTTTTCGTTGACCGGGTGAACGTCACAATCTTTTGGGAATTTTCTTTTCAGACAATGGACGGAATAGCATAGCTTCTGTCCAATGAAATCTCAAAGAGACTTGAGGCAAAACAAACTTGTACTCAGCAAGTTATTAGAAGAGTCGAACTCTTTTGTATTCCTCAGCTAGAGACTTTGATTTCTCTGAGATTTGTGACTAAAACTCTCGACACCTCTAAAATGTCCCCTCTCCAGTAGCAAACTGAGCTATTTATAGGGGTTTCAAGAGTAAAACTGTCTCCTAAAAACCCTCCATAATGGGGGTTAACTCTTCTCATTTCGTGGCAGTAACTGACCCAGTAATGAGGACAGTTATAACCATAATGCAGAGCTCTCTGTAATCAGAATGTAGGCTTCGAGCCTCGCGTTTCAGATGCCGACTCCGAACCTTACTAGACGCGAGTTTAGAACTTTGCCGGATGCGGGCTTCATGCTCTGCGTCTTGGGACTCCGGTAATGTCAAGTTGCGTGCTTCAGACTCTGCGACTTGAGACTGTAGTGATATCGAGACGCAGGCTTCGACCCTCGCGTCTTGGTACTATACTGATGCAAGCTTCGAGTCGCGTCATGGTTGCTACAGTACAGCTGGTACGTGGGCTTCGACCCTCGTGTCTGGGTACTGTACTGATATTGAGGTGCGGGCTTCATACTCTGCGCCTTGGAATTACGCAAGTGGTTATAATTAGTCCCGCGTCTGAGTATAGACTCTGTTCTCTGAAGATTTATCTTTAGTGATTTTTAGACAGTCTATAGTAAATATCATTTGTAATAAGTTGTAGCTCAAAATTGTTAATTTTGTAGTCGTATAAATCTTACTTGCATTCTAATAACATTCCAAATTATTTTCATAATTAATTTTTATTTTAATATTATTTTGCGGTCAACTTTGTAGTCAACCTTTCCACTTTCACTTCCACATTACCAACCAAACACCAAAAAAGATCTTACACTTTTTGAATTACACTTCCCAACTATTATCCAAATACCGAAAAAAAACACAAATTCTCATTTTCAAAAGGAAAAGAATCCTACTTCCCACTTCCATACTTCCACCCAATTACGTGCATCCAAACAGTCCCTAACACAAAGATGTATAGGATTGGAAGACTTAGGAATAACTGGTGTGGAAATATTTAATTTAAACCTCTAAGGAAAGATGATTATATTTCTTGATTTTATGATTGAACTTGATTATGCTTAAACTTGTTAGAAACTTATGAATTTAATTGTTAATGACTACTTATTGTGAAATAGAAAATAGTAAAAAAAACCCTCTTTTCTTTTTCTTTTTATATATTTTCTTTTTTAGTTATCCTTATTTTTGGTTATCCTTTTTATTTTAATCTTTTCTTATCGATATTTCTTCATCGGATTTGTGGGTATAATTCACTGAAAACTCTCATGAGACAAAACTCGTCCTCTAGGGGTAACCTAGAGGTTTAATAGCTTGTTGCATGTGCTAAGTGCAATCGTGGATCCTATGAAAGTGAGTTAGGTTAGAGTAATTTAGTTTTCTTTTTATTTGTTTTGCTCGAGGGCGAGCAAAAGATAAGTGTGGAGGTGTAATTACACTTCATATTTGCATATTTATTATCACATTTGCACATTTATCCCTGATTATTTTTTATTTAATTTTGCTATCTAATCCCCTTTTTTTATATGGTGTGTAGTTATTTAAATAGGAAGATAAAAATGAAAGAAGCTTCTAATTTGTCTACAAATCTTATCTAAATTCATATTTCAATTTAAATCAATTTAAAATCAAGAGGAAAAAAAATGATATGTCATCATCTCCACAATTCAAATCCAAATTGAAGATATGTTTTTAGAAGAAGGGATGGGATAAAGTTAATCCTAAGTGGATTTAAGGAGGAGAGTTGAGATAAATTCGGAAGTATTGATTACTTGTTCTCCAAGTCAAAGATAAAAGGATATTATTGGAATATTAAAAATTCAAATGCAAGTTATGAAGATATTTCTCCTGATGGACGGAGAGAAGAAGTCAGAGCCCAAAACGCATCCCCAGCCACCACAAGATTGCTACGTCCTCCCCTTTAATGCTGCGAAAATATGGCAATCTTTTGGAATCTGCTTTGGCAGTTAGGTGTACATCTTCGATTGGGAGTCTACCTTCTACTTCTCCTAAAAATACCCATGTAGAGCAGAGGAGAAAGGGGTATCTCAGAGATCAAAGAATTAGGGTTTTCTTTAGTATTCTTTTTCTTCCAAATTTTCATTGTAATTTCTAGATTTTAATTTAAGAGAGTGATTTATAAAGAGACAAAGGGGAGATTGTAATTTGATGGTGACAACTTCAATAAACAAGGCTCTTTTGTTCTTCTTTCATATTCTCTTGTCTTTTTTGTTCGCTTTAGTTTTTAATTATGAAATCTTCTTCTTTATACACCGTGCTTAGTTTAATATCCATCAGGCTTAACTAATCTACTTCATGGTTTGCTAATCTATCCACCATTACTTCTAGTTCTATGTTGGATAGACTGATTGAATCCTATGCATGCTTAAAACCCTAAAATTAGGAAATCTTCTTGAAGACTTATGATAATAAAAAATTAAATTGATTATTGTTAATGCTAGTTAATAGTTTTGCTTATTTTAGGCTTAGATGGCTTTGATTGCTTAACGTTAAATCTAAACAATTTTTCTTACTCTATGTTTTGAATGTTTTGATAATCTAATGTTGAACTTTAGCTAGTGTGTTTCAATTAGGGTTGGCTTTTCATCTTATTTATCTTAGTTGAAGCAAATTTTCTAGGAACGATTTTTATGATTCAACATGAAGTTTAAATCTTTATAAACTAGTAAGTTAGTGGTGGTAGATGATTAGTAAATTATGAGCTTTTCTCTTATTAAAAGAAAAACATTCAAACAACACAACCACTTTTCTCTTCTTATCTTCTTTCTTCAAAAAGAGATCGCTTTTAGAACTTGACCAAAACGCTTGCATCGCATCCTTCCCAGTGGATTCGACTCGCTTAGCCACTAGCTATTGCGGTTAAATTATGAAGCAAGAGGCACGCTCCTGAACATCAGTTGGCACTTTCCTAAACTCTCCCTTGTGTTTTTAACAATAATGGGGCCCGTCAATATGGCAGACAATGAAGAAGAAGATGATGTGCTAACTGAGACAGAGTCGGAGGATTCTGACTTCGTCGAAGAACATAGAGAGCCTGTCACTTGTGTTGTTCAGAAAGTGTTTTGCAATCAGAAGATCCCCAACACCATACAACAGAACCAAAATTTCTATTCAAGCTGTTCTATTAAGGATAAGGTCTGCAATCTTATCATTGATAAGGGGAGCTATGAGAATACCGTGTCAAAGGCACTCGTGGATTATTTGAAACTATACAAAAAATTACATCATCATCCTTACGATATTGGATGGATCAAACATAGCCCACGTACGTATCAAGGTAATGGACCTGTGTTAAGTTCCTATGCCCAACACTTGAAAGTACACCTAGAGGGGGGTGAATGAATAGGTGTAAGGCTAATCTAATGACAAATAATGCAGAATTAAAAACTAATTATAACACATTTAGTGTAACCAAAGAGTGTAGCCGAATTTTCTGTAAAGGGCTCTGGACTAACTCCTCTAAATTTCTCTAAATAAGAGTTGAGGTGCTATGTAAAGCTCTCTTGCTTTAACACAAGTATGGCACACAATCAAACCAAGCATATATATGATATGAACAATATGATGCAATGTACAATATAAGAGAGAGTTAGAGATAATGGATCAAACGCAAACACAAGGATATGTTTCGAGATTCGAGCACCCAGCTCTACGTCCCCGCCTTCACACAGAAGGATTTTCACTAATTCTTTCACACAGGACTTCCCATACAGGGAACCTCTACTGAGGATTTGGGTAAATACAATTTAGGAGTACACAACTCCTCTCTCCAACAATACAACCTCTCACGAGAGGGATACCAACAAACTTAATCATCTCTACACTTAGAGGGATAACCACAATCCAATGCACAACCTCTTCTACACTTAGAGGGCAAGGCACAAAGCCACAAGCAAATGAATGAATACAACTCTTGGTGATTTCAACAAACCACAAACCAATTTTCTCACAAAACAAAGATCCTATAGATAGGATAGATGTGATAGCTCAAGTGTGAGAATATAAAGAGTTTGAAAATCAAAATCACAAAGAAAAACTCTAGGGAAAACCTCTAGATAGAAATGTAAATGAAGATCAAATCAATTCCCAAAGACTTTTTTCTTTGATTTTTCCAACCCTTTAAAAAAATAAAGATCAAATTTTTAAGCCCAAAACTCTTTTAAAAACTTGCTGTAAAACACTTGTAAAGATTGAAAATTTTGCTCTCTAAAAACTTATAGAAAACAGCCAAGGAATGGGGTATTTATAGCCCAAAAATAAATCTGCCCGTTGGCAGCTGGAAAGAGCAGTTTTGCCCTTCCGGTCGACCAGCCCAACGGTCATTACCGTTGGCCTCCGGTCGACCGCCCGATCGACCGGGACTGGATACAAAGAGCAGCAGCTCTCTGCCAGTCTACCGGTCGGTCGACCGGGGCCATTTCCAGAGAGCAGGGCTCTTTAGACGGTCGATCGCCCGGTCGACCGGCCCACCAGACCAGGCTGTGTGCACGTTCTGTGCACGTCGGTCGACCAGACCAGTCGACCGACTTCTGCTACGGTCGACCGGCAGACAGCCAAGTCAAACTTTATAGGGATTAAAAACTTGAGTTTTTGACTTCAATTAAATCCCATAAAATCACATAAATTCCACAAAAATCAGTACTTATTAGATCTTTGAAATACAAATATGTGTGACAAAAATTCAACACATATTATAAACAATTTGAATCATTTTTGTATTCTTAAAAATTTGGTTTAAACCAAAAACTGTATTTTTCAAAAGCTAGGATTTTGAAATGGAAAACTGTTTTCTCCAAAACTTATGTAAATACAAAAACATGATATTGAAATAACTTTGAAGCATATTGTATATGGTAGAATCCAATATACATATAAAGATTTATATCTATGTTTTTGACATGAAAACCAAGATCGGTTAAACCGAAAAACCAAAACATAAACTTGTGTGTGTATTGTGAACTTGAGCATATCAACACTATCTAATCTTTACAATGATCTAAATATAATCTTAAACTAAACAAACTAATGTCTTCTTGTAGAAATCCTTCTCCAAGTACCGATGTATTCTTGTAGAACTCCTTCCCCAAGTCGACTCGATCCAAACACGATCCAACAAGCTTGACTCCAACCGAGTGCTAGATGCGATCTTAACGCGCGAGCTCTTGAATCACATGTAAAAGCTTCAAAATACCTTTGTTGAAGATAATCACCTACTAATATTTTGATCAAATATCTGAAACTAAATATCACAAGATTATTAGTAAACTATAACTACATGAGTTAATCATCGTCAAAACTAGAGTGAAGGGCCTCTGGGCCAACAATCTCCCCCTTTTTGATGATGACAAAACTCATGGAGTTATATATGCATGGATTAAAGTTAAGCTTCATAGAAGTTCCCCCTTAACTCATGCATAGCATTAAACATAAAGATATTTAATGAATGCTCAACATAAATATGCATAAATATGATATTTGATACCAATGAATTAAATATGCTCTTGATACCAACAAAAGATAACAAAAGATACTCTTGATACCAATGGTAAAGGATAACAAATTAAACAAATTAAACAAACATGCATATATAAAAACTCCATTTCAAATTTCTCTCTCCCTTTTTTGTCAATCCATCAACAAAGGGGTACAAACACTAAAAACATAAATAATATTTTCTTCCTTTGCATAAATCAAAAGAATAAAAGTGTATATGCTATATACATTCATGAAGAGGAGAGACGTGAAGTTAACTCCCCCTGCATACATGCATTTATATGAAAAGAGATGACAAACTCTAACCACATAAAGCATAATATACAATGTATAAAAGGAGATGTGAAGCTCTTCCTACACACATGTAAGATATAGAGAAGAGCGGTCAAGCTCCTCAATATGAGATACACTCAACATGAATCTATATATAGAGAAGATGCTAAGCTTCCCTTGCATATAAGCAATACATATCAAAACTTTTGATACCAAATTATGATACTAATTGAAAATAAACAGAAATTTTTTTTAAGGTACCAAAAGATACCAATTGAAAATATCTTGTAAACTTTTGATACCAATGGAAAATGAAACATTGTATGTTTTGATACCAATTTGAAATATATATGTATATTGTAAATCATGATACCAATTATAAACATTTTGTAATTTTGATACCAAATGAGAATATTTATAATTTTGATATCAATTGAAAGTGAAAACCAAATATTTTTATATAAACAAAACTCATTTCAATATGGATACCAATTTAAAATGAAATATGATACCAATCAACTATTTGGTTAAACAATTCATTTTGCAATAAAGATACCAAATTTTAGAATAAAGCCAATTTAAGATTTTTGATACTAATATTGAGTTAGCAAATTCCAAATTAAAATATTTTTCATTAAGAGCATAGGAAACCAATTGAAAAATAATATACCAAATCATATCATTTTTCATCATGAAGAGTGGGAGTAAGATACCAATTGAAAATACAATCGATTGAAAACTAAAACATGAAGTTTTCTCCTCCTTTATGAAATACCAATAAAAATGATGCATAAGCTTGTATAAAATACTAATTTGAAAACTAATAGTCATTAAGGAGTAAATCAAGCTTAGCATAAACATAATTTGTGCTTTAAGATATAAAGATATAATAAGCACAATCCAAACACATATATATGTATGAAAGATTAAATATCAATCGAAATTGATACTATTTGAAGTTGAAGTATACATATATAGAAACAAATATGAGTATACAAAATAGATATCAATTGTGATACTAATTGAAAACATAATGAGGAACAAGTGTAGAACTCATAAATACCTCCCTTTCATGCACAAGTTAAAATGATTTTTAATTAGGATCACAAGGCATGGTCGCCCATCCAACCACCCTTTCGATGGAAGGGTTTTCAAAAATAAGTTTGAAAATAATTTTAACATAATTGAAAACTCTTTCAAAATGAAGAAATACGCAATTAGTTTTATGAAAAACTTGAAAACTAGTACGAAATCCTTCAAGTAAGGAATAAAATAAGAATATATTCCATGAAAAATATGTAAGTCACACGATCATCAACACTCAGAGTCTATAAAGCACATATAATACTCATGAAAACAAAGTCATGAGAAAACATCAAGTAATGTGAGTGATCAGCACGATTTTTGTCACATTTTCATGCCCGTATTTATCTATCATTTGTCTATAAATAATGCTGCTCGGGTATTTTTAGTGGTGTTTTGCAGAGTGAGTTATAAAAAGGAAACTGGACCACAAAAGCGTGCTCTGGAGACTGTAAGATGTGCAACAGGAGACTGAAGGCGAGATGGGATGTTTGGCACTAGTGCTGCTCTACCATGCTCAAAACAAATACCAAATAAATCTACAGTCAATTCGGAGAAGTTGGAAGTCACTTGGAACAAAAACGCAATTTTGTAAAGTTCAGGGATTTTAGTGCAATTTGGCATTGATAGCTCTTCTGTATAATTAATAAATGTTGTGGACTTTTATGTAAAATAATCAAAACCCTAAGTCTATAAATAGCCAAGGCTAGGATTTTGAGAAGTGGGTTATTTTTTTCTTTTCACCTGTACGTACATTTTCCAGATCTAAAATTTTTGAGGCTTTCATTATTTTTTTTCCCTCTCTGCATAAAATTCTCGTTCAGGTTATTATTTTCGTTCTTACTTTGTTTTAATTGATTCATCAAAAGCTTCTCTCCGTTTTCTCTCTGCATCACAACAACTCCTCCATCATCAAAAGAAGAGAGAGAGAGAGAGAGAGAGAGAGGCCTGGACGCTCCTCCTGTGAGGCGCCCACTTCCATCAAAAAAAGAGAGAAAAAAAAAAACAAAAGACAACAGAGAGAGGCAAGGCCTCTCTCTCTTTGCTCACAGGACAGGACACGCAAGGCCTTGGCGCCTTGTGTTTGATGACCAGCGCCCTTAGCGCCCTTTGATTGGACCACGGGGCCCCTTGGCGCCCTCAGTTGGGAGAAGGAGGCACCCACAGGCGCCCCCCCACCTACCTGCAGGTGCAGGCAGCCGGCTGCAAGGTAAGGTTGTAATTTTTTTTATTTTATTTTTTTTAGTTAGTTTCATTAGTTTAATTAATTAGAGTTTCTGTTAATTATTTAATTAAATTTAGATAATTTTAAACTGATTTATTTAGTTCAGTTTATTGTAGTTTTATCATGAGTAGCTAATTCACTGCAAGCGCTTAGGGGAGATGAACCTAGACTTAATTCTTGTGGACCGAGTCATTCTCCTATTTATGACTGTATGCACACCAATTGACCTACTACTTTTAGGAAATTAATTTCTTGAATAATTGGATTTTTTGATAGGCTATGTATCGGGGTTAATGGTTCATGCTTAGAGCTTTATTGCCTTATGTTATTTGTTTAATTTAGTTAATTTATCTTTGATGGACTATGTAACTGGATAATAGCTTGTGCTTAAATTTAGTGTTCAGAATTAATGTGCCTCTTAGACATAGAGATTTGGTGTGTATTACAAACTGGTATGGAGACCGAAATTGACCACTTGATGCTAATTTAAGGGATTCGATCCTAAGTGCTTGACTTTTCTTTTATTATAATTTGTTCAAATAACCCACAAATCCACAAACTTTTTACCAATTCGCTTAGAAGTGTCGAAACCAAAAGAATCACCTGTCCCTGTCGATCGACCCTCAAGTGCTACATCGAACGACCGTGCGCTTGCGGTATTTTAAAACGAGGAGAGAGAATCTCCCCGACAAGTTTTTGGTGCCGTTGTCGGATACCGGTGTCCTCTTTAGTCTTAGCACGTCTACTGAAAAAAAATTTAAAAAAATAAAATAATAATAAAAAAAAATAAAAAATCATTATAATTAAAAAAAATTTTAGTGCTACCCAAACATAACACATTCCAACTCAATTCCTATGCTGATATATGTCAGCTTGGGAACGCGACTCAAAAGGACGTCTTGTCAGCATAGATACGAACGAGATCAAGATGACTGACCCTGTTCCACCAATGGTCCTCATGGACCGATGTTACCCTCCTCGATTATCACACCCGTCATGCATCAGATTGCCAGAAGCCACTGAGAACAACTACGAGTTGAAGCCACAATACATCACTATGCTCCCCAAATTCTCCGGACTGGAATCTGAAGATGCATATATGTTCATCAATGAGTTTGAGGAGGTGTGCGCAATGATGAGAATTAGGCAGCTGAGTGAAGATGGAGTCAAACTAAGGTTCATCCCTTTCTCACTCAGGGACAATACTAAAAAGTGGCTTTACAGCCTCTCAACAAACTCAATTACTACATGGGCAGAGTTTGTTGCAGTCTTTCTAAAAAAAATTTCCCAATGCACAAAACTGCAAGGATCCGATCGGAGATCAATCAATTCAGACAACGGGACAAAGAACCATTTGGAAATACTTAGAAAGGTTTAAGAACCTTCTAGCTCACTGTCCCCATCATGCCATAGAAAAGTGGCGTCTCTGTCAAATAATCTACGAAGGTGTCGATTACAACTCGAAAACCCTTCTTGAATCTATGAGCCACGGTGACTTTATGAGGATGACAGATGACGCTGCATGGATATTCCTCGAAGAGATGGCAGAGAAAACCATGCAGTGGGAAGGGTTTAATGAGAAGCCACCAACCACAAAATCAACCACCACATCGAGGAGTGGCATACATTCGATCGAAAACTCCATTGTAGCTGAAGCAAAGATGGCCGCACTGATGAGAAGGATTGAAGTGTTGGAAACAAGGGGACTCCTTCTCAGCACTTCGATCAAGTGAATCAGACCTCTGTACCAAGTTGCTTTAACTGTCAATCTCCAACTCATGTCATGGAAGATTGCCCATTCCTTCCAAACCCACTGATGAATAGTCAGGGACAACAGTTAAACCCCACTTATCAGCGACAAAGGAATGATCCATTTGCACCAACATACAATCTAGGGTGGAAGAATCACCCTAACTTTTCATGGAATCAAGGAGGGGCAACAAGCACCTCCCAACCAAGTGGTTCACAGTACACAAGGCCAAACACATTTCAGTATCAACAACAACTGGCCTTTGTGGCACCACAATCTAATCCAACATATGCAAATCCATCAATGCCGCCACCAGGATTTGGGAGTGATCAAAAGTTAAACACCATGGAGAAGAACTTCAACTCATATATGCAATCGACAAATCAGATGTTGCAGTCTAATCAACAAGCCATACAATAACTCACGCTGCAAATGAGTAAAATGTCGTCTCAAATGAGTGAAAGGGAAAGAGGGACCTTTCCCAGCCAACTTGAGATTAATCCCAGAGATACAAGAGCAAATTCATCCAGTCATGCTCAAATCAATGCAATTCATACCTTGCGATCTGGAAAGAAAGTTGACAATCAGGTGGTGATGCCTGATCAAACCAATTCCTCTCTCCCCAGGGCTAATTCATCATCTTCTGGCTCAGATCAGTCTGAAGATAAAGAAACTGAGTAAATCACTGAGCCTCCTTATGATCCACCAGCTCCATTTCCTAACCGATTAAAACCAAAGAAACACACGGCGCAGATGGAGAAGATTCTAGAAATCTTCAAGCAAGTGAAAGTGAATGTTCCTCTTCTTGACGCTATTGAACAAGTCCCATCCCATGCTAAATTTTTGAAAGACTTGTGCACTAAGAAGAGAGCACATCAAATGCCAAAGAAGGTCTTTCTAGCAGCAAATATCAGTGGAATAATCCGGAATTGCATTCCAGTGAAATATAAGGACCCTGGATGTCCAACTATTTCCTGTACAATTGGAACAACTGTTATTGACAAGGCGTTGTTAGACTTAGGGGCGAGTGTAAATTTGCTTCCTTACTCGGTTTACAAGCAGTTAGGGGCGGGTGAGTTGAAGCCCACAAAGGTCACTCTACAACTAGCTGACAGGTCAATTAAAGTTCCATTAGGAGAGATTGCGGATGTGCTAATTAAGGTCGGTGAATTTATCTTTCCAGTTGATTTTGTCGTCCTTGAAACTGCACCGGTGGAAAACCCGAGAGGGCAAATTCCTGTGATTCTTGGCCGACCCTTCCTAGCTACTTCAAATGCTTTGATCAATTGTCGTAGTGGGTTGATGAAACTCACTTTTGGCAATATGACAATTGATCTTAATATTTTCAACCTAGGGAACCAACCAAGTGTTCACCCTGACCAGCCTTTTGATGTCAATTGGATCCAAGGGTTACCAAGTGCACATTTCGAAGATGAAGGATCTGACATCAAGTATATTGATCAGGAGTCAGATTTTGATGAAGTAGAAAGCTGGTTTGATGAGATAAACCAACATGTCAGTCAGGTTTCATTACAATGGCGAGAATCATATCTTGAGCCAAATTGTGCAGTGTCTATACCCAACCTTGTTTACCTGAGGAAGAACCATTTGAGTTGGAATTTGAACCCTCGTTGAAGGCTCATCAGGATAATATGATTCATGGTATGCAAAATAATCATAGTGATTATAATTACAGGAGGCCAGATTATGGGAAAATATTTTGAAGTTTTGAAGAAATCTTTTATAACGAATTCAAGATGTATGAGGAAGCTCAAAAAGAAATTCAATCAACAACAATCTTGGTGAATCTCATTTAGCGTACTCTGATCAGAGTTTTGAAGATATTTGCAATGAAGAGATAAGGATATTTGAAGAATTAGAATTAGTGATAAACTCTAAGTGTCTCGACTCATATCTTGAACCTTTCATTAAGGAGTGTGCACCTCAGTCTCATCCATCTGTGGAGGAGTCATCTGAGCTAGAGCCTGTGGCTAGCAAAGTTGAGATAAATATGATTCATGGCATGTCTAGAATTCATATTAATGAAAATCCTATGAGCCACTTCAAGCAAGCTTAGTGGATGTTCGACAATGAAAGTGTGTTCTGTGAGAACAAAAAGTCTTGCTCAAGCCACAATGATAAAATGAGATGGGATAATGACACCAAAGATAATAGTAGAGCATGCGAGGATGAGTCTAACAATGATATTGCTGAGTTGGTTAAACATGAGGGAAATGAAAATGATACGGGGCCGAGTGCTTATGTTAAGAGAGTGAGTCCTCTGTATGACTGGCTGAAAAGAAGAAAACGGAAGAAAAAGAAGTTAAGGAAGAGAAGTATGAAAATCAAGTTTGACGGAGGTTGTGCTGAAATGATGAAGGGTTCCAATAGTCATGTCAACTCATTGAAGAGAACCCACCTCGAAAGTGGGAAGCGATCAAGGGGGAGGAACCGTCATAGCTTAAGGTAGGTGTGAGGGAAGATGTAACTTTATACATTTGTATATTAATTTTAATTTTATTTATTTTTTTCTTTTTTCTTTTGAGTCTGTGAGTCTTTATATTTCTCTTTTAGTCAATTGAGTCAATGTAGTTTTGGCGTCTAAAGAGTTGTTTTATGTATCTTTTTCTCTAACCTTGGTGCCAAGATTATTATAAGTGATTACAGGATAAGCAGGGATACACAACACATGGAGAATTTTTATTGATTCGACAACTTGATTTTCTAGTGCACTGTGAGTATTTCTAATTCTAGCATACTGTTTATATTTTTATATCTTTTGTATGCTTGGACTGCATGATCATCATGAGTGTGTGCATGTTTTGAGTGTGTAAATTCATGCTACATTATTTTATCTCTGTATTAACTAGTGTGTATGAGGACATGACACAGTTTAGGTGTGGGGGGGAAGATTCACATATTTCTTTTGTTTTAGGAGTCTTTTTGGTTTGTTTTAGTTTTAGGGTTTTCACTTTATTTCTCTTTTCTTTCTTTATTTAGAGTCTTAAAAAAAATGTGAAAATTTTGAAAATTTTCTGCAAATATTTAGCTAGTATGTGAGTGATTCAGTATCCATGAGTGGATTTTAAGGGTAAAATCAAGATGAAAGAATTATAAAGTCTTAAAATAAAGATTAGAATCTAAAACGGACATACCATCTAAACTTAGTCTAAGTGATTATGTACCCAATAGCAGTTGCACTATTAGTTCATAGGCTTGGGATATTGATTGCAACTAAAAAAGAAAAAAAGAAAAAAAGAAAAAACAGAAAAAAAAAAGATTTATTATAGAGTAAAATAGATATTAATAAGTCTTGTTTTGTGGCCTCAGTTGCTTGAGTAATTAAGTCCGTAGAAGTGTCTTTACACTTATTGCCCTAAGACCATCTGGTTTGGGAGCATTAGCCCAAAGCTCGCTATATGGGTAGCTGAGAAAGCCTAATAGGACAAGACATTATAAGAACATAATAATTTTGATTATCAATTAGCTCGGTGCCTTGGCCTCAGGAAGCCTCGGTATCTACACGAAAGATAGTTAAAAAAAAAATTTAATATGAAAGTTGTAATTAAATATTCCCAAGTTTAAGAACTACATCACGATCACGGGGTACATAGGTTCTGAAACTTAGGAAAGGTGGTGTAAAGTTTTCAATTTGAGACTTTATTTTATAGTCAATATGATATCTTGAATTGAGATTTTACTTGAAAATGAAACTCATGAAAATTGATGATCTTGCTAACTAGTTAACTATAAAAAAAAAAATTGATTTGTTTTTCTTTTCTTGATTTTCGGTTATCCTTATTTTACTTTTATTTATTTCTTAATCTCTAACTTTCTTGGATTTTGTGGGTGTAATCCACTGAAAACCCTCACGAGACAAAACTCGTCCTCTAGGGGTAACTTAGGGGTTTAACGGCTTGTTGCACATGCTAAGTGCAACCGTGATTCCTACGAAAGTGAGTTAGGGTAATTTAGTTTTTTTATCTTATTTTTCTTTTTATTAGTTTTGCTTGAGAACTAGCAAAAGATAGGTGTGGGGGTATTTGATCAGCACGATTTTTGTCACATTTTCATGCCCATATTTATCTATCATTTGTCTATAAATAATGCTGCTCGGATATTTTTAGTGGTGTTTTGCAGAGTGAGCTATAAAAAGGAAACTGGACCACAAAAGCGTGCTCTGGAGACTGTAAGATGTGCAACAGGAGACTGAAGGCGAGATGGGATGTTTGGCACTAGTGCTGCTCTACCATGCTCAAAACAAATACCAGATAAATACAGTCAATTCGGAGAAGTTGGAAGTCACTTGGAACAAAAACGCAATTTTGTAAAGTTCAGGGATTTTAGTGCAATTTGGCATTGATAGCTCTTCTGTATAATTAAATAAATGTTGTGAACTTTTATGTAAAATAATCAAAACCCTAAGTCTATAAATAGCCAAGGCTAGGGTTTTGAGTAGTGGGTTTTTTTCTTTTCACCTGTACGTACATTTTTCAGATCTAAATTTTTGAGGCTTTCATTATTTTTTTCTCTCTGCATAAAATTCTCGTTCAGGTTATTATTTTCGTTCTTACTTAGTTTTAATTGATTCATCAAAAGCTTCTCTCCGTTTTCTCTTTGCATCATAACAACTCCTCCATCATCAAAAGAAAAGAAAAAAGAGAGAGAGAGAGAGGCCTAGACGCTCCTCCTGTGAGGCGCCCACTTCTATCAAAAAAAAAAAAAAAAAACAAAAGACAACAGAGAGAGGCAAGGCCTCTCTCTCTTTGCTCACAGGACAGGACACGCAAGGCCTTGGCGCCTTGTGTTTGAAGACCAGCGCCCTTGGCGCCCTTTGATTGGAGCACGGGCCCCTTGGCGCCCTCAGTTGGGAGAAAGAGGCACCCACAGGCGCCCCCCACCTACCTGCAGGTACAGGCAGCCGGCTGTAAGGTAAGGTTGTAATTTTTTATTTATTTATTTATTTTAGTTAGTTTCATTAGTTTAATTAATTAGAGTTTCAGTTAATTATTTAATTAAATTTAGATAATTTTAAACTGATTTATTTAGTTTAGTTTATTGTAGTTTTATCATGAGTAGCTAATTCACTGCAAGCGCTTAGGGGAGATGAACCTAGGCTTAATTCATGTGGACCGAGTCATTCTCCTATTTATGACTGTATGCACACCAATTGACCTACTACTTTTAGGAAATTAATTTCTTGAATAATTGGATTTTTGACAGGCTATGTATCGGGGGTTAATGGTTTGGTTCATGCTTAGAGCTTTATTGCCTTATGTTATTTGTTTAATTTAGTTAATTTATCTTTGATGGACTATGTAACTGGATAATAGCTTGTTCTTAAATCTAGTGTTTAGAATTAATGTGCCTCTTAGACATAGAGATTTGGTGTGTACTACAAACTGATATGGAGACCGAAATTGACCACTTGATACTAGTTTAGGGGATTCGATCCTAAGTGCTTGACTTTTCTTTTATTATAATTAGTTCAAATAACCCACAAATCTATAAACTTTTTACCAATTCTCTTAGAAGTGTCGAAACCAAAAGAATCACCTGTCCCTGTGGATCGACCCTCAAGTGCTACATCGAACGACCGTGCGCTTGCGGTATTTTAAAACGAGGAGACAGAATCTCCTCAACAGTGAGTGAATAAAGTCATGTAATCAAAATAGGGGTGAGCATCGGTCGGTTCGGTTCGATTTTTGCTAATTTTGCAAAACCGAACCGAACCGATTAGACTTAGCAACCGAACCGAACCGAACCGACTCAGTTCGGTTCGGTTTTTCGGTTTTTTCAGTTAGGCCAATATTTTTCCATCATTTCTTACATTTTTTAATCACCATTATATTATCATCCTTTAATATTCTAATCTCAAATATTCAATACCTAAATTAGAAATAAGAAAAAGACCCTAACCTTAATGTGAATTAAAAATTTCATATTCTTACGCTATATTTGGGCTCTTATATCAAAACTCACATAATTATTACTAACTTTTAATGGCACAATGAAAAAAAAGAACTATTAATATAAATATTATTCTTAATTGTGATGTTGTACTTAACATAACTTTCACATATTCAACATAAAAAAGATGGTCTTGCTAGAAGTAATGAGATAAATTTTTACCAATTTTTGTTATGAACTATATGATTCATTAAATTGAATTTATATAGGGTGAGAGATTCGGTTCGGTTCGATTGAGTTCGGTTTTTGAAACACAAAACCGAAACCGAACCGAACTAGAACGGTTCGGTTCGGTTCGGATTCGGGTTTCGGTTTTTGGTCGGTTATTTCGGTTATAACCGAACTCTGCTCACCCCTAAATCAACATCATGGAAATAATGCATTCAAGCTCAATATGAAATTCCTTTATAAAAATTATCAAAGCTAAATGTACTTCAAAGTATATGTATGTTTAGTCTAAACTAGAAGTATACATACATATCCAAACACAATTGAGTCTATAAAGAGATTTTATATGAAAGGCAAATGACTCAAGGTTATACATGTATATCCAATAGTTTAGGCAAGATTAACATATACATGAAGCTAAAACTTATCATCATGAAAAACATGTCCAAAAATAGGGAATACAAGTCAAGATGCATGAATCATCAAAATTAGGCTATACTAGTACATCTAATAGGTACAAATGAGCAATTTTTCAAAGAAATATTTTTCTTTTAAATAGTTTAGGCAAGATGAGGCTACACTAACATGGCAAACATGTGAAGACAAATCATTTTTCAAAGAAATATTTTTCTTGGAGACCAACTCCAATTCCTTTGAAATAAAAATAATTTTATTTTTCAAAGAATCATTTTCTTTTAAAACAAAATCAAGTTTTGAAGATAGAACCTCATTTTTCTTCAAAACAATGTCACAATCATTTTTGGTTTTCAAAATTTCATTTTTTTTTTAGGGCAAGGTTAAGTTGGATTTAAGTGAGTCACGTTCACTTGAAATCTCATCCCTCTCTTACAAAACCAAGTCAAGTTTAAAAGATAAATTTTTATTTTCTTCTTTTAATCCAAAGCTTTTCTTTTTCAAAAGTTGATATTTTTCAAGTAATTTTTCACATACAATAGATAGTTCTTCCTTTAATGCATCGGCATCAATATGATTATCGCCGGAAGAACTAGCACAATCATCTAGTTGAGATTCTGAATATACCTCAAGGGAGTCATTCCCTTGGATTATGTAGTAATGTTGTTCGGATTCTCCTCCACTAGATTCCATCTCCACATGATTCGTTTTTTAGAGCGCGGGAGAGGTCAACGTGTTCCACACTGCAAAAGCGGAATCACAATAAGAAACCAAACACAAATATTCTTTGTTAAGTGTGCTTCTAAGTGCCACAAGGGCTTGTGCATTGGCCTCTATATACTTGCTATTATCAAGATAGGATTTCTTGGTAGCGGCAAGGAAAACATAAAGCCTAGGGTTTTTAGGTACATGGACATCCTAGCTTTCCAAACATCAATGTTGGAAGTATCATACATGGGAGGGGTCATGAAGTCCATGAGTGTGTGTAAATAAGTATGTGCAAATGCAACACTAGATTAGCTAATTAAGATCTCACTCCTATGTGGTTAAACCTAATATCAAGAGCGTAAGCTCTGATACCAATTGAAAGTACACCTAGAGGGGTGAATAGGTATATGGCTAATCTAATGACAAATAATGCGGAATTAAAAACTAATTGTAACACACTTAGTGTAACCAAAGAGTGTAGCCGAATTCCCGGTGAAGGGCTCTGGACTAACTCCTCTAAATTACTCTAAATAAGAGTTGAGGTGCTATGTAAAGCTCTCTTGGTTTAACACAAGTATGGCACACAATCAAACCCAAGCATATATATGATATGAACAATATGATGCAATGTACAATATAAGAAAGAGAGTTAGAAATAGTGGATCAAACGCAAACACAAGGATATGTTTCGAGGTTCGAGCACCCAGCTCTACGTTCCCACCTTCACACAGAAGGATTTTCACTAACTCATTCACACAGAATTTCCCACAAAGGGAACCTCCACTGAGGATTTGGGTAAATACAATTTGGGAGTACATAACTCCTCTCTCCAACAATAAAACCTCTAATTAGAGGGATACCAACAAACTTAATCACCTCTACACTTAGAGGGATAACCACAATCTAATGCACCACCTCCTCTACACTTAGAGGGCAAGGCACAAAGCCATAAGCAAATGGATGAATACAATTCTTGGTAGTTTCAACAAACCACAAAACCAATTTTCCCACAAAATAAAGATCCTATAGATAGGATAGATATGATAGCTCAAGTGTGAGAATATAAAGAGTTTGAAAATTAAAATTATAAAGAAAAACTCTAGAGAAAAATTCTAAATAGAAATGTAAATGAAGATCAAATCAATTTCAAAGACTTTTCTTTTCTTTGATTTTTTCAGCCCTTTAAAACAAAAAATAAAGATCAAATCTTTAAGCTCAAAACTCTTTTAAAAACTTACTGTAAAACACTTGTAAAGATTGAACATTTTGCTCTTTAAAAACTTATAGAAAACAGCCAAGGAATGGGGTATTTATAGCCCCAAAATAAATCTGCTCGTTGGCAGCTGGAAAGGGCAGTTTTGCCCTTCCGGTCGACCGCCCGGTCGACGGGGACAGGATACAGAGAGTAGCAGCTCTCTGCTGGTCGACCGGGGCCATTTCCAGAGAGCAGAGCTCTTTGGACGGTCGACCGCCTGGTCGACTGGCCCACCAGCGCAGTCTGCGTGCACGTCCTGTGCATGTCGGTCATCGGACTGGTCGACCGACTTCTGCTATAGTTGATCGATTCGCTCGACCGGCAGACAGCCAGGTCAAACTTTATAGGGATTAAAAACTTGGGTTTTTGACTTCAATTAAATACCATAAAATCACATAAATTTCACAAAAATCAGTTCTTATTAGATCTTTGAAATACAAATATGTGTGACAAAAATTTAACACATATTATAAACAATTTGAACCATTTTTGTGTTCTTGAAAATGAAAATCGTTTTCTCTAAAACTCATGTAAAAATAAAAACATGATATTGAAACAACTTTGAAGCATTTGTATATGGATAGAATCCAATATGCATATAAAGATTTATATCTATGTTTTTAACATGAAAACCAAGATCGGTTAAACTGAAAAACTAAAACTTAAACTTGTGTGTGTATTGTGAACTTGAGCATATCAACACTATCTAATCTTTACAATGATCTAAACATAATCTTAAACTAAACAAACTGATGTCTTCTTGTAGAACTCCTTCTCCAAGTACCGATGTCTTCTTGTAGAACTCCTTTTCCAAGTCGACTCGATCTAAACACGATTCAATGAGCTTGACTCCAACCGAGTGCTAGATGCGATCTTGACGCGCGAGCTCTTGAATCACATGTGAAAGCTCCGAAAACACCTTTGTTGAAGCTAATCACCTACTAATATCTTGATCAAATATCTGAAACTAAATATCACAAGATTATTAGTAAACTATAACTACATGAGTTAATCATCATCAAAACTAGAGTGAAGGACCTCTGGGCCAACAACACTATCAAGATTCCGTTACTTGTGATGTCATCGACATGGAAAAGTTTCATATTCTTTTGGGAAGGTCATGACAACATGATGTTGATGCTACCCATCGAGGAAGAGAGAACATATATATGTTTTCTTGGAACGGTAATAAAATTATCATGAGACCAATTCCACCGGCTACTAGATTTACAATGAAAAGGGTGCCTTCATCTGTATCTCAGCGCAATCAAAGTGATAGAAACTCGATAGCGAGTTCTTTTGAAGAGGGAGGGACTAACGTCGGAGACCAAAGAATAAGGTAAGACAAACAACAAGATAAATAATTTGACCTGTCGATAACTCATTTTTTGGACTGCCAACGGCCCAATTACATAGCATAGTATCTGAGTTTGTTTAGGATTCTGTTTTGGGTTCCAAATTTAGATTCCGATAGATTTTACACTTTCTTTATTTTGAACTTTCATCCGTTATTTTGAATTTAGTTTTCATAGATATAATATGATTTATTGTAAGCCTATAAATAGGCCTCTTTGTACTTTTTATTTTTATCAATAAATTTTTGAGTTTTTCCTCATATTTGCTCGTGGATTCGAGTTGTTCCTTTTGGCTCTTAGATTCGGGTCGTTCTTGCTCGTGAATTCGAGTTGTTACCCTACCTAGATGTTTTTTCAGGGTTCTTTAGCGTTAGAGCGAGATCTAACCCGAATTGATCATCTTCCTCACATCCCTGCATCACTTAGGTTCAAGTTTTAATTGGATTCAGTTTTAAGATACTTGGCTCGATGAATGTGAATGAACTTTATTCTTCGAGATTTTTATTCATAATTTTGAGAAACTATTTCAAGAAACTTAATACTCATGTTATCATTTTACTATGTTCATGTGGATTCTTCAACGACCTACAAAATATCAAAATGGGTAGTGAATATCGAGATAGACTTGTGTCCTTCCAGAAGGATTTGAGCTCGGATCCTTCCCACTCAAATTCAACCCTCCGACATTCGAATACATGGTCCACTCTATTGAAGTTATCTATTTTATTTTAAGTATTTATAAATCAAAAGTCAAATATTTTTAATACTTTTTGCCCATCCATCAAGTGACGCAAAATGGACAGCTGAAAGTAGTGAGTTGATTAGATCTATGTGGCATACAAATTCTCAATCCGTCCATTTCATTATATAATCTAAACATTTAAAAACCCTATAACCAATTTTTCTTAGGTTTCAAATGTTCTACACCGTTAAACTAACCAACTCACTATTTAAGCCGTCCGTTTTTTCCTACTTGATGGATGAGTAAAAACTATTCAAAACAATTGATTTTTAGTTTATAGATATTTGAAATAATATAGATCATCTTCAATGGAGTGGATCTTGTATTTGAATGTCGGAGGGTTGAATTTGAATGAGAAGGATCTGGGCTCAAATCTTTTTGGAAGAACAAGAAAGTCTATCTCCTGAATATCTTTCTTTATATTGTTATAAAAATGAAAAAAAAAAGACGAAATTTAATTAAACAATAAATATTTTTTCCCCTCTAGCATGGTTAGTAATTATCTACTGCATGATTATATCTTTATTTATATTAGTAATTATCTACGATGCGTGATTAGTAATTATCTAAAATACACAACGCGGAATATGTTAGTCCCAAAATAAATTAATCAAGCCTCAACAATTAATTTCCATTTCCACAACTGCATTAATTCAGGCACAAACACTGCCAATTAGTCCCAAGAATTAATTAAAACTTACAAGCTAGTCCTTTTTTTTTCCATCTGAGAAATCACAAATCACAACCTAATAACCTCAAATTAAAAACCTAACAACAACAACAACAGCAGCAGCAACAACTGAGAAAATTAACCTAGCTAGCTAGCTGGCTGTACCCTAAAAGAGAAGAGTCCCAGCAACTGCTGCCCCAATGGCCTGCAGAGCTGAAACAGCAACGGCATTGCTGGAGTCAGGCGAGTCCGGGCCCGGTGGCGAGGTGCCTGGGGCGTGGCTGATGACGGCGACGATCATCTTCTGGCCACGCTCGCAGTGGCCCGTCACGCCGCTGATGAAGTAGAACGTCCCTGAGTGTGTCAGCTTGTACTGCGTGTCGCCGTTGTTGGAGAAGAACACGGGGCGTGTTGATCTGCATTTCTCGTACTCTTCTTTGTTCACCACCATCACTGAGTCCTTCTTGTACTTGAATCCTGACTCAAAGCATAAAAGAATGAATTGATGTAACAATATGAAAATTTTCAAAATTTTGAACTACACTGCAAAAAGTTAGTTTTTCACTTTCATCATATGTAAATGTAAATGTGAGACCAAATTAAATCAAGATCTGTTGCAAAAATGAATCAATAGTATAATATTATTTGCACATTACATAGAAAAAGTAATTTTTGTTGTGAGTATTCTATAATCACAGTCAATTGATTTAATGAGAGAGCTCCATCAATAATCCTTCAAATACATGCATATGCAAATGGATCTCTTGTGACACAGACATTATTAAGTTTTATAAGTGAATTTCTCTCAAAAAAAATATGGATGAATTTATTCCAGCCATTCAATATGAATACTAAAGGATCACAAATTCAGTGAAAAACTATGAAGACCTAGATTTTTAGTACGTGCCAATATGCATGCAATGCAATGCAAGTAACTACTACCCAAATGCTACAAAGATGAATTAATCTCATCAAATCACTAAGAATTATTTTAAAGTGAGTCACGTTCTTTAAATGATTTCAATAATATTGCAACAATAATAAATTTTTATATATACTTTAAGAAGTGAGACCATGACGCAAACCAGGGTTGGCGTCTGCATGCATGTTGACTTACTGACGATGTCGCCGACATTGAACCGGTTCTTGGAGGCCCAATGGTTGTACATCTGCGGGTCCTCCGACGAGGACGGCACCTCCCAGCCGTTGGCGCCGCCGACCTCAAACTCGAAGGAGAGGGCAGGCAAGGCCACGATGGAGGAGACGAGCACGGAGAGGAGGAGAAGCTTCACTGAGCTCATGACAAAGAAAGAGGCCATTTCTCTTCTTTCTTTTGAGATTTTTTTTTTTTTTTTTTTTTGTGTGTTGCTTGTTAGGAAAGCTTCTCTCGTTTCACAAGTGAGAAATTAAAGAGAGGAGATGTGGGAGTGATAGATATGTGAAGGGGATTGAGAGTTGGTTGAGAGAAGAGAGGGGTGTGGGAGTGAGACGTGGAGATAGTGGGAGGTGAACTCGGGCTTGAGCACTGACCGAGTTCAAGTAGTTATCAAGAGAGAGGGTGAGAATTTTTTGAATTTTGTTGGAACGTGGGAATCGTTAGTAGAAATTTTTTCATTTTTTTTTCCTTTATTTTTGTGACTAATTTGATGGGCTTTACAATTAGTGTCACAACTTTAATGGACGCAAATTAAAGACTTTTTTTAGGCTGCGACTAATGCACGTGAGAAAGTACAAACCAAGAGAATTTTAGATAGAAGAGTTGAAAAGAGTTGGGAAGAAGAGTTATTAACTCCTACACCAATTTCTAATTTAAGAGTTAGTGTTGGAGTTAAGCACTTGCCTCTAAAAAGTATGGAGTAAAGCGTATGTATTTTTTTTTAAATCTCAATTTTGTCACTCTTGACTTTTGACGAAAATAAGTATTTGAAAGAGTTAACAAGAGCTAGAATCAACTCTTTTTTAGCCTATTTTAGTTGAATTGTAGGCCAAATTGTTTGACCTGATTGTTAATCAAACTGATTTGGACTTAAACTACTTTTCTTAGTGGGGCTAAATTATCTTTAAAGCTAATATTTTAATGATTTATATAATTATCTATCATCAACCGTTGTCATATTGTGTTGATTCTCGCATGATATTAAGTAGATTTTATAGGATAGCCTCTTATAATCATATTAATGGAGAATTATGCACTCTCTTCCTAGTGCTATTATAAGAATAGAAAGAAGAAGAAGAACGGATTGGTTAAATACAAATTAAGTGTCTTTCACTTCTTAGCATGACTAGAGATTTATCACTACTAAAAAAATGATTGGAGATTTATCTACCATTCACGAATACGAAGTTTTTCTCTTATTTGTTCACTTTGATAGTTAATTGAAAAAGCATATACCAAGCCACAACCAATATTCTTTTTTTTTTTTGGGAAAAAACACATATATCAAGTTAAAGAACATGTATTGTTTTTTGCAAAAGAAACTTATTTATGTGAATAGAATGACGAACAGAGAATTGCCGACCTTGTTCGGTGAGGCTTGCGCAAAGAACTTGCTAGAGAGGTTGGGGCCAAATCATCCACAGCCCAATTATATATATATATATATATATATATATATATATATATATATATATATATATATATATATATATATATATATATATATATATATATATATATATACAGTGAGTTGATCCCCTAAGAACGGTTCTCACGGATTCATGTGAGAACTTTTACGTGGGCCGTCGGATCTGATAGAGATCTAGTTTTATTTGATTTGATCTATCAGATCCGACGACCCACGTGAAAGTTCTCACAGAAATCCGTGAGAACCGTTCTTAGGGGATCAACTCACTATATATATATATATATATATATATATATATATATATATATATATATATATATATATATATATATATATATATATATAGAGAGAGAGAGAGAGAGAGAGAAAGAGAGAGAAATGTATATCAGCCCGCGGGCTGAGAGAGTACTCTCAGCCTGCGGTGACGTGGCTCAATTTGTTACCTCACTGACTTGCGGCCCACTTTTAGGGAGAAGTTAAATTACCAAATACCCCTTATGATAACTTTTCCTTATTGTTTATTATTATTTTTTCCCCCTTTTATTTTGCCACTCTTTATAGGATATAAATTACTTTTCGGCTTATTTCTTTACCTCTTTTTTGAAAGATCTAGTTTCTCCTTTTCAGCCTGAGATAAATTTTTTTTTGAAAATATAAAATCTTTTCAGATCAATGTTTTCAGCCTGCGATAAAGTTCTACTTTATAGTTTATTTTTTTTGTATATAATGTAGTCAGAGTCTTTGGTCGCATTGTACATTTAAATTGCGACCTTAGTTAAAGACTTTGGTCGCAGTGTACATGGTTAAATGCGACCAAGGTCGCAGTGTTGTTATTGATAAAGATGGCCAGCAACTGCAATCTAAGGTTACATTACATGGACTGCGACTTTGGTCGCAGTACGTTAAGTAAGTGTTTTCCTTTAGATTAACATGCATAGCGACCAAGGTCGACACTGCTGTTTTGGTTTAAGACTGCCGCCAGCAACTGCGACCAAGGTCGCCGTGTTGTTGTTTTATTAAGTGTTATTTTGGATTAAGTCATTTTTTTGAATCTAAATGAAAAATGAAAAGTTGTCTGTTGTCTGATGCGACTTGGAGTCACTCCGTGAGATGCGACCTGTCATAAAGATTTTATGAGATCTTTTTAACGTCAAGTCTACATTGACGAACCCACACCATTCGTTGTTTCCCGAAGCTGTTGTCCACGCATCGACTCTTCATTGGGTTTAGGCGTTAATGTCTTTTAATGCCAAACCGGCGCTGGCGGTTTGGAGACCATTAAGGCCGACGGTTCTGATTAATGAACCATTAATTATGGTTATTATGGGCTGGCTATAAATAGGGCTCACACTCTCCCTTTAATAGCCCATAATTAGACTGTTTTCATTTGAGAGCAATTGCTCTGAAAATTTCTGCCTTCTTCAGAGTCTCTAACAGGGTCCTGCCTCCATGGATGAAGATGACCCTATGCACGAAGATGACCCAGAGCTTGATTGTCCTTTTTCAGGTTCGCTGGGCCTCTGGGAAAATATTTTGGCCGGTGAACTTGATCGATGTTCGTCCACAAGGGAAGAAGTCATGGTCCTCGTCGTCCGCAAGAGAAGAAGTCATGGTCCTCGACGTCCACAGTTTTTTAATACATGGGGACCTCAATAACACCACTGCTCTTATTCAACAAGGGCTCTTTTGATGTTTAATCTTCTTTGTACTGCTATATTGTAATACTCAATCTTATTGTATAAGAGAGCGTTTTGTATCATTTTCACATACCTGGAGATAAATGCCTGGACATAAATAAAAAGACCTCAATAACACTACTGCTCTTAGTCAACAATGGCTCTTTTTGATGTTTAGTTTTCTTTGTACTGCTATATTGTAACACTCAATCTTATTGTATAAGAGATCGTTTTGTATCATTTCACATGCCTGGAGATAAATGCGTGGACATAAATAAAAAGCATATTTGTTTTTTAATAAACTACGACCTTTGGTCACAGTCATGCATTGCAAACAAAACAACTTGGACCAGAGACGACACTGCGACCAAGGTCGCATAAGACTACAGTGCAAACAGAAACAACTGCGACCAGGGTCGACATTGCGACCAAAAACTGCGACTAAGCAACTGCTGCGGTGACGTGTCACCTCGTCGCAGTGTTGTTGATTAAGATTAAAGACCAGCAACTGCGACCAAGATTGCAGATTATTTTTTTAAGACTGCGGCCATCAACTGCGACCAAGGTCGCAGTGTTGTTGTTGATTATATATAAAGACCACCAACTGCGACCAAGGTCGCAGTGATGTTGTTGATTAAGAGTAAAGACCAGCAATTGCGACCAAGGTCGCTGTGTATTTTATTAAGACTAAACACCAACAACTGCGATCAAGGTCGCAGTTTATTTTATTAAGACTACGGTCAGAAACTGCGACCAAGGTAGCAGTGTTGTTGTTGATTAAGACTAAAGTCCAGCAACTGCGACCAAGGTCGCAGTGTATTTATTAAGTCTGCGTCCATGGTCGCAGTATTTCAACCAATACATAGTAGTAAAAAATGTAATTCACACAATTAACTTTAGAAAACAGATTTATATATATTTAAAAAGAAAAACAAAATACAATTTTTTAACTTCTAATCGTCGTCATCACCATCGTAATCAGATTCGTCGTCAAGAGTCATGCTTTCGTCTTCTGTATCGCTTTCGTCTTCTGTCTCTTCCTCCTCTTCAGGTACAGTCTCATCGTCGCTTTCTTCCTCTTCATGTTTGTGTTTTGGTTCATCAATGAACTCCCAGAAAGGGTCGTCTGTATCAAGCTCAGATTCTGACCCGTAGCGAGACATTATTTCAGAACTAAACATAAAATCATCATTTGATGATTGGCTTCTTTCCGGTGAAGACGGTGGTGATGGTGAAGACATTGTTTGAATGTATTGGCTTCTTTCCGGTGAAGACGGTGATGATGGTGAAGACATTTTTTGGATGTATTTTCCGAACAGTGAGAGTAACGAGTTTGAGCAAAAATAACTTAGTATGTTTTTAATCCTTTGCTCATGACCCTTTATATATTTTTAATCCCGGAATTCCAAAAGGTTTAAGCTCTCGGACCACGTGAATATCTCTCAAATATATTTTCTATCTTTTCCCAAAAATTGTATACTTCCTAGGTGACTGTTCAGTTATCCAAAACAGTTTAAAAGTTAATACACTATAATTTTAAATTACTTTGAACTCCAAAACAGTTCATTATTGCGACCATAGTCGCATTGGGAACTGATAAATGATTAAGTAACTGCGACCATAAATTGTCAACTGTTAGTCATCAAATATTTGTCCTTTGTATAATTTCTGAATGTTTTCTGATACTCCTATGAACAATTAAATTGGTTTTTTTATATATATTATGTGACCATAGGACTGCGACTATGATCGCAGTACTGCGACTAAGGTCGCTGTGTTTAAGAACAGCGGATATGTAATTAAAAAGAGCTTTATAAGTTAATACAGTGAGAAAGAGACCTTACAAAAAAAGAGAATTAAAAGCTTTTTAAAAGAAGACAAATTTGGTTGAATATCAGAAGATCAGGAAATCCTAATCCTCGTCATTATCACCATCATAAGCAGATTCGTCGTCTTCATTCTCCTGGTCTTCCTCTTCATCAGTTATTTCCTCACCATCTTCCTGTTTTTGAGATTTTTTTTCACCGATAAACTCCCAGAATGGATCGTCTATATCAAGCTCTTCGTCTGACCTGCTGCGAGAAAGCGAGCCTACAACATCAGAGGTCATGCTTTCATCAAGCATGTCTCCGTCAAGTGGCAGAGGAATAATGTCTTCCTCACTAACCCACATGAAAACTTCATCATCCTCATGAATAGGAGGATCAGTTAATACATTATTTGATGTAGTTAGATAGTCAAAAGGGGTGAAGTCCAGACTGGTATCAGATTCACTATAATATCCTGAGGAAAAAGGACCGGTGGGGGAACGATTGAAGTTGAAATCTACGTGATCAGAGGAAGAAGGTGGGGAAGACATGATTCAAGAATGAATTTTTTTTAAAAAGTTTTGTAATCAAATTGAAAAGGTAGAGCAAAAATATAGTTTGTAGGTATAAGATAATATATTAGTTACAAGCATTATATAAAGATAAATATTGTGGAAGAACATGAATAGTAACAATAATTGTTACAGGAGATGGTTGAGTATGGTTTAATACATGAAGTACAAATTAACTTTTTATAGAATTGTTTGCCTATATCTTTAGATTACGTATGGTGCACATCTTTCCTTTCTCGGAGATTAACATTAGTGCGTCTCTTTTTCTAGACTGTTGTTGTATCACGGTAGATATAATATTAATTACTTCTTTTACATAAGGCATGAGAAAGAAGATTGCGAATTTGATCGCAGTACCGAAGGAGGTCGCATTGCTATACGATAGCATTTTTTGTCTGGTATTCTTTATTCTGTATTAAGTCTGCGACCATGGAATATTTTTTTTACTTTTCAATGGTAGAAGTCGCAGTCGTCATATAAAAGGGGTATTTTTGTCAATTTGTTTCACGATTGTTTAGGCGGGATTTTTTGATTTTTTTTGGCGCCCACACTCTGCGACCGATGTGTGGCCTATATTCAGCCACGTCCCGCAGGCTGAGAAACTCTCTCAGCCTGCAGGCTGAGGTACAGTAAGCCCATATATATATATATATATATATATATATATATATATATACATATGTATATATATATATATATACATACATACATACATATGTATATACATACATACATACATATGTATATACATATGTATATACATACATACATACATATGTATATACATATGTATATACATACATACATACATACACATATACATATGTATATACATACATACATACATCATATATATATATATATATATATATATATATATATATATATACATATATATATATATATTTAAAAATGAGATTTCATTGATAAGTAATAACAAGAGTACAAGAGAATAGGTAGGCTATGCTACTCTGATTCCTTCTTTGAGCGCTATGGAGAGCGGAGAGGACCCTAGTCGTCACCCTCTACCATAGGGCCCTAGGTAAGGTTCCATGATTGACCCCAAGCCTACTTAAATAAATATTGTACTCGTAATACACCATTTACAATCACAGCTGCGATCAGTAATATTAATGAAAGAGCCTACTTCAAATAAATTGAATGTTCCAGTTAGATAAAACTTTCAGATGCTGCTTGTGTCTTCCAGTTTTCCAATGGCAAGTCCTCATTAACAATCTGATATCTTCATATAGCCTGCAGAAAACTATAATTTTATGCTGAGATTGAAGTTGAAAGACTCTAAGATTCCTTTCTTTCCAAATATGCCATACCACTGTTGAAAGAGATAATTTTGCCAGGATTGTAATTTTCCTCTTACTTTTGAACCTGGACTGGATTAGGAGAGCTTCATCTTGTAGAGTCCCAATAGGTTCAGAAATTTTCAATTTGAGTCTACAAAGAGACCACAAATAAGCACTAAATGGGCATTCAAAAAATAAGTGCTCAATGGTTTCATCTGCAGAGTTGCGCAGCACGCAAATGCTGTTATCAGCAATACCAAGAGATGTGAGAAAAACTCTTGTCAGCAATTTGCCTTGAAGAGCTCGTAACAAACAAATAGCCATCTTAGGACTATGAGTGGGAACCAGATCACTGGATAAAATTAAAAACCTGGATTAGAATTTCGCACCAATTCTCATGATGATTTAATACTAAAATCCCCATTATTACAGCAGTTCCATTTCCATCTATCTTCTGAATCAGAGACATGAACCAGTAGCTGTAGGATACAATTCCAAATAGATAGCACAGCTTACTCTCTAAAGTGCCACTGCCCATTTTGAATAATATCAGAAACCTTCCAGTGAAGCATATAACTTGGCATATCTGAAGCTGATACATCAGATATAAGTGCATGGTCTAAACCTGCAGCCCATTTATCAAAAAAGAGTGAGATGTTTTTTCCATTACCTCCATGTGCTCATGTGATCAAATGGCCTAATGCGTCACCCACACACACGACTAATTTCGGGGCATGGCTCTGATACCACATGTTGGACTCGGGGCTCCATCCCAAAAGACTAGTCTATTGGGTGGAGTTGCCCAAATACTTATAAGCCCCAGATCATCCCCACGTCTAGCCGATGTGGGACTATTTGTTCGACCCAAACCCAACAGTAATGTAGCAGTAGCTTGAGAAATATGCTTGTCTTGTAGAGAATGCTTCCTCATCCACATGGCCCAAATAGAATTAGAAGTGCAGATTCTCCAAACTAATCGTACACCAGAGGCTTTATTAATATCCGTCAGTCTTCTGATGCCACAACCACCTTCCTTTTTTGGCCTTTATATATCTTGCCAATTCCATGCATGCATTTTGTTGTTCCATATGAAGTTAGAGAAAATTCTCTCTGATTCCTTTAATATAGAACAAGGAAGTTAGAAGGAAAAGACCCAGTAGCCAATCAGGTTGTGAAGAACACATTTAGTTAGCTCAATCCCACCAGCTATAGAAAGCTGTTTCAGATTCCAGCCCTCAATTCTGCCTCTTATCTTGTCAATAAGTGAAGAGAAATGTCTGGCTTTAGGATAGCTGATAGTCAGAGGAAGACCAAGATATTTTGAAGGAAGATAACCAATAGGTACACCCAGGATAGCAGCAATTTCATGCATCCTTTACTTAAGAAGACTTTACACTTTTGCTTGTTAATGGCTAATCCCGTGTATTGCTCAAGTTTCTGTGAAGCATCATTAACCCTTTA
Organism: Agave tequilana; assembly: GCA_038442645.1. NCBI lineage: Eukaryota > Viridiplantae > Streptophyta > Magnoliopsida > Asparagales > Asparagaceae > Agave > Agave tequilana. The sequence continues at coordinate 306,913 of JAVJIF010001179.1, read as the reverse complement.
GCTAATTTTTCATAACCCTTACAAAAAACTAACATGTCATCAGCAAATAACAAATGAGATACCATATTATCATTTCTTCTTCATAAGTTTATATTAACTGAGGCATGAGCCATATCCATTGTAATGGACCAAAATTCCATTGTCAACACAAATATTCCTCTATTACTCTTAAAATAGCCATTAGGAGCACCATTCAACATAATGGAGAAAGAAGGTGTAGAAAGACATTCCTTCATCCAGTTTATTCATCTATGATTAAATCCCATGCAATGAAACATATAGCATACAAACTCTCTATTGACTGTGTCGAAGGCTTTCTGCAAATCCACCTTAAGACTGATTCTGCTCCCCATAGGATTATGGAAATCTCTAACTAATTCATGAGCAAGAAGAGATGTGTCACTAATCAATCTCCCTTTTGAAAAAGCACTTTGATTTGGAGAAATTAGCTCACCAATAACTTGTTGTAGCCTATTTGCCATTGTTTGGTCGGAAAAATAGCTCGAAGTAAAATTTCTTTTTGAGTGGATGAAAAATTACAACAGAATGATTTCGATTATAACAGAGGAGAAAATAACTAGTTCTCCCTTTTATTTAAGGCTGGGTTATCGATGTGGCGATAGATAGTGATTCTTTTTCTCCGTTGACCGGTTGGATGAATAAGCTTCTCTTTGAGATGCTCTCGAAAAGTAATCAGAGAGGGACTCTGTTTTTAACACATTAAGTGTTTAGAGTCCACTAATTTCTTCTTTTCTCTCCCCCTAGACACTTTTTATAAAAAGTAAGAAGAAATAAGAAGTTTTTAACTTGAGAATTCTCAACTCTCAATCTTCAAAAGTCTCTCTTTTTTTTCTCTGGCCTCCAAAAGTCCTCTCCTTCATAGCTCCTCAAGCTATTCATAGGGAGTCAGGGGGTATAATTATCCCCTATAAATCCTTCATAATAGGTATTAACTCTCCCATTATATGGGGAGTTAATTGGCCTAGTAATGAGGGATCAATTATAATAAAAATGCGGGTTTCACGGTAGACGCGGACCATGCATTGTTTGTTGTAGACGCGGACGTCTCAGTCAAAATACGGAGTTGCTCAGACCTGCGCTTGAAGTGGAACGCAGAATTACTTAGACCCGCGTTTGAAGTAAGACGCGAGGTTGCTCAGGCCCGCGTGAGATACGAGTTAGTCAGACCCGCGTCTGATGTAAGATGTAAGGTTGTTCAGACCCGTGTAAGAGCTACACAGACTCGCATCTGAAGTCTGTGTTTCCCTTTAGATGTGAGGTCAGTGTTTTAGTTGAAACGCGACCTTCGCGTTGACGTGAGGTTCACGTCTGATGACTTGTCCTTAGTAATTTTTAGACAGCCTATAGAACTCCCTCTAAAATTTTTAACGCTCTGCGGTTGACTGGGATGGATTTTGGAATACTTTGGACTTCATATTGATTTCAGGCTCCCCATCATTGGACTGGTAATCTTTCGAGATGGTTTGAGCTTGATTCTGTCTGGATTTGGTCATCCTAAGTGTACTATTGAACTGCTTGAAGCTTCCAGGGAAGATTATCATAAGTGTCGTAGAAACTCAGTCTAGCACTTGTTATGAGTTTTTGTTTGTTTGTCAGTGTACTATTGAAACAATAGAGTTGTCGTTATTTTTGCCAGTGTATTATTGAACTGATTGCAGAAGCAGGGACATATCCTTGTATGTGAGAAAACGCGGCCCTCATAAACGCTATCGCCATGCTGATCAAGTGTAGACGCGAGCTTCAATGAAGTTTAAACGCGACACTCAGTTGCTGTAAAGATGCGACCCTCAATTGGTGTTGAGATGCGACTCTCAGTTGATGTTGAGACTATAGACTATCTAAAAATTACTGAAAATAAGTCATCAGATAATAGAATCTATGCTTCAGATGCGAGGCTAATCAGTGTCACTCGTGCAAAGCCAAGACGCAGGGCTCGAAGCCTGCGTCTCAACACCACTACAATGCCAAGACGCAGAGCTCAAGGCCCGCGTCTCAGTACCACTTCAGTGCTCAGGCACACAGCTTGAAGCCAGCGTCTCAAACGCGAAGCTCGAAACTCATGTCCAACGTTACCTCAATGGCTAAATGCAGAGCTCAAACCTGTGTTTCTATTGGAGAGAGCCCTGCGTCTCAGATATAACTACCCCCGTTATCGGGTCAAGTATTGCCCATGTAATGAGAAGAGTTAACCCCCATCATAGAGGATTTTTAAGGGACAGTTTTACCCCTGAAATTCCTATAAATAGCTAGAGTCGTTATTGAGGATGGGTCAGAATTTTTAACTGAGGAATACTTATAAAGAGTTAAACTCTTCTACCAACTTGCTGAGTTTAAAATTTTGCCTAAGTCTCTTTGAGATTTCATCGGATAGGAGTTATGCTATTCCATCTGTGTTTCAAAGAGAAAAAGTTTCAGAGGAGCTTGATGTTCACCCGATCAACCGAAAATAAGATTCATTTTCTACCGCTTCATCAAGAATCCAGCCTTAAATAAAGAGAACATCTGAGTTTGAGGTCTTCTCTCTTGTAGTTATTTGAATTGTTGTAACCTTTCATTAATTCAAAGAGATTTTGCAATATATTCTCAACATTCCCCCATCTCTTGTATGGGGGAATGTTGAGAATATATTGCAAAATCTCCTTGAATTAATGAAAGATTACAACAATTCAAATTCCAACTATAAGAGAGAAAAGACACTCAAGCTTAGATCTTCTCTTTCTTTGAGATCTTCTCTTTATTTAAGGCTGTTTTTTATGTAGCAGTGAAAAATGAATCTTATTTTTCGTTAACCGAGTGAACGTCATGCTCCTCTAAAATTTTCTTTTTGGATAACTGATGGAGTAGCACAGTTCCTATCCAATGAAATTTCAAAGAGACTTAGGTAAAACTTGAACTTAGTAAGTTGGTAAAAGAGTTTAACTCTTTATAAGTATTCCTCAGCTAAAAATTTTGACCCTTCTTTAATAACAAACTGAGCTATTTATAAGGGTTTCAGGGGTATAATTGTCTCCTAAAAACCCTCCATGATGAGAATTAACTCCGCTCATTATGTGGGCAGTACTTGACCTAGTTATGGGGGTTAGTCATAACTAAAATGCAAGGCTCCTCTCCAATTGGAACGCGAGCTTGAGCTCTGCGTTTAGCCGTTGAGGTAACGCTGGATGCGAGTCTTGAGCTTCACATTTGGGTGTTGCAGTGGTGTTAAAACGCGAGCTTTAAACTTTGTGTCGAGCTTCGCGTCTAAGACGCGGGTCTTGAGCTTTGCGTTTGGGCACCGCGGTAGTATTGATATGCGAGCTTAAAACACTGTGTCGAACTTCGCGTGTGAGACGCAGCTTTAAGGTCTGTGTCTGAATACTAAAGTGGTGTTGAGACGCGGGCTTTGATTTCTACGACTGAAGCATGGACCCTGTTATTTGATGAGTTGTCTTTAGTAATTTTAGACAGTCTACAGAGACGCGACTTTCAGTATAAAATGCGAAGATCTTGTTTGATGCGTCCAGGCGTGGACGCGAGGCCGCGTCAGATGCGTATCCGGCTTAGATTGAGAGCCTATAAGAGACTCAGGTCTTTCAACAGTCAATTCACTTGACTGTTCATCTCTTTTGATCAGACCCGCATCTAAAGATCAAAAGCTCTCAAGCTCTCTCAGAACCCATAAAGCTTTGAGGTTTTTAAAATCTTTTCAAAGATTTTCACCACCGAGATGGCCCCAAAACCTAAACAAACCATTGCTTCGTCGAGCATTGCCGCTACTCGAACCACCGCGGGTGGTTCTTCTCTTCAGGAAGCCTTCATTTCTGGTAAGTAGAATGCTTCTGACATTAAGAACACGAAGAAACACTGTCTCTTAACTTCTTCTTGAAGTTTTTGAAACTTTTGTTGAAGTTAAATAGTTGACGCGGATCTCGCTAGTCCACATTTGATTTGTGAACACGGTTCTCGCTTTGATGAGTGGAACGTGGGTCTGTGATCCTGGCATTTTTCTATTTTATCAACACGATCTTCACGTCTGCAAATTGGACGGAGTCCAGGGGACTCCGCGTCTTGAGACTTCTGAATGTGAGTCTCATTTGTGAGACTCGTGTTTGAGTCTCAAGACCTAGAAATTTTTCTAAATGTGGAGTTCAGATGTGAGCCTCGTGTTTTAATCACAGAATGCGGGCCTCATGTATTGAGCACTACATTTGAACTCCAACACTTTGTGTAATTTCATTATCTTTAAAGTATTAACTTTGTGTTCTCCTCTTTGTAGTGAGGTACTCCTCGAATCCCTTGACCAAGAGAAATCACTTCAGTCACATTGGCGGTGTTGACTTTAACCTCCTCTTTAGCCTGTGGAAAATAGTCCCTGCATTCACCGGAACAAATGAGGAGCGCCAAGCCCTCTTAATCAAGGGTATTGCTTCTACCCTGTGAGAATTCATCTTGGATCGGAGATTTGAGTCCACCAATTGTCATCTGCTCAGGAAGCTGGTGTTCCTCTCTGGAGACGCTATTGAAGAAAATAAGGAGTTTTTATTTAACGAGAACTACAAGTGGCTCCATCAAATTGGGGAGCGTCATTTCTTCCTCCCTAACATGAAACAGATGTTTCCGTTATCATATATGCAGTCCATGTCTCTCCCTCGGTATATGGATTGGGATTTGGTCACGGCACAGTCGGGTGTCACGATCGGGAGGATCTCTATTCGTGTTGCTTTTCCTATCAGCCACCGTAGGGAGATTCTTGAACTACTCCTAGGCTCGATGAAACAGGAGTTTCCAACAGGCGAGACTCCTAAGCAAGCTACAACTTTTATCAGCCGATTCATAAAAGTGAAGGGTGAATTCTCTCACTCTGACTTTTGGACGCCTGGATGATGTACTCAACAACAACCTCTTGGTGGGCGAAAATGGTCTGCTTCATCCTCAAAGAAGGAACCATTGCCCCAGTGCGGGTAGTATCCTGCAGTCAGAGCTGTGTGCTATGAAATTGCCCCGAGCCATTATAACTTCTTTGCAATTCTCAAGAATTATAATCCAGACACTTGCACATTTTTTACTCCAGTCAGTCAGGGAAATGAGATTCGCCCTGCATGAGATATTTGAAGCTTTAGGACTGTCTACGGGGCAGTTATCGTATGATGAGTACATCCCTAATACTGAACAATTATATTTATTGAAGAGGGATGCTCCTCAGGTGTATGAGACCTACTGGGAGGTCTTGTGCCATTTTCACATTAGTGCCTAAGTGACTGGATAGAAGTCTAGAGGAGTTAAACAAATGTCATGGGCTAACTACCTTTTCTGTAGTCTGGGAGAAAAATTGGCCTTAATATCTCAATTGATAGCCATCACCGACGCTGAGATCATAGAAAGGATTTTTGAATCAGTGACCTTGTATACAATAGAGTCGAACGAGGATAACTTCAATCGCGATACTATTTTTGATAGTTTTCACTATCAGGCCAAATTACCCATCTCGAACAGAGCCTTATTGGTAGGATTTCTGATGTTGTGGTTAAAGCGGTGTGTTGTGTCCACCTAACCATATGAGGTCATTATTGTTGAAGAAATTTACCAGTCATTCTTCTTACTTATGATCAGTCTCTCGGCTTGCTCCCTGCTATGGTAGGTTACCTTCAAAGTAGGTTTCGAGTTTTATGTCGAAGTTTTTGCAATGTAGTAGCTGAAGAAGATAGGGGCAACGTGGTTGTGAGTCCTAATGGTGAGCCACTTCATGTAGAGTTGCCTTATACGTACCTCATGGCATGATACGTTATGCATTGCCCATCCTTGATGTCAGTAATGTAGTCATCTGAGGATTCTATGTCATTTGTGCAGCGACTGGAGCGCTCGAATTAGAATGGCTGGTACGTGCTAATAATTTGATAAATTCTTCAGAGCAGCATAAACTACCAATTAGTGAGGTGCTTCCCTGATTTCCTAAGAGTCTCGTACGGGGAGCGATTTTTTGACCGCTGGTACTGATGGATTTACCTTCCTCTCATCTGGAGTTTTCTGGTAGTTGATCAACATTTGTCTTATATATTTGGTATTTAGGTAGGGAAATATTTGTACAATTGAACCATATTTGCCCAGCCAATTTGCTCACCAATTCGAGTACGACCTGCTATATTTAGAAAACCCAAACTTAGGCCTTCATTTCAGTAGCAATTTGTACAAAGGGGCGAGGGTGTGGTATTTCAAGGTGGCTAGAGGAATGGAGGTAAGATTCAACCTTTCACAGAAGGTACTGAACTCCTATGCCAGCCTCGAGTTTTGTGCATAGTATGTAATAGCGGATTCAGTCCCCGACTATAATATAAAAAATACCTACATCAAGTGGATCAAGGCTATGTTCCAAGCCAAGAAGGGCTTCAAGAATACTCTTTTGAAAGGGATGGATAAATTTCTGCATACTGAGCTCAAGGTTAATCCGACAAGGGGTACTAGACATGAAGAAAAGCCCACTGAAGAATCTCATAAAAAACGCTCGTAAGAAGTTGCGAAGTGTACTCGACCTCAGTCTACTGAGACTGGCTCAAGTAAGAAGAAGACACTGAGAATCTGTAGCTAAAGATCCTTCCAAGGGAACTTCCTCATTAGCCGTAGACCCTAAGCATGTCCACACAGGCTCCAAAGGGTATGAAGGCTTCGAGGTTCCTCTACTTCTGAGAAGCTGTCGAACCAAAAGGTCCTACAGTAGTCACGACTGAGGCATTACCTAGGGAAGTCGCAGAAAGACAAAGCACTGGAGGCGATTCTGTGTCAGCTTCGGTGCCTACTAAGATTGTACCTTCAAGCTTCTTTCCAAGTCAGAGAATGAACATTATTCCAACAGACATCCAATCGGGCCCTTCAGTTGAGATGATGACTTCAGTGGAGGTTACAGAGCAAAGTCCCACTGCTGGGCTTGTTGGGGTAGAACTTCCCACTACCGGAGTCCTACCTACTCTTGTATTGTCCTCATCTTCGAGTGAGAAGTTAGATTACTCGAGAGGTGATGATGTTGACTGGGATAGTGTGCATTCTTCTCCTGATGCCAGCAAATATTCTCATTTGGCTGAAGAAGAGATGTAGGTAGATGCTCCAAAAACAGAAATGCCATTTGGAGAAACTTCTAATTGCTGACGGTATTCATTTCTACTCCAGTCTTCATCTCTTTTTTTAGCAGACATTGTTTTGACCTTATTTAATCAACATTTGCAGGGGTTACTGCTACCACTGAAGGTGATACCTCCTCAAGTATTGCTGAAATGACTAGGGAACTGTCCCAATTGGAAGTTGTAGAAGTTCCCAAGATTAGCGTTGAGAAGACTCTAACCTGTACATCTGGTGCGACGGGAGGGTCTTCTCATTTTGAAAATTTGCTATCTCCCACTCCTCGAATTAGTAATATCTAAATATGTCTTGATATTTCTGTCTTTATAGCGCCATTATTAACATTGTTCAGTTAAAATGACTGCAGGAGATATTGTACTAGTCCACGTAGAAAAGTTTACAATTAGTACCCGTACAGGGGAGCATTTTACTCAAGTCTCGGCAGGCGGGGCTCCTGTAGCGAAGTCTACTATAGAGGTTGTCACCAAAGAAGTCGTTACAATTTCAACTTTTGAAACTTTTGTGGTGACCTAAAAAATGAGGGAACTGATGGTTCTGCTTGCGCCTGTACTCCTAGGAGGGACGAATGCACTACCTCTTCCTTACGAGAGCAACACAACCATTGTAGAAACTGGATCAGGAAGTATTCTACCGGTGTCGACACCAGTCATGAATATCATGGAAGAAATCACTTTCCAAATAGTGGGGCAATTCTTTGTGACAATGAAGTATTGTATCGAGTTGGTACTCTCTGGGTGAAGCCCTTTCGAGTTTGTACGATCCCTCCTTTAGAATTGGATTAAAAATATCAAACAGACTGGAGGTTATGATTGTGCGATAGCGTACTAGGCGCTAGTTGAGTAGCTGAGTACATATTTGAAAGATCTTAGGAACCAAGAGAGAGTCAGTTTGGTTGTTGATGCTCAACAGGTATCAGAGGATCTCCACATCATTCAGGAATGGGAGCGGAAGAAGATTGAAGAGCGGATAGTTGAGTGTACTTATCATATTGATGATTCCAAGATAAGCTATCAGAGCTTAATTAATGGCATCCATCAATCTGAAATCGTTTTCAAAACTGTGAAGGATGTCATTACAAGTGCTCAATGGCGATTGCTAAGGCGCAAGCCTTAATTCAAGATTATGAGCTAAACTTTCCAATGAGAAGAGGAAAGTTGAGGAGTTTGAGACCACCAGGAATCAGGTACAGAAGGAGCTCGCTGACTATTCTTCTAAATTGAAAGCTCTCCGGCACAATTGGTTTTAAAGACTTTTTTGTCAGATGAGAAGCTGAGGGCCCATGCTTTAGCTGAGGTCAAAAAGGCACGCCAAAGGGATATCCAGCACTTAGGTGCCAAATAAAGTCTCTCGCTGAGCGAGACTAATTTTTTGTTCACCTCTTTTTTTATAAAAAAGCACTCTATCTTATGAATAAGAGAGTGTCTGTACCACTTTATAATTTTGCTCATAAATAATAAAAGTGATAATTTTACCTTCATTTTGTCTTTATTTTCTTTTGGCATCTGAAAATCGGACAATGAAAGTGATTGAATTTGATTGCTAGAGGTGACGATTAATATAGCAACTCAAAGTTTGATAATTTCATTAAGAAATTTGAAAAATTTACCGTCAGAGGTGTGATGTTTAACTTGACAGGAATTGACTTCGTGAATTGGACGAATTTTTGTGGACTTGCTATCTTATTGATGAGAATAACAAGTGGAGTTTAATCTACTAGGGATTTATGAGAATTTTTGCCGTCAGTAGTGTAATGTTAACATGACAGTTTAGATTTGCAATTAGAAGCAAATTGAATTATCAGAGGTGTGATATTAACTTGACAAGGATATGTGTGCTAGAGGTATGATATTAACTTAGCATCAAAGAGATCTTTTTTCCATCGAGAGAACTGAGAAATCACTGTCATAGGTTTAGTGTTAACTTGACAGCCAGATGAATGCTAGAGGTGCAATATTAACTTAGCATTTGACATCTTGATTTTGATAAGAAAACTCGAGAGAAGTTCATTATCATAGTTGTAGTATTTAACTTAACAATGAAATGCTAGAGGTGTGATATTTAATTTAACATCGAACTTCTCGTTTCTATTGGAAAAATCGAGAGAATCACTGTTATGTTAACTTAATAAAGATTTATATTGCAATATAAGCAATTTTGATCATAGGTGTAGTGTTTAACATAACTGAGAGATTTTGCGATTTGAGCAATTTTGTGAACTCATCATTCTATTAAAGAGAATTGACAAGTTGAAACTTTATCTGTTGGAAAAATTGAGAAAAATCACTGTTTGAGGTATAATGTTAAGCTAATAGTGATTTACATTGCGGTATGAGCAATCTTAGTCTGAGGTATAGTATTTAACTTGACCAAGAAATTTACGATTTGAGCAATTTCAGTAGACTCGTCATTCTATTGAAGAGAATTGACAAAATAAAATTTTAATCCGTTGGGACATTGAAGAAAATTACTATTAGACGTATAATGTTAACCTAACAGCGGATATACTAGAGGTATAATGTTAACATGACAGGTTCGATCTGTAATTATTTTACTGGGAAAACAATTACAGATTTTTGTGCTCTTACCATTCCATGGACGGGAATTGGTAAAAGATTTTGGAGGTGAAGCGCGACTGGGTTCCTCAGGACTATCAACGGACTTGAAAAATAGCGCGAAGAAATATTTCTTTGAGTGGATGAAAAATTACAACGGAATAATCCTGATTATAAAGAGGAAAAATAATTGGTTCTCCCTATTATTTAAGGCTAGGTTCTTGATGTGGCGATGGAGAGTGGTTATTATTCTCCATTGATCGGTTGAACGAACAAGCTTCTCTTCGGGATGCTCTCGAAAAGTAATCAGAGAGGGACTCTATTTTTAGCACATTAAGTGTCTAAAACCCACTTGTTTCTTATTTTCTCTTTCCCTGGACCTTTTAAAAAAAAAGGAGGAAAGCAAAAACCTTTTAGCTTGAAAATTCTCAGCCCTTAATCTTCAAAAGTATCTCTTTCTCTTCTCTGGCCTCTAAAAAGTCCTCTTCTTCATACCTCCTCAGGCTATTTATAAGAGTCAGAGGGTATAATTGTCTCCTTAATCCCTCGGTTTCATTCACTGGTATTTTCTACTAGTGGTCGGTATGATATAAATACCTGTTCTAGTAGTCTAAGTCTACTTTAACTCTAATAAAATTTTATATTATTACAGATTTTTCTTGATTCTTTCAAAAAATTTCAAAATTAATTGAAGATTCTCAAAATTCATGTCGCTATACGACTTTCAAATTTTTAATTTGCAATCGGGGATGAATTTCATGAATTTGATTTTCAATAATGCTCAAAATAATATTTGTATTTTAAAGAATTTTTAGGAATTTTTTCAAATTCAATAGGAATTTAATTGAGTTAAGAAAAGGCAAAATGAAATAAATAAAAAAATATTAAAAAATAAACCCCTATAATAATTCTTCCAAGTTTTAAACCCTTGACCTCCTTACTCAAACCCACAAGCTTCCACTACTATGCCATATTGGTGTGTGGTGGATAAGTATCTAAAATTGCATATTTCATACTATATCTTCACATTTATTTAATATTAAATTCTGTTAATAACACTTCTCTTTCATGTTTCTAGGTCCATGGCATGAATGAAGAAGAAGACCTAAAATCACCATTTAATTGGTGATTAAAGCCTACAAATATAGCCATTGACCTTGGAGGAAGGCTTCATCAAAACTGGGGGCCCAAATCCAGAAAGCAGGACATGCAGCCAACAAGAGGACAAGCGGGCGGCACGCAGCGGGCGGCATTACATACGTCGCCCTAGTACAGCCGCGTTTCTGTGGCTTGGGCCGCATTTCCGCGGCTATTGTGTGGAGCCGCTCTCCAAGATTTGACGCGCGGCTCCGTACAGTCCCTCTGGTGCCCCTTTCACTTATAAATATCCCTTTTATGTTCTGTATTTGGAGGATATTCAGAGAGTTAGGGTAGTTTTCTTCTCCTTGTTATAGTTCAGGGTAGTTTAAGTTAGTTATTCTTCTTCTTCCTCCTTTGTATTTTTTATTTCTTGTAGATCTTGTAATAGGAGAGAGTGTGGTGCATGGTTGGAAAGCAAAGGTGCTTGTAATAGAAGGTGGCAATCTATGAAAGGTTCTCTCTTTACCTCTCTTTATTTTTTTCTCTCTAACTCCTTTTACATGTTTAGCTAATTTTCTCTCATGGCAACTAACTACTAACCACTAACTTACTAACTTCTTACTTGATAATCCACATAAATCTAATAGCCTCTACTTGGCCTTACTGTTGCAAGAGCCATTGATGGCTCATGACGATGGATTCTAACACTTTAACATCCTAACTCTCTAACAAGCTAACATTACTTTATTCCATACTTACTCTTGTTTAGTTTTGATGATTTAAGTGTAGCTTGCACGTGCTTTGTTGAGTTTGGATGTGAAAATTAGCTTATGGGTCATGCTTTGAAATGCTCTTGAACTAAGGACTAGTGATGGCCAAGGATACATGTGAGACAACTATCACTAAGAGGTTAGCATAGTTAGTGGATCCATTAGTAGTTAGTAGCCATGAGTTTTCTTTCCTTTTTACTTTGTTTTAGAAATATTATCAAAAACAACAAATATCTCATTTTCTATGTTCTCACTTCTTTGTGTTTTACTGTACCCTTCTCTTTTCATCTTAGTTTTCTTTTCTTTTCATTCTTTAAAACATTAAAAAAACACTTAACATACACATGAACATACCGTGTCAGCTTTTATTGCCTCTTGTCCCTGTAGATTCGACTCGTTTATCCTCTATACTATAACAGAAGTATCGAGGAAGCCAAAGCACATACATTTTAACTCTTATTTTCACAATGACACTTTTTGTGCATGATTTTTCCCAATCAAATTTTGGCGTCATTGTCGGGGATGGGAACAGTTTGATTTCACGCTTTGTTAACTTTTCTTCTTTATTTTTGGTGTGTAGGTTAAAGTTTTAGTATTGCAGAGGTCCACACTTGCTTTTGTGTGGTTGGGTAAATTCTTATATATTATTATATTCTACTACTAGTTTTTATTTATATTTCTTGTGCACTATAATAATTTTAAGAACTAAAATATAGAAATTTGATGCTTTAAAATGGTTTAGACATTTGCATTTAGGCACATGTCGATTTCAATTCCAATAGACTGTATTTTGTTATTGTGTTGTTGTGATCTTGATGGAGTTGTACATATTGTATTGCATATAGTTAGGACAAATACGTGGGTGATCTACTCTCTTTGTGTGTTCATTCTTATCTATATTGTACACTTGCATGAATTGAACTAAGAGCAAAACCCAATATAACATAAGGTGAGCAAGTCATTACCCTTCCTTAACTCAAAAATCACCTCCCCACTCACACAACCCAAACCTAAATAAAATTTGCTAGACGTTGGCCCCTAGGGACATCTCGGACTCATTTAAGAGATTGACCTAAGGGGGAAGTTGTTAGAAGTTGACTATTGTCAAATCAGTGTCGAAGGTTTGGGATTAAGAGGCGAAACCTCGAATAACAGTGGTTTGGTATAATTAGGCCCGTTGCCCCAGCACGGATACCTCCCACTGATCTTGCCCCTATCTAGCCGATTAACTCGTGGTCAGATTCCAACAATGTACCCCCCCGAACACTCTAACCAGTTAGGAGTCATTTAAGTCTAAGTCAATCCTAGCATAGGCTTGTTTTCTTTTTTTTTCTTTGTTATGTTTCAAATCTTGTTTTCAGACAAAGACTATTGTAGATATGTGAAATGAAACTTCTGGTTGTCTTTTTGTATATGTGTGCGAGTATTTGGCTCATTAACTATAGCATAAGGTATTCACGGGAGAGATTTTCCTCTTCGTGAGTATCTGCTGGCCATCGTTATGTACCTATATTCCGTATTTTGGCAAGCGGGGCGTGACATGTTTTATTGGTATCAGAGCAAGGTTTATTTTAATACTGCACCATATAAAGACAATCAGATTCACTTATAAGAAAAAGCATCTATAATTGTCTGGATACACATCGTTAGCCTAAATTTGTCCTTTAAGTTCCCTTCTAAACTATTCCTTATCCCTTCCTGACACTCATGGCTTGAAACAGAAATGTCCCCTTTTCCTCCCAAGTTGACCCAACCTCAGAGAACACGAAGATCCTCCAAACTCTGAAACGTATGCTGGAATTGCAGCAGGATCAGAATGGCCTGCTTTGGGCTGGAGTGATGAGGGCCCAAGAGACTACGGAGCATGCTCTGATGGGGTTAAGCTCTGACCATGCGTCAACCAACGTGGGGAACGTCTCAGATTTTCAAAGATTGCACCTAAGTAACTTCTCAAGAAATAAGACACCACTAGAGGGGGAACAGTGGCTGATCAAGACGAAGCAACTGTTGAATGCCGCAAAACTTCTTGAAGACCGGGTTGATGTAGTGAGCATCCAACTTACTGATATCGCCCATATCTGGTGGACCGCTAAGATGGAAAGGTTGGCTCTACCCATCAGCTGGAAGACATTCAGTGAAAGTTTCTTGCTAATGTTCTTTCCTATAACGGCAGAGTGGAGATGGAGTGGCAATTCATCAACTTGAATCAAGGAGGACGTATCAAGGATCAGTATGTCGCAGAATTTACCAGACTAAGTTGCTTTGCGCCATACATGGTGGCACAAGAAGGGGACAGTGCCAGGAGGTTTCTTCAAGGGCTGGATATTAACATTCAGAGCCATATTGCTGTACTCCCGCTTAACACCTACTCCCAAGTTCTGGAGACAGTAAGGACTGAGGAGCAGATCTTACAGCAAAGGAGGCGACTGCTAGGCCTCTCCTAGAAATGTCCAATGACCCATATTCCTAGTAGATCCAGCGTCAGGCCCCTACCACCCAAGAAGCATGCCCTGGTTCCAGTACCTGCTCCCCTAGTAGCCTGGAAGGAGTTGGTCTACACCTTCTGTCATCTGCCTAGTCATGCTCTAAAGGACTATAGATGGGCAAATCGCAAGTGCCTACCCTGTAGGGCTAGTGATCATCAGCTCCGCGACTGTACGAAGGCCAACAATTTCATATCCAGAGGACCCATGTTGCAGCAGGTTCCAACCCGCGCATAGCCCCGAGTTGCACTTCCAACTCAGCAGGAGATGTTCCTTAGAACCAAGGGAAAGACGCCTCAGCAAGGTCGACCGGTGAAGAGGCAGGGCCGAGCCTACAATCTGACTATAGAGGAAGTTGAAGTGGCTGATGGAGTCGTCGCAGGTACCATCTTAGTACAATCTATTCCTATATATGTTCTCTTTGATTCTAGGAATACCCATTCTTTATTTCTACAAACTTTATTGCTCGGCACCACATTTCTTATGATGATATGGTTAATCCCTGAAACATAGCCATTGGAGGCGGGATAGTTGTCTGTTCTAATGAATGTAGGAAGTCCCCTATAGTGATATGTGGTAGAGAGTTTCTAGCTGACCTGATAGTCATAAACGACTCTGGGTTTGACGTTGTCTTGGGCATGAACTGGTTAGGCACTTCCTATGCTCTCATTGACTGTCGAAGATGAAAGTTACTTTTGGGTCCCCAGTCATCCAGAGTTTGAATTCTATACTGGGGATGTAACTCTGGAGCAAGCCCAATTCAAGAAGAGGCAATTAAAGGGAGTGCTAGAGTCCTTGAACTCTAAGAAGCAGGTTAATATACCTGATATAGTATGTGAATTTCTAGATATCTTTCCTGAGGATCTCCTGGACTACCCCCCATTCGAGAGATTGAATTTAGTATCAAAGTCATGCCTGGAATAGCTCCTATTTCTAAGGCGTCATACCGCATGGCTTCGATAGAATTAGCAGAACTGAAGAAGCAGATTTAAGAATTGCTCGATAAGGGGTTAATCTGACCGAGTGCTTCACCCTGGGGCGCTCCGGTCCCTTTAGTCAAGAAGAAGGATGGTAGCCAGCGACTATGCATTGATTACCAGAGCTGAACCACGTCACAGTCAAGAATATGTATCCTTTCCCTTGGATTGATGATCTCTTCGATCAACTGGGAGGAGTCACAATATTCTTTAAGCTAACCAAGTGCGGGTGAAAGCTGAGAATATATCTGAGAATGCTTTTCGGACGCGATATGGACATTTTGATTTCCTTATTATGCCATTCGGAGTCACCAATGCTCCTGCAGTATTCATGGACTTGATGAATCGCGTTTTTTCTCCATACTTAGATCAATTTATCATGGTCTTTATTGATGATATCCTGATCTATTCCAAGACCAAAGAGGAGCACGCTGAGCACTTGAGGATTGTCCTACAAATTCTAAGACAAAAGAAGTTATATGCAAAGCTTAGTAGTTGCTCTTTTCAGCTAGACGATGTGTCATTTCTCGAGCACATCATATCTGGGGATGGCATCTCGGTGGATCCAACCAAAGTAGAAGCTGTCAGAGATTAGCCAATCCTAAGTCTGTCACGAAAAAGAGAAGTTTTCGTGGACTAGCTAGCTGTTATCGTCGGTTTGTCCAAAATTTCTCCAGGATTGCTGAGCCTCTAACTAAGTTCACTAGAAAGGAAGTGAAGTATCGGTGGACTGAGGAATGCCCGTTAGCATTCGAGGAACAGAAGGATCGATGACAACAGCACCAGTTCTAGCAATTTCAGATGGATCTGGGGGGATGGTGATACATAGTGATGCTTCTGGGCGCAGCCTGGGCTGTGTGTTGATGCAACGAGGCAGAGTGATATCATTCGCCTCAAGACAACTAAAGCCCCATGAGAGAAATTACCCAACCCATGATTTAGAACTGGCAGTGATCTTCATCCTTAAAGTGTGGAGACACTATCTTCTCGGAGAGCGTATGGAGATATTCACAGATCATAAGAGTCTCAAGTACATTTTTACCCAGAAGGAGCTCAACATGCGCCAGAGGAGATGGCTAGAGCTCATGACAGACTATGATCTAGATCTGCAATACCACCGCAGGAAGGTGAATATAGTTCCTGATACTCTCAGTAGGAAGCCTCTTTCATGTTGATGACTTAGTAGAAGGAGATGTATGAAGAGATCCTTAGGCTAGACTTGGAGATCATTCTACCTGGAGATATTAGAAGACTCATAACCTTTGTGACTTAACCATCTCTGATCGAGAAGATCAAGGAGGTTCAGAAGGAAGACCCTAAGTTGCAAAAAGCTCAGAGAAGAAGTGAAAGCTGGACTAAGGCAAGATATAGTCATCCATGCAGATGATTCGCTTTGGTTTATATCATCTGGGGAAGTTCAAAGGGAGTTGCTCTCTAAAGCTCATAGTTCGCCTTATTCGGTACACCCCTGGGGGTACTAAAATGTACAGAGACCTCAAGCAACACTTTTGGTGGCACAGGATGAAGAGATAGATAGCTCAATTCGTCACCCGTTTGTAAAACACCTAGAGGGGGTGAATAGGTGTAAGTGCTAATCTAATAAACTAAATGCAAACTAAGTGCGCTAAATGCGGAAGCTAATGCAAATCTGCAACACACTTAATACAATCCAACAAGTATAGGCCGAATTCCCCTTGCGAGGCTCTGGACTAACTCCTCTTGATTCCCCTAGATATGGGTTGAGGCGCTATGTGAAGCTCTTGTTGGATGAGTATAGGTGATGCACAAACACACAAGCAATTCAAGCAATGTGCACACACAATCAAGCCAAGCAATCAAGGATATAGCAATATGAATTAATGCAAGGCAATAAGAAATATGCTCAACACAAGCAAGTATGATATGAGATGAAGTATGATGCTTTGCACAAAGTAAATGAGAGAGAGTTAGAGAGACAATGGGAGCAATCGCAAACACCAAGATTTGTTTCGAGGTTCGAGCACCTTGCTCTACATCCCCGCCTACACCACCGTGTAGGATTTCCACTATCTCAACTCCCACCGAGGGAACCTCTACCGAAGAGGATTTCTTACAACTCTAGGAGTACCAAACTCCTCTCTCAAACAACAACCTCCTCACAACCGAGGGGTTAGGCCCGTAGCCAAAACAACAACCAATCCACACACCTCTACCGAAGAGGCTCACAACCAAACACTATCACCTCTACCTAAGAGGGATCCACAACACAATCACCCGATCACCTCTACCGAAGAGGGATTCACAAATATAAGGGTGTTTAAAACTATGAGGTTTACAACAAACAACCTCAAACACTACTCTTTCTTTTTCTCTTATCTTTTTCCACAAAAACCAGATCCTAATAGTTTAGGATAGAAGATAGCTCAAGTGTGGAAACAAGTGTTTTTGGAAACAAGCAACAAAGAAAAATCTTTGGGAAAATACTTGCAATATGATAGAATTGAAGATCTAAGAAAAAATCCCAAAAACCTATTTTTCTTTGATTTTCCAAAAACCCAAAACAAATAAAGATGAGAAGTTTTTGCACTTAAAACTCTTTTGAAAACTCTTTTAAACACCTCAGAAAACTGAAATTTTTCTCTTAGAAAACTTAACCAAAATCCCAAAGAGATGGGGTTTATATAGCCCCTATACAAAACTAGCCGTTAGGCTGAGTTGGCAGTCTGACAGACTGCCGGTCGACCGGTCCGGTCGACCGCCAACGGTCAAAAATGTGACCGTTGGGCAATAGCGGTCGACCGGCCCGGTCGACCGAAACATCCTGAGAGCAGAACTCTCATCTCGGTCGACCGGCCCGGTCGACCGTCCCAGAGACTCCAAAACGTGCACAGACTTGTGCACGTCGGTCGACCGTCCCGGTCGACCGGCCTATGGTGCGGTCGACCGGTCCGGTCGACCGACTTGGCCTGTCAGCCAGTCCTCAGTTCTGCACAGATACGGGATTTGAAAATAGGTCTTTTCACTCAATAAAAATCCCATAAATTCACAGTAAATCAAAAAAATAGTTTTAATCACAATAAAAACTGTTTTTCTAAAAATATGTTTTTCTAAAACTTGTTTTATCATTTTACTTTGATAACCAAACTTGTGATAAAAATTTCAAGACATATATCAATCATATCAATTCATTTTTGTGTCTTGCCAATTTTATCAAAAACAAAACTTGTATTTTATCAAACTAGAATTTTCCAAAACATGAATAGGATAGTCAAAATAAGTTTGTTTAAAAAATTAAGCATGCATGTATAGAATGAAGCAACTATACATATATCAATTTAAACTTGTTTTGATAAACTATTCATGAAAACCAAAACTCAATCATAAAACGTGTGTGATTTGTGCACTTGAGCATATCAACTAAACTAAGCTTTACAAATATGGATCTAAAACACAAACTCTAAACTAGATACCTAAGTCTTCTTGACGATCTTCATCTTCAAGTAGACTTGCTCCAAAACTCCGTGATTCTCCAAGTGCAAAGGTATGATCTTTAAGCTTTGGCACCGGAATCATCATGAATAGCTTCTAATCATCTTGTTGAAGCTAATCACCAACCTAATATCCTGTTAATGATCTGAAACTTAGAAACACAATAATATTAGTAAACATAACTACATGAGTGTTGATCATCATCAAAACTAGAGTGGAAGGCCATTGGGCCAACAATCTCCCCCTTTTTGATGATGACAAAACTCAGGAGTTATATATGCATGGATTAAAGATAAGCTTCAAAGAAGCTCCCCCTTAACTCATGCATAACAAATGAATAAATAAATATGCAATGAAAGCTTATGATTCTAAACAAGAGACATACATATTTTTCATATATTTATGTTTATTTGCTTATGCATGAACTCAATATATGTAAAAACATAAAGAAGCATATATAAACTCTAGATACCAATTACAACAATTACAAAGCAAGCTTTGGATATCAATTAAACTTAATAAACAATTAAACTTAATATTCTTGATATTAAAACATAATATATGCATATAAAACATAAATACTTCTCCCCCTTTTTGTCAATCATCAACAAAGGGGTAAACAATAAAACCATAGATAAAATGAGGGGTAAAAATCTTTCTCCCCTTTCTGTCAATCAAAATAATAACAAACAATGTTCTCCCCCTTTTTGTCTAAAACAAAAAAAATCAATAAGGGGTGACTACAAACATGATATCAATTAAAAAATATGTCAATGAAGCATCTTGATACCAATAAATAAGGATCAATATATGTTATATGCTATATACATTCATGAAGAGGAAGACGCTAAGTTAGCTTCCCTACACATATGCATTACATGAAGAAGGGATGACAAGCCCTAACTCACATAACACATATTATGTAATGCATAAGAGGAGATGTGAAGCTCCCCCTACACGCGTATATCATATAAAGAAGAGTTGTCAAGCTCCTCAATTTATAATATACTCAACATGAATCTATATGTAAGAGAGATGTTAAGCTCTCCTTGCATATAGGAAATACAAATCAAAACTTTGAATATTTTCTTTAAACAACATTTTGAGATACCAATTGTAATTAAACATAACAAATTACCAATTGTAAAACAACATAACAAATTTTGAATGTCTAAACACAAATTTTGATACCAATTGTAAAAATATATTTCATTTTGAAAAACATATAAACAAATTTGATGTTGATATCATATGTTCAAAATAACAACTTTTGATCATAAAGAGTGGGAGTACAAATACCAATTGAAATACAAAATCAAATTTTCTCCCCCTTTATGAGATACAAACTAAAGACATGCATAGTCTTGATAACAATTTAAAAGTAATCAATTTAAACAAAATTGAAACTCAAGCACTAGCATAAATACAAACATATATATGTATGAAAGATAGATACCAATAGAAATTGATATACTTGGAATTTAAAGCATACATACATACATAATAAACATATGAGTATACAAAAGGTCAAAATGATACCAATTGAAAGAGTTCAATGATACCAATTGACATAACAATAAGTTCAAGTGTATACATCATATTATCTACCACCCAATCATAATTCAAGTTTTAAAGATTTTCAATTTAGGGCATACATGAACATGATCTCCCATCCTACCGCCCTTAGATAGTAGGGGTTTTCAAAGATAGATTTGAAAATGTAGTTTTGTTTGAAAATCTCTACCAAAGTGAAGAACATCGCAACTAGTTAAATGGAAAAACTTGTTAACTAGTACGAAATCCTTCAAGCAAGGAATAAAACAAAATTGTTTTTCATAAACATGAAATTCACATCATATCAAACACTCAAGTTCAATTAGGCATAAATAAGACTCATGAAAACAAAACATGAGCAAGCAATAGATGTGAGTGTACAAATAAAATGTGAAGATCATAATCATGAAAAATATTTTATTAAGCTCAATTATTCCTTAAAACATAATTCCATCAAAAACATGAAAAATCATATAAAACTACTTATTTAATCTTCAAGGCTTATGTATGTCTAATACAAGCTAAAATATACATACATATCCAAAACTCAACGAGTCCACTAAATGTGTATTCATGAAGGCACGTGGCTCAAAAAGATGTATATGTATAAGATTGTTTGAACTAGATGGACATATACATGAAGTTAAACATAAATACATGAAAGACATGAAAATCATGATAAGCTAAATTTTCATCAAGGCAATTTTCATTTCAAGGTATATGTATGAATTGTCAACACAAGAAGTATACATACATATCCCTAAACACAATTTGAGTCCATAATATAGATTTGCATGAAAGGCAAATGACTCAAGGGTATACATGTATATCTTAAGGTTTGGCAATACAAACATATACATGAAGTGAAATACACAATCATAAGTAAATTCAAAAAATGAGAATACAAGTTTAATATGTATGAATCATCAAAACTAGACTATACTAGCACATCTAATGGGTTTCAAATAAGCATTCAATTCCAACTATATATAGATTTATTTGTAGCCCACTCTATGTACAAGTATATAACTAGTCTTAATGAAAACTAACACTTAAACATATATTCAAAACATGAAGCATCAAAAACACATATAAAAATCATCATGATAAAAGTAAAACATGATTATTATATAAATTCACATGTATTAGATTCATGATGTACATTATAGCTCAAACAAAAGTGAGAACACTATTATGGGTTCATATAAGCATGTGTGTCTCAAATACTATATATGTATGTCAAGGATCTAATAAACATGGAATGAACATACTAATCCATAGACATCAAAAACATGCTATAAACAATGAATATTAAAAGCATGTAAACAATAAATGGGAGTAAAGGATTGTTACCAAAAAACGAAGAAGCAACTCTCCTTGTCTCCAAAACTTGGTGGTCCTCTCCACCAACTCTTCCCTTGAAAGTGATGCATCCAATAGATTTCCTTTAAGTCCGGAACGCATCCACTCCAAGGTGTCATCACTCTCACGTCATGTGAGAGCCCACACCTACATCAAAAACAATAGGAGGGGTGGTCTTTGGTACCCATATCTTCTTGGGTCCATGGGGGTTAGTACCTTCTCTAACCCAAACAAAATTCTTTGCTAAATTAGGAGTATGTAATCTATCATAACAAAATTTAGCAAGGTGGCCCTTACGTCCACAATGTGTACATGAGTACACATGAGCATACATGTGTTGATGGTGTCCGTGTGGAGCATGTGTATGCCGTGATGGGTGTGCATGCATAAAGGATGGAACTTGTTTCTTTCGAACCAAGGTTTCCAACCGTGAGTGGTTCATGGCACATTGGCTCATAGTGGAGCCCAAACAATCCATTTTCTTCTTTAACAAATTTATATCATTTTCGAGCATAGAAGAAGTGGAACATGCAATGGGTGATTTAGGTGAAACTACCCTAGCATGGCAAACATGAGAATCAATCTTATTTTGCAAAACAATATTTTTCTCTAAGCAAACATTTAAATCATTGGAAATAGAAATGATTTTGTTTTTCAAAACAACATTCTCTTTTAAAACAAAATCAACTTTAGAAGATAAATTTTCATTTTTCTTCAAAAGAATTTCACAATCATTTTTAGACTTTAAAAATTTATTTTCTTTTAAAGCAAGTTCCAATTGAGATCTCAATGAATCCCTTTCATTATAGACCTCAACCTTTTCTTGCAAAACACAATCAAGTCTAGCATGCAAACTTTTATTTTCTTTTTCAATATCTAGACTTTTCTTTTTCAAAATCTTAAAATTTTCAATTAACTTTTCACAAACAATAGATAGTTCTTCATTCAAAACATGGGGATCAACGATATCATCACTTGAAGAACTAGCATCATAATCACTATCTAGGTGGGATTCCGAATGTACCTCAAGGGAGTCATTCCCTTGGACCATGAAGCATTGTGGATCGGATTCTCCACTAGATTCCTCTTCTTGAATTTGTACTTGAAGCTCGGAGGTGTTGGTGGTTGTCAATTTGTTCCACACTACAAAAGCGGAATCAAAGTTAGAAACACATAAAAGATAATCTTTAGATAAAGTGCTTCTAATGGCCTCTAGGGCTTGTGCATTGGCCCCTATATGATTGCAATCACCAAGATAACATCTCTTGGTGGCGGCAAGGAAGACATGCAAACCTAGGGTCTTTAGGTACATGGACATCCTATACTTCCAAACATCAATGTTGGAAGGGTCAAAGCTAGGAGGGGTCATGAAGTCCATGGTAAACTATATATGAATGTGCAAACAAACAAATGCAAATGAGATTAGCAAGCAAATGGATCTCACTCCTAGGATGTTAAGCCTAATATCAGGAGCACTAGCTCTGATACCAATTGTAAAACACCTAGAGGGGGGTGAATAGGTGTAAGTGCTAATCTAATAAACTAAATGCAAAGTAAGTGCGCTAAATGCGGAAGCTAATGCAAATCTTGCAACACACTTAATACAATCCAACAAGTGTAGCCGAATTCCCCTTGCGAGGCTCTGGACTAACTCCTCTTGATTCCCCTAGATATGGGTTGAGGCGCTATGTGAAGCTCTTTTTGGATGAGTATAGGTGATGCACAAACACACAAGCAATTCAAGCAATGTGCACACACAATCAAGCCAAGCAATCAAGGATATAGCAATATGAATTAATGCAAGGCAATAAGAAATATGCTCAACACAAGCAAGTATGATATGAGATGAAGTATGATGCTTTGCACAAAGTAAATGAGAGAGAGTTAGAGAGACAATGGGAGCAATCGCAAACACCAAGATTTGTTTCGAGGTTCGAGCACCTTGCTCTACATCCCGCCTACACCACCGTGTAGGATTTCCACTATCTCAACTCCCACCGAGGGAACCTCTACCGAAGAGGATTTCTTACAACTCTAGGAGTACCAAACTCCTCTCTCAAACAACAACCTCCTCACAACCGAGGGGTTAGGCCCGTAGCCAAAACAACAACCAATCCACACACCTCTACCGAAGAGGCTCACAACCAAACACTATCACCTCTACCTAAGAGGGATCCACAACACAATCACCCGATCACCTCTACCGAAGAGGGATTCACAAATATAAGGGTGTTTACAACTATGAGGTTTACAACAAACAACCTCAAACACTTCTCTTTCTTTTTCTCTTATCTTTTTCCACAAAAACAAGATCCTAATAGTTTAGGATAGAAGATAGCTCAAGTGTGGAAACAAGTGTTTTTGGAAACAAGCAACAAAGAAAAATCTTTGGGAAAATACTTACAATATGATAGAATTGAAGATCTAAGCAAAAATCCCAAAAACCTATTTTTCTTTGATTTTCCAAAAACCCAAAACAAATAAAGATGAGAAGTTTTTGCACTTAAAACTCTTTTGAAAACTCTTTTAAACACCTCAGAAAACTGGAAATTTTTCTCTTAGAAAACTTAACCAAAATCCCCAAAGAGATGGGGTTTATATAGCCCCTATACAAAACTAGCCGTTAGGCTGAGTTGGCAGTCTGACAGACTGCCGATCGACTGCCAACGGTCAAAAATGTGACCGTTGGGCAATAGCGGTCGACCGGCCCGGTCGACCGAAACATCCTGAGAGCAGAACTCTCATCTCGGTCGACCGGCCCGGTCGACCGTCCCAGAGACTCCAAACGTGCACAGACTTGTGCACGTCGGTCGACCGTCCCCGTCGACCGGCCTATGGTGCGGTCGACCGGTCCGGTCGACCGACTTGGCCTATCAGCCAGTCCTCAGTTCAGCACAGATACGGGATTGAAAATAGGTCTTTTCACTCAATAAAAATCTCATAAATTCACAGTAAATCAAAAAAAATAGTTTTAATCACAATAAAAACTGTTTTTCTAAAAATATGTTTTCTTAAACTTGTTTTATCATTTTACTTTGATAACCAAACTTGTGATAAAAATTTCAAGACATATATCAATCATATCAATTCATTTTTGTGTCTTGCCAATTTTATCAAAAACAAAACTTGTATTTTATCAAACTAGAATTTTTCAAAACATGAATAGGATAGTCAAAATAAGTTTGTTTAAAAAATTAAGCATGCCTGTATAGAATGAAGCAACTATACATATATCAATTTAAACTTGTTTTGATAACTATTCATGAAAACCAAAACTCAATCATAAAACGTGTGTGATTTGTGCACTTGAGCATATCAACTAAACTAAGCTTTACAAATATGGATCTAAAACACAAACTCTAAACTAGATACCTAAGTCTTCTTGACGATCTTCATCTTCAAGTAGACTTGCTCCAAAACTCCGTGATTCTCCAAGTGCAAAGGTATGATCTTTAAGCTTTGGCACCGGAATCATCATGAATAGCTTCTAATCATCTTGTTGAAGCTAATCACCAACCTAATATCCTGTTAATGATCTGAAACTTAGAAACACAATAATATTAGTAAACATAACTACATGAGTGTTGATCATCATCAAAACTAGAGTGGAAAGCCATTGGGCCAACAATCTCCCCCTTTTTGATGATGACAAAACTCATGGAGTTATATATGCATGGATTAAAGATAAGCTTCAAAGAAGCTCCCCCTTAACTCATGCATAACAAATGAATAAATAAATATGCAATGAAAGCTTATGATTCTAAACAAGAGACATACATATTTTTCATATAATTATGTTTATTTGCTTATGCATGAACTCAATATATGTAAAAACATAAAGAAGCATATATAAACTCTAGATACCAATTACAACAATTACAAAGCAAGCTTTGGATATCAATTAAACTTAATAAACAATTAAACTTAATATTCTTGATATTAAACATAATATATGCATATAAAACATAAATACTTCTCCCCCTTTTTGTCAATCATCAACAAAGGGGTAAACAATCAAAACCATAGATAAAATGAGGGGTAAAAATCTTTCTCCCCTTTCTGTCAATCAAAATAATACAAACAATGTTCTCCCCCTTTTTGTCTAAAACAAAAAAATCAATAAGGGGTGACTACAAACATGATATCAATTAAAAAATATGTCAATGAAGCATCTTGATACCAATAAATAAGGATCAATATATGTTATATGCTATTTACATTCATGAAGAGGAAGACGCTAAGTTAGCTTCCCTACACATATGCATTACATGAAGAAGGGATGACAAGCCCTAACTCACATAACACATATTATGTAATGCATAAGAGGAGATGTGAAGCTCCCCCTACACGCGTATATCATATAAAGAAGAGTTGTCAAGCTCCTCAATTTATAATATACTCAACATGAATCTATATATAAGAGAGATGTTAAGCTCTCCTTGCATATAGGAAATACAAATCAAAACTTTGAATATTTTCTTTAAACAACATTTTGAGATACCAATTGTAATTAAACATAACAAATTACCAATTGTAAAACAACATAACAAATTTTGAATGTCTAAACACAAATTTTGATACCAATTGTAAGAATATATTTCATTTTGAAAAACATATAAACAAATTTGATGTTGATATCATATGTTCAAAATAACAACTTTTGATCATAAAGAGTGGGAGTACAAATACCAATTGAAATACAAAATCAAATTTTCTCCCCCTTTATGAGATACAAACTAAAGACATGCATAGTCTTGATAACAATTTAAAAGTAATCAATTTAAACAAAATTGAAACTCAAGCACTAGCATAAATACAAACATATATATGTATGAAAGATAGATACCAATAGAAATTGATATACTTGGAATTTAAAGCATACATACATACATAATAAACATATGAGTATACAAAAGGTCAAAATGATACCAATTGAAAGAGTTCAATGATACCAATTGACATAACAATAAGTTCAAGTGTATACATCATATTATCTACCACCCAATCATAATTCAAGTTTTAAAGATTTTCAATTTAGGGCATACATGAACATGATCTCCCATCCTACCGCCCTTAGATAGTAGGGGTTTTCAAAGATAGATTTGAAAATGTAGTTTTGTTTGAAAATCTCTACCAAAGTGAAGAACATCGCAACTAGTTAAATGGAAAAACTTGTTAACTAGTACGAAATCCTTCAAGCAAGGAATAAAACAAAATTGTTTTTCATAAACATGAAATTCACATCATATCAAACACTCAAGTTCAATTAGGCATAAATAAGACTCATGAAAACAAAACATGAGCAAGCAATAGATGTGAGTGTACAAATAAAATGTGAAGATCATAATCATGAAAAATATTTCATTAAGCTCAATTATTCCTTAAAACATAATTCCATCAAAAACATGAAAAATCATATAAAACTACTTATTTAATCTTCAAGGCTTATGTATGTCTAATACAAGCTAAAATATACATACATATCCAAAACTCAACGAGTCCACTAAATGTGTATTCATGAAGGCACGTGGCTCAAAAAGATGTATATGTATAAGATTAGTTTGAACTAGATGGACA
This sequence comes from Agave tequilana, assembly GCA_038442645.1. Lineage (NCBI taxonomy): Eukaryota > Viridiplantae > Streptophyta > Magnoliopsida > Asparagales > Asparagaceae > Agave > Agave tequilana. The sequence goes on along the minus strand of JAVJIF010001179.1, from coordinate 279,962 downwards.
TATACATGAAGTTAAACATAAATACATGAAAGACATGAAAATCATGATAAGCTAAATTTTCATCAAGGCAATTTTCATTTCAAGGTATATGTATGAATTGTCAGCACAAGAAGTATACATACATATCCCTAAACACAATTTGAGTCCATAATATAGATTTGCATGAAAGGCAAATGACTCAAGGGGTATACATGTATATCTTAAGGTTTGGCAATACAAACATATACATGAAGTGAAATACACAATCATAAAGTAAATTCAAAAAATGAGAATACAAGTTTAATATGTATGAATCATCAAAACTAGACTATACTAGCACATCTAATGGGTTCAAATAAGCATTCAATTCCAACTATATATAGATTTATTTGTAGCCCACTCTATGTACAAGTATATAACTAGTCTTAATGAAAACTAACACTTAAACATATATTCAAAACATGAAGCATCAAAAACACATATAAAAATCATCATGATAAAAGTAAAACATGATTATTATATAAATTCACATGTATTAGATTCATGATGTACATTATAGCTCAAACAAAAGTGAGAACACTAATTATGGGTTCATATAAGCATGTGTGTCTCAAATACTATATATGTATGTCAAGGATCTAATAAACATGGAATGAACATACTAATCCATAGACATCAAAAACATGCTATAAACAATGAATATTAAAGCATGTAAACAATAAATGGGAGTAAAGGATTGTTACCAAAAAACGAAGAAGCAACTCTCCTTGTCTCCAAAACTTGGTGGTCCTCTCCACCAACTCTTCCTTTGAAAGTGATGCATCCAATAGATTTCCTTTAAGTCCGGAACGCATCCACTCCAAGGTGTCATCACTCTCACGTCATGTGAGAGCCCACACCTACATCAAAGACAATAGGAGGGGTGGTCTTTGGTACCCATATCTTCTTGGGTCCATGGGGGTTAGTACCTTCTCTAACCCAAACAAAATTCTTTGCTAAATTAGGAGTATGTAATCTATCATAACAAAATTTAGTAAGGTGGCCCTTACGTCCACAATGTGTACATGAGTACACATGAGCATACATGTGTTGATGGTGTCCGTGTGGAGCATGTGTATGCCGTGATGGGTGTGCATGCATAAAGGATGGAACTTGTTTCTTTCGAACCAAGGTTTCCAACCGTGAGTGGTTCATGGCACATTGGCTCATAGTTGAGCCCAAACAATCCATTTTCTTCTTTAACAAATTTATATCATTTTCGAGCATAGAAGAAGTGGAACATGCAATGGGTGATTTAGGTGAAACTACCCTAGCATGGCAAACATGAGAATCAATCTTATTTTGCAAAACAATATTTTTCTGTAAGCAAACATTTAAATCATTGGAAATAGAAATGATTTTGTTTTTCAAAACAACATTCTCTTTTAAAACAAAATCAACTTTAGAAGATAAATTTTCATTTTTCTTCAAAAGAATTTCACAATCATTTTTAGACTTTAAAAATTTATTTTCTTTTAAAGCAAGTTCCAATTGAGATCTCAATGAATCCCTTTCATTATAGACCTCAACTTTTTCTTGCAAAACACAATCAAGTCTAGCATGCAAACTTTTATTTTCTTTTTCAATATCTAGACTTTTCTTTTTCAAAATCTTAAAATTTTCAATTAACTTTTTACAAACAATAGATAGTTCTTCATTCAAAACATGGGGATCAACGATATCATCACGTGAAGAACTAGCATCATAATCACTATCTAGGTGGGATTCCGAATGTACCTCAAGGGAGTCATTCCCTTGGACCATGAAGCATTGTGGATCGGATTCTCCACTAGATTCCTCTTCTTGAATTTGTACTTGAAGCTCGGAGGTGTTGGTGGTTGTCAATTTGTTCCACACTACAAAAGCGGAATCAAAGTTAGAAACATATAAAAGATAATCTTTAGATAAAGTGCTTCTAATGGCCTCTAGGGCTTGTGCATTGGCCCCTATATGATTGCAATCACCAAGATAACATCTCTTGGTGGCGGCAAGGAAGACATGCAAACCTAGGGTCTTTAGGTACATGGACATCCTATACTTCCAAACATCAATGTTGGAAGGGTCAAAGCTAGGAGGGGTCATGAAGTCCATGGTAAACTATATATGAATGTGCAAACAAACAAATGCAAATGAGATTAGCAAGCAAATGGATCTCACTCCTAGGATGTTAAGCCTAATATCAGGAGCACTAGCTCTGATACCAATTGTAAAACACCTAGAGGGGGGGTGAATAGGTGTAAGTGCTAATCTAATAAACTAAATGCAAAGTAAGTGCGCTAAATGCGGAAGCTAATGCAAATCTTGCAACACACTTAATACAATCCAACAAGTGTAGCCGAATTCCCCTTGCGAGGCTCTGGACTAACTCCTCTTGATTCCCCTAGATATGGGTTGAGGCGCTATGTGAAGCTCTTGTTGGATGAGTATAGGTGATGCACAAACACACAAGCAATTCAAGCAATGTGCACACACAATCAAGCCAAGCAATCAAGGATATAGCAATATGAATTAATGCAAGGCAATAAGAAATATGCTCAACACAAGCAAGTATGATATGAGATGAAGTATGATGCTTTGCACAAAGTAAATGAGAGAGAGTTAGAGAGACAATGGGAGCAATCGCAAACACCAAGATTTGTTTCGAGGTTCGAGCACCTTGCTCTACATCCCCGCCTACACCACCGTGTAGGATTTCCACTATCTCAACTCCCACCGAGGGAACCTCTATCGAAGAGGATTTCTTACAACTCTAGGAGTACCAAACTCCTCTCTCAAACAACAACCTCCTCACAACCGAGGGGTTAGGCCCGTAGCCAAAACAACAACCAATCCACACACCTCTACCGAAGAGGCTCACAACCAAACACTATCACCTCTACCTAAGAGGGATCCACAACACAATCACCCGATCACCTCTACCGAAGAGGGATTCACAAATATAAGGGTGTTTACAACTATGAGGTTTACAACAAACAACCTCAAACACTTCTCTTTCTTTTTCTCTTATCTTTTTCCACAAAAACAAGATCCTAATAGTTTAGGATAGAAGATAGCTCAAGTGTGGAAACAAGTGTTTTTGGAAACAAGCAACAAAGAAAAATCTTTGGGAAAATACTTGCAATATGATAGAATTGAAGATCTAAGCAAAAATCCCAAAAACCTATTTTTCTTTAATTTTCCAAAACCCAAAACAAATAAAGATGAGAAGTTTTTGCACTTAAAACTCTTTTGAAAACTCTTTTAAACACCTCAGAAAACTGAAAATTTTTCTCTTAGAAAACTTAACCAAAATCCCCAAAGAGATGGGGTTTATATAGCCCCTATACAAAACTAGCCGTTAGGCTGAGTTGGCAGTCTGACAGACTGCCGGTCGACCGTCCGGTCGACCGCCAACGGTCAAAAATGTGACCGTTGGGCAATAGCGGTCGACCGGCCCGGTCGACCGAAACATCCTGAGAGCAGAACTCTCATCTCGGTCGACCGGCCCGGTCGACCGTCCCAGAGACTCCAAAACGTGCACAGACTTGTGCACGTCGGTCGACCGTCCCGGTCGACCGGCCTATGGTGCGGTCGACCGGTCCGGTCGACCGACTTGGCCTGTCAGCCAGTCCTCAGTTCTGCACAGATACGAGATTTGAAAATAGGTCTTTTCACTCAATAAAAATCCCATAAATTCACAGTAAATCAAAAAAATAGTTTTAATCACAATAAAAACTGTTTTCTAAAAATATGTTTTTCTAAAACTTGTTTTATCATTTTACTTTGATAACCAAACTTGTGATAAAAATTTCAAGACATATATCAATCATATCAATTCATTTTTGTGTCTTGCCAATTTTATCAAAAACAAAACTTGTATTTTATCAAACTAGAATTTTCCAAAACATGAATAGGATAGTCAAAATAAGTTTGTTTAAAAAATTAAGCATGCATGTATAGAATGAAGCAACTATACATATATCAATTTAAACTTGTTTTGATAAACTATTCATGAAAACCAAAACTCAATCATAAAACGTGTGTGATTTGTGCACTTGAGCATATCAACTAAAATAAGCTTTACAAATATGGATCTAAAACACAAACTCTAAACTAGATACCTAAGTCTTCTTGACGATCTTCATCTTCAAGTAGACTTGCTCCAAAACTCCGTGATTCTCCAAGTGCAAAGGTATGATCTTTAAGCTTTGGCACCGGAATCATCATGAATAGCTTCTAATCATCTTGTTGAAGCTAATCACCAACCTAATATCCTGTTAATGATCTGAAACTTAGAAACACAAGAATATTAGTAAACATAACTACATGAGTGTTGATCATCATCAAAACTAGAGTGGAAGGCCATTGGGCCAACACCGTTGCCTTGTGTGCCAACAAGTTAAGGTGGAACACCAGAGGACGGCCGGGCTGCTACAACCACTCCCTATTCCCGAATGGAAGTGGGAGAATATCACCATGGACTTTGTTGTAGGCCTGCCTAGGAGTCCAAGAGGGAACAATGCTATATGGATGATTGTGGACCAACTCAGTAAGAGTGCTCATTTTATACCTTTCAGAGTCGAACAGTCCACTGAAGCACTGGCAAAGAAGTATATGCAGGAAATAGTAAGACTGCATGAAGTCCCTGTTAGTATTGCTTCAGATAGAGACACTAGAATTGTGTCGTGTTTCTGGGATAGTCTTCAGAGGAGCTTAGGCAGTAAGTTAAAGTTCAGCACGACATTCCATCCTCAGACTGATGGCCAATCAGAAAGAACCATCCTAAACGATATGCTTAGAGCTTGTATACTGCACTTTAAGGGATCATGGGATGACCATATGTATTTAGTAGAGTTCTCCTACAACAATAGCTATCAGACTAGTATCCAGATGGCTTCATATGAGGCACTTTATGGGAGAAAGTGCAGATCTCCTGTGTGTTAGGATGACATTGGCGAAAGAAAGCTGCTCGGCCTAGATCTGATTTTACAAATAGTAGAGAAGGCAGCCAAGACCAAGAAACATATGAAAGCCACTCAAGATCGTTAGAAGAAGTGGGCCGATGCTAAGAGAAGATCCTTAGAGTTTGCAGTAGATGACCATATATTTCTTAAGATCTCACCAACTCGAGGAGTCATTAGGTTCGGCTGCAGTGGGAAGCTGAGTCCCAGATATATTGGACTTTTTGACATCACAAAGCGAGTCGGAGAAGTAGCATACCGAGTAGCCTTACCTCCAGTACTAATGGTGTTCATAATGTATTCCACATCTCTCAATTAAGAAAGTATATCAGGGACAACCAACATATCCTGGACTATTCAGATCTGAGACTGAACCGCAATCTATCCTATAAGGCTCAGCCAATCCGGATCATCGACAAGAAGGAAAAGGTTATGAAGAACAAGACCATTCCCCTGGTACTGGTGTCTTGGGATCCAAACTCTCCTAAGGATTTCACCTGGGAACGGGAAGATGAGATCAGGGCTAAATATCTTCATCTCTTTTCAGGTAACTTATCTCACTTCTAACTATCTATTCATCGTCTTATATCTTAGAATACTCTTCTCCTTGTTTACTTTTGAATTTCGAGGATGAAATTCTTTTTATTAGGTGGGCTAGATTGTAACCTTCAGTTCCAGTCACTGGTATTTTCTACTGGTGGTGGGTATGATATAAATACCTGTTCTGGTGGTCTAAACTAAGTCTACTTTAACCCTAATAAAATTTTCTAATATTTCAGATTTTCTTGATTCTTCCAAAAATTTTCAAAATTAATTGAAGATTCTCAAAATTCATGTCGCTATACGACTTTTGAATTTTTATTTTGCAATCGAGGATGAATTTCATGAATCTGATTTCTCAATAATGCTTAAAATAATATTTGCTATTTTTAAGAATTTTTAGGAATTTTCCAAATTAAAAAGGAATTTAATTGAGTTAAGAAAAGGCAAAAATGAAAATAAATAAAAAAGTATTGCAAAATAACCCTATAATAATTTTTCCAAATTTTGTTTGACCCTGACCTCCTTAATCAAACCCATAAGCTCCCACCACTATGCCACATTGGCATGTGGTCTAAACCCCAAGCCCAATTATTTAAACCTCCATTTAACTCCTCCCATCTTCTCCGACTTTCCCCACTCTCTCTAACTTCTCCCACACTTTCTCCCCCTCATTCTCACTCATCCAAACTGAACCCACTACTCCTTTCACGTAGTCTAACTCTCAGGAGTGGATTAGGGGTATGTGTGGTGCCTATAAAAGAGATATCTCACCATCTCAAATCACTTGTAAAATCTAAACTTCTCTCCCTTTTTCCGTACAGTCTCCCTCTTCCTTCCAAACTTAGCAAGATTCTGAAGTGTTGGACGAGGGAAAGAATTCAGACTGAAGGGAAGTGTTCCAGGTATTCATTCTTGCATTTTCGTAGAATTTAGTTCGTTATGGTATTTCATCGAACACGTAGTACATGTTACATGTTATCTTTAATTTCACCATGTAAAACACGTGCTAAAATCACAATAAATTTTATATAACACCTAGGTTATGCCTACTAATATTATGATTTTTAATTTATTTTTAGAAATTTATTTTCAGTCAAAAATTAAAAGACTATGCTATGCGCTGCGCTACGCACAGCACAGTGCGGACCAGGGCGGGTCTGGCCTGAGGCAGACCTGACCTGGGTATGGTCGAGCTAGGCCGGTCCCACCTGGCCTGTAAACAGACCCAGGTACAGGCCTGAACCCGCCCCAATAAATATAAAAAAAGAAAAAAGAGAAAAAGAAAGAAAGGAAAGAGAAAAGGAAAAAGGAAAAGAAAAAAGAAAATAAATAAATAAAATATGTAAAAAAATTACTGTAGCATTTTATTTTAGCAAACCTAGACCCAATCCCCTTACTGTGGCAGACCCATTACTGTAGCAAACAGACCCGTTAAATTTTTTTATTGATTTTTATGGATTTTTAGGTTTATTTTAATTTAGAAATTTTCAGAAAATTTACAGAAAATCACAAACTAAATTTGAGACTCTGTAAAATTATTTTGAGTGTAATATTACTTAGAATAATATGAAATTAAATATTCTTTGTAATTATTATTTAATATTCATTTATTTAAAATTGCCAATAAATTTCTAGATATCACAAAAAAAATATAAAATTCATAATTCAGTAAAATATAAATATTAAACTTTATTAGTTTATGCATGTGCTTTATCATGAAATTATATTTTTAAATAGTTTCTATAAATTTAGAAATTGAAAATATTAACCAACTAAAATTATAATAAATAATAAAATTACATTCTCACTTAACTTATCATTGAATAAATAACATGTCAAGTCTTTATTTAATTCACATAATATTTAGGCCACGAATTTTACCCAGAGCCAGTTGCGGTTATAAGAATTCAGATTCCAACAATATCAAGCAAGTATACATACTCTCTCTCCTCTGCGTTCTTTTGTTAGCTTATAAAATTCCTTTGAAAATCTCAATTTCATACCTTTTCATGATCATGTACCTCGTAAGACATGCATACTTAGGATATTTGTTACATAAAGGATCGTTCAAGTATAACTATAAATTAGTAAATATTGTACAAGTAAGTTGATGTCTCCCTATGTCATGATTACTATTTTTTGATTATGTTTACATCCTAGTATACTGGCATCACTTAAATAATTATGCATCTGTCACTCGATATTGTCACCATGTCCTATTTTCACGAAATTTTGATATGTATTGTAACCACTATTTGACGCTGATACTCTTGATAATGATCCCTAATCCTATCACGCTGAGTCACATATTATCTTGCACTTACATCGATTAATAAAATTAACCAAGTCGGGGTTACTGGGGGAGACTATAGCAGGAAAAATGCAGGAAGGTGTGCTTGGAAGGGACCCCTTGTGGGTTTGGATACCATACGTGATCTTTTTATTTATGCGCGCTCCTATTATTACATGTTAAATGACACCTGAGTACAGTGAACTATTTCTCCCTGCTATTAGGATCCACTAACGCATTATTTGTTTGATATGTAGTTGTCATGTGGGATGGGGCACAGGATGGATGCATTTGTTAGGGTAATAAAACATATTAGACTTAAAATTATCATTTGTGATATGGATAATCTTGACTACATGATGTTCTTGGACTTCCCATATTGTTCTTAAACTTGTGATCTTATGACCTGATGATTATAATATATAACATTACTCGTCCAGGGTACTTCATGCTCATTATATACATGTCATAGTATACATACATGACCTTATTTTACATGATCTAGTGTTCTGTTACTCTCGCTGGTATCTTATTTGTCAGTTTATTTTATCGTCAGATTTTTATTCATTCCTTCCAGTGCTCTACTTATATTGCCCTTACTTTCACATTTTTATATTATTATTTTCTGTTCTCGTGTGTTCACTTGCTAGTCCGCTTCTGACGGACCTTAATTTTTCAGCATTAGAGCTTGAGGAGACCAACGATCCGCTGTTTGAAGGAACCCATGAAGATTATCAGGCGTGAGTCCGACGTTTCTTACCTCATGTATTATGGCATTTTGCCTTGTTATGATGTCCCAATGTCAAAATTATATTTTCTTTTATTTCTACATTGTTTTGTTTCAAATCTTGTATCTAGACAAAAACTATTGTAGATGTATGTCTTTTATGTGAAATGAAATTTCTTGTTGTCTTTTTGTATATGTGTGCAAGAATTTGGCTCATTTACTATAGCATAAGGTATTCACGGGAGAGATTTCCCTCTTCGTAAGTATCTTCTTACCATCGTCACGTACCCGTATTTCGTATTTTGAGAAGCGGGACGTGACAGTATAATTGTCTCCTATAATCCCTTTATAATAGGGATTAACTCTCCCAATATGCGGAGAGTTAATTGACCCAGTAATGAGGGTTCGTTATAACAAAAATGCGGGTCTCACGATGGACGCGAACCTCGCGTTGTTTGTTGTAAACGCGGACGTCTCAGTCAGAACGCGGAGTTACTCAGACCCGCGCTTGAAGTGGGACGCGGAGTTACTCAGACCCGCGTTTGAAGTAAGATGCGAGGTTGCTCAGACCCGCGTAAGACGCAGAGTTACTCAGACTCGCGTCTAAAGTCTGCATTTCCCTTTGGACGCGAGATTCGCATTGCAGTTGAAACGCGACCTTCGCGTTGACATGAAGTTCGCGTCTGATAACTTGTTCTTAATGATTTTTAGACAGCCTACAGCCATTACCTTAGATATAATCTTATAAATAGTATTACTAATAAATATAGATCTGAATTCAGTCAAATGGGATGCATTTGCAGTTTTAGGAACCAATGTCACAAAAGTATGGTTAACCTCGCGAAGTAATCTGCCCGCTATAAAGAAAGAAATAACTGCTTTGCAAACATCTTCCCCCACCAATTCCCATTTTTTCTGAAAGAAATATGTATTAAATCCATCTGGTCCTGGGGCCTTGTCTGGACGCATTTGGAATAATGCATGCTTAATTTCCAAGCTAGTGATATCCCTGCTAAGCCAGCAAGCTGCAGCGTAAGTAAGTTTCTTCTTCACAACTAATTCAGGAAAAATGGTCCAGTAGGAAACCTCATTGATGAGTTTCTCATAGAACACAGGAGCAGATACTTTGATGCTATCCAAATCTGTGACTGTTTTTTTCCTCTTCAGTTTTTAAATGGGAGATATGATTTCTAGCTTGTCTAGTTTCAACTACTGAATAGAAAAACTTAGTATTCTTATCCCCCAAATGCATCCATGTTTCCCTGCTCTTCTGCTTCCATTGATCCTCCTGATGACCCAACCATTTGCCAATTTCATCCTGAAGACGCAGTTCCTCCTTTTGACAAAAAACATTAGTAGGATCTGTTCCCAGCTTATCATGAATAACTTTCAATTTGTTTCTAAGCTTAAAAGCTTAACCTCAGGGCTGTCAAAAGAAATTTTCCTCCATTTCTTGATAGATGTTTTAACATTTTCAATTTCCTTCCAATTGAAACTTAGGTGTGCCTTCTTGATGAACCAGCCAAGAGGTCCTCAGAATATTAGAAAACCCTTCAGCATTCTGCAAATAATTAAAGAACCTGAATGGTATATAAGCCTTGGAATTATTCTAGAGCAAATGAACATGCATGGGAGAATGATCACTAGAAGAATGAGGCAAGTACTCAAAAATACGACATAGGCAGAGTGTCATTCCATTGAGCATTGCATAATGCTCTATCAAGACTACTTGCTACCATAGTACCATCTGCATTCTTGTTATTCCAACTCCATATACTCCCTACACTCCTGAGATCCATCAAATAGCAAGAAGTTATGAATCATTAAAGGAGCTCAGTTGATGAGAGTTGAGAGCTCTACCTCCAACCTTTTCATTAGTGAAACGAGCAATATTAAAGTCTCCAGGTAGAAGCCATGGAACATTGCCAATATGCAATTGTTCTACCTCCTGCCATATCAAACCATATACTATGATTATATACCCTTTCAATCCTCCCTTATTCTTAACTTGAAGAGTGATCTGTTGAACAGAAACAACATAAACATTACAAATTCAAATATCTGGGTTCCAAGCAATCCATATATTCCTTTGGTTGACAGGTGAAAGTTGGGGCATGAGGGCCAGTGAGGGGGCACACAACATTTAAGTCTATCATGCTTGTTGATCTTGACTTTAGTTTCAACCAAGGCCAAGATACTAGGATATAAAGATTTAAGTGATCTGTAACATCCTTCTTCCTACCTTTCTTATTCAACCCTCTAACATTCCAAATAAGGATAGACATTTAATTAGATGGTGTACTCTTGCCCTCAAATTTCACTCTCTTTTTCAAGGGTAAAAAAGGAATGTTATCTTTTTCTTCCTTGATTTCTGACCAGCTTTGTTGTCTAAAATTTTCTGAAGAAGCTGATTCCAGGGAGGATTCACCTCTGCAACTGGTTCTGGTATAGAATCAGTATAAGCATGATCTTCAGGATGGTGAAGCCCATCATTCTGCATATATTGATGCTCTGTATCTGGGACAGGAGCAGGATCAGAATGCTCATTGATACCAGACATAAGAACTGAGGCAAGAGACAGATACTGGAACAGAATATTTAGCAATAGGAGGATTGACAGGAACTAAATCAAGTTTTGTAATAGCAGTAGACTCAGAACTAATTACAGCAGAGCATGTACCGGTATCAGCAGATATATTACCAGTAATAGAATTGCTAACAACATGCATAGTATCAGATTCAGAATCAGAACCCGGATCAGAATCAGAGTTAGAGAACTCTGTACCTGATACATCCTTTTCTTTTCCATTGCCTGAGTTCTGAAAATTATGAAAAACCTTTCCCCTGTCAATTCCTTTAACACCAACAATACCATGTTCTTGTTGCTGATGTCTAGTATCAGTGAAACAGGTGGTAAGAACAATGTCAGCATTCCTTGCCTCACCCTCTACATGCATTGTGGACACTGAAGGGTGTGATGTCTCAGCAGAATCATCTTGCCCCATGTTGCCCAGCTTATCTGTTGAAACAGTAGCAGTAGCATTAACTTCCACCTCCTTCTACCTCCAAACTTTAACAGACGGGCATTGCTTTTCCACATGACCAAAATTCGCGCAGCTTTTGCACAAGGGAGGAACTCATTCATACTCAACTTTTAAAGGTGTTCTTTCTCCTCCTTCAATCTCTAAGAAAATCTGTTCTGGTAAGGATTTTGGTGCTGAAACTTCGACAAAACATCTAGCATAGGCCAGCCTTTCACCTGTTGTTGTTGCATTGTCCATATAGAGTGGTTTACCAATCAGACTAGCTGCCTTGATCAACGACCAGAATTTGAGGTGTAATGAAGGAAATTTGATCCAAATAGGTACAGAGGAGAACGAGATCTCTCTCAAGAGTAATAGAATCTGTCCATATCTTAAGAATTATCTGACGACCATCAAAGAGCCAAGGACCCCCATGCAAGATTATATCACTTTCAGTCTTGGTGCCAAACTTAAAGAAGTAAAAACCATTTTCCCTAGAAAAAATATCCAGGGTGTTGTGCCTACGACAACAACCTGATGAGGATCTCCTGAATCTCCCAAGCACAAAGAACAATCCCAAACAGCACAAAAAACACCAAGAGAAAAACACACGCGCAAACAAACAATTTAACGAGATTCGACCTCAATGCCTACGTCCTCGGGGCAATCAAAAGAGAGGTTTTTACTTTGAAAGATTGATTACAATTACTAGCAGCCTCTCTCAAGTCTCAAGAGAGCTCCAGCAAATCCCAACATTCAATTCAAACCCTAGAAAATAGCCACAGCCTTTAAATACAAACAGGTTTTCAAACCTGCAATCGCAGCCCGCACCCGCTTGTCGGTCGACCGAGCGGTCGACCGACCCCTTCCACTGGTCGACCGGTCGGTCGACCGGGTGCCCAACAGAGTGTTGGGTACTTTTAATCGGTCGACCGGGCGATCGACCGAGCTCCAACTTGTGCACGTTGTGCACGTCGGTCGACCGGCCGGTCGACCAAACTTCTGATCCTGCGGCGGTCAACGGGCCGGTCGACCGGCCAACCTGTTTCCTGCTGCTGCTATTTTCTGCTGCTGTTTCCTTCGCCTTTTCGTCGTCGACTTCCTCGGCGATCACCTCGACGACCCCTCGGCAATCCATGTCAACTTTCTCAGCAATATTCTCTCTTTCCAACAATTCTCAACCTCGGTGAAGATTCCCAAATCTGAGTCGAACTGTCCATCGACTCGAGAGCGGCTGCACCAATGTGGTTGCCTACGTACCCTGCCCAAGGGATCAAGCCGTCCGTAGTTCATCCAAATGAGCTTCAGCAAGCTCAAGCTACCTGAAGGACATGAAGCAAAGCTTTGCAATGTGCAAACTTCACTCCTGACACCACCTTAGTAAGCATGTCGGCTGGATTCTCCGAAGTATGAATCTTCAACAGTTCGATGTCACCCTCTTCTAGAATTTTCCGAACGAAGTGGTACCTGACGTCAATATGCTTCGTCCTTGCGTGATAGACCTGGTTCCTGGCCAAGTAGATGGCGCTCATGCTGTCACAGTTAATCTTCAGCAAATTCTGTTCCACGCCCAAGTCATCTAGCAACCCTTGAAGCGAGATCGCCTCCTTCATGGCCTCTGTCATAGCCATATACTCAGCCTCTGTGGTCGATAAAGTGACTGTAGACTGCAGTGTGGAGCGCCAACTCACCGGTGCCTGAGAGAATGTGAAGACATATCCTGTTGTCGACCGGCGCTTGTCAAGGTCACCTGCATAGTCTGAATCAACATACCCCATGCACTCTTGCTTTCCCGTGGAGTCCTTCTCAAACACTAGGCCTACATCAATTGTTCCTTTGATGTACCTCAAGATCCATTTCACAGCTTCCCAGTGACCCTGTCCCGGATCATGCATGTATCGGCTCACCATGGAGACGGCCTGTGATAGATCTAGTCTCGTACACACCATAGCGTACATCAAGCTACCCACCGCACTGGCATATGGAACGTAAGACATATACTCACGCTCTTAAACACTCCTCGGAGACATCTTTGCAAACAATTTGAAGTGAGGAGCCACAGGTGTACTTACAGACTTGGTATCCTTATTGATATTGAACCTCTGCAGTACATTCTCCAAATAGCCCTTCTAAGTCAAACTCACCCTGCCAACTCTCCGGTCTCTAGTGATCTTCATGCCCAACACTTTCCTAGCTTCGCCCAGGTCCTTCATCTCAAACTCTGATGATAGATTCTTCTTCAGAGCATCAATAGCAGATCTCGACCTCGAAGCAATCAACGTATCATCTACATAAAGAAGTAGATAGATATATTCACCTGATGGCAGCTTATTATATTACACACATGGGTCATAGTGGCTACGTGTGTACTTCTTCTTTCTGATGAAGCTATCAAATCGCTTGTACCACTGTCTAGGAGACTGCTTCAATCCGTACAACGACTTCTTCAGCTAGCATACTAACTCTTCCTTCCCTGCAGTCTTGTAACCTGTAGGCTGTGTCATATAGATCTCCTCCTCTAGATCGCCGTGGAGAAAGGCGGTCTTCACATCGAGTTGGTCAAGGTCCAACTCATTCTGTGCAACCAAGGCCAAAAGAATACGAATTGATGAATGTTTAACCATAGGAGAGAATACCTCGTTGTAGTCAATTCCTTCCCTCTGAGCGTAGCCTTTAGCCACCAACCGAGCCTTGTAGTGCACTGCATCTTCTTGGAGAGATCCTTACTTCTTAGCATATACCCACTTGCACCCTATTGCCTTCTTCCCTTTGGGTAACTTGGTGAGTTCCCATGTGTCGTTCTTGTAGAGAGATTGCCTCTCCTCATTCATGGCCGCTTTCCACATTCTCGCTTCCGAACTGATCTCAGCTTCTCTGAAGGTAGATGGAATAGCTTCCTCAACGACTCGAAGTGCATACGCGACGACCATATCAGTGGTGAGCCAACCTGGTCTCCTAGTATTCCTCCTTGGTCTTTCAACTGCAGTTGGATTGGGAACAGTACCCATGACCTGTTCTTGACCCTGTTCCTCATCTTCAACACCTTCTTCAATTGTCTGATCACTGCCTTGTGTCACCTCAGGAATGATCCGAACTGATGCTGATTCCTCTAGAGATGGTGGATCTGCATCAATCTCTACCTGCTGCAATAGCTCCTTGGTCATGCTGGTCTCCACTTGCTGAGAGACCATAGGCTTCATCAAAGAAGCCTCATTGAACGTGACATCCCTGCTGAGTATGAACTTGTTGTCCGTTGGGTCCCAAATCTTGAACCCCTTGGTTCCTCGCTTGAAGCCAACGAACACCCCCTTCTTTGCCCTTGGGTCCAACTTGTCATCTTTGACATGGTAGTAGGATGGACATCCGAAGACTCGTAGCAAATCATAGTCACCAACAGCTTTTCCTGACCAAGCTTCAAGAGGAGTCTTCCCCCTATTGCAGACGACGGCAACCTATTCACAAGGTAGCATGCATACGCCAAAGCTTCAGCCCAAAACTTCTTTGACAGTCCTGCATTGGATAACATACACCGAACCTTCTCTAACAAAGTCGGTTCATCCTCTCAGCCACCCCATTCTGTTGCGGAGTCTCTCATACCGTGAAGTGTCTCTCTATGCCCTCATCTAGGCATAGCTGTAGGAAAGGATCCGATGTGTACTCTCCTCCATTGTCAGAACAGAGGACCTTGATCTTCCTTCCCGTACTTCTCTCCAGATTAGCCTTCCACTTCACGAACAGTTCTAGGACTTCTCCTTTGTATCGCATGGTGTACACCCAACAGCGCCTAGAAAAATCGTGAATGAACGACACAAAATAATGGTTACCTCCAATCGATGTAGTCTTGGTAGGTCCCCAGACATTCGTGTGAATATAGTCAAGAATACCCTCGGTGCAGTGTGATGCTGTGCCGAACTTCACCCTGGTCTTCTTGCCGATGATACAATGCTCACAGAAATCCATCTTGCAGGTTTCGGTACCCTTCAGCAACCCTTGCCTCGCAAGAGCTTGCATTGACTTCTCTCCTGCATGTCCCAGCCTCATGTGCCACAGCCGGGTTGAATCTTCCTTTCGACTGGTAGAAGCCGCCACTTGCCCTGTCACCGTACTACCCTTTAAGTAGTATAGGTTGTTCCGGCGCTCGGCCTTCAACACCACCATCGAACCTTTTGTCATTCTAAGGACTCCTTCCTTAATCGACACCCCAAGTCCCAATGACTCCAAAGCTCCTACGGAAATCAGGTTCCTCTTCAACTGAGGTACATACCTCACTTCTTTTAGCTCTCTCACCATCCCATCAAACATTCTGATTGGAATAATGCCAACACCCTCCATGATGCACGGATGATCATCGTCCATGACAACCGAACACCCCTCCAGCTTCTCAAAACTAGTAAACCAGTCCCGATTAGGGCATACATGATATGTTGCACCTGTATCTAAGATCCACTCGTTTTCACCTGAGTAGCCTATGATGGGCGTAGTAACTGAAAAAGAGAACACCGACGAATCTGAGTCCGATCCATCTACCTGTGATTTACTGCTTGCAGTGTTAACCACCTTTGCTAGGTTTGCCTCGGATTTTGATTCTTTCTTCTTTCCTTTGAACTTCGGACAGTCCACTTTTCAGTGCCCAATCTCTCTGCAGAAAGCACACTGATTCCTTTTGAGATCCCTAAACCCTGGCCTGGACTTAGATCTTCCTCTAACCTCCTTGCCCTTCCTCGATGAACCTCTGCCTCTTACTTCCAGTGCCTCCGCCAATGAGCTTGACTTAGAAGGATGTCGCTCCTTCTTCCTCGTCTCATAACTTGTCAGTGCAGATGACACCTCATTGTAGTCCAAGGTCTGCCTTCCATTGATAAAGGTCAGTGTGAATGTCTCATACTCCTCCTCTGGGAGTGAGTTCAGGAAGATGATCGCCTTGACCTCCTCTTTTACAATGACATCCACGTTCACCAAGTCTGTAAGAAGCTTCGTGTATCGATTGATGTGCTCATTCACTGTGCTCCCCTTCTTCATCTGAAATCTGTACAGCTTACTCTTAAGCTGCAACCTTGACTCAACACTCTTCGTCAGGTATTTCTTCTCAAGGGTTTCCCACAGATGCTTTGCCGACGTCTCATGTTGTGCAAGATATTTTATGTCTTGCAACAAACATGAACGTATCAACCCACACGCCGACCTGTTCATCTTTGCCCACTCTTCATCAGTGGTCGTGCTCCTCTTCTTCTCTAATAGGAGAGTGTCCTCGAGGTTCGATGCATTCAGTGCATTCATAACTTCACATTTCCACATCCCGAAGTTATTTGTACCGTTGAACTTGACAACATCAATCCTCGGGTGAGGATTCATGGTCTTAAGCGAAGTAATTTTTTCTGCCATTGAGACTGCTTGATCCTCTATCTATGCGGAAGAACAACCAACTGAAAATAGATCACTACTCAGATAAAAATTGGATTTTTACCTTTTCCCTGAAACCCTAAATTGAGTTTCTCACCGGATCTACTCCACCACAGATTTCACGAGCCCTCCTTTCATCCTCCTAAGATCGACACACGATCCCACGAACACCAATACCTTTGATCTGAGATCGACACACGATCTCCACCGAATCAGATCTCGAGCCCTCCGAATCTCCAGAAATCCCATGCGAAACTTGGAAGCTCTGATACCACTTGTTGTGCTTACGACAACAACCTGATGAGGATCCCCTGAATCTCCCAAGCACGAAGAACAATCCCAAACAGCATAAAAAACACCAAGAGAAAAACACACGCGCAAACAAACAATTTAACGAGGTTCGGCCTCAATGCCTATGTCCTCGGGGCAATCAAAAGAGAGGTTTTTACTTTGGAAGATTGATTACAATTACTAGCAGCCTCTCTCAAGTCTCAAGAGAGCTCCAGCAAATCCCAGCATTCAATTCAAACCCTAGAAAATAGCCACAGCCTTTAAATACAAACAGGTTTCCAAACCTGCAATCGCAGCCCGCACCCGCTTGTCGGTCGACCGAGCGGTCGACCGACCCCTTCCACCGGTCGACCGGTCGGTCGACCGGGTGCCCAACAGAGAGTTGGGTACTTTCAGTCGGTCGACCGAGCTCCAACTTGTGCACGTTGTGCACGTCGGTCGACCGAGCCGGTTGACCGAATTTCTGATCCTACGGGCGGTCGACCGGCTAACATGTTTCCTGCTGCTGCTGCTATTTTCTGCTGTTGTTTCCTTCGCCTTTTCATCGTCGACTTCCTCGGCGATCACCTCGACGACCCCTCGGCAATCCATGTCAACTTCCTCAGCAATATTCTCTCTTTCCAACAATTATCCACCTCGGTGAAGATTCTCAAATCTGACCCGAACTGTCCATCGACTCGAGAGCGGCTACACCAATGTGGTTGCCTATGTACCCTGCCCAAGGGATCAAGCCGTCCGTAGTTCATCCAAATGAGCTTCAGCAAGCTCAAGCTACCTAAAGGACATGGAGCAGAGTTGCGATTGAAGGAAGCTCTAGTACGCAATTTAATTGTAGTCCACCCATCACCCTTGGCCTTGAAACCCTTAGGCCTCATAGCAGCCGCCATACACACACACACACACACACACACACACACACACACACACACATATATAAACACACACACACACACACACACACACACACACACAGATATATATATATATATATATACACACACACACACACACACACACACACACACACACACACACACACACACACACATATATATATATATATATAGACACACACACACATATATACATATACCTATACATATATACATATACCTATACATACATATATATATATATATATATATATATATATATATATATATATATATATATATATATATATATATATATATATATATATATATATATATATGAGATAGACTTGTATCCTTCCAAAAGGATTCGAGCCCGGATCCTTCCCACTCAAATTCAACCCTCCGACATTCGAATACATGATCCACTCCATTGAAGTTGATCTATATTATTTCAAGTATCTATAAACTAAAAATTAGGTGTTTATAATACTTTTTGCCCATCCATCAAGCAACGCAAAATGGACGGGCGAAAGTAGTGAGTTGGTTATATCTATGTCTTTAGACATACAAATTCTTAATCCGGCCATTTCATTATGATCTAAACATTTAAAAATCCCTACAAACTAATTTTTGTTAAGTTTCAAATGATCTACACCGTTAAACTAACCAACTCACTATTTAGGCCGTCCATTTTTTCCTACTTGATGAATGGGCAAAAAGTATTCAAAACACTTGATTTTTGGTTTATAAATACTTGAAATAATGTAGATCAACTTCAACGGAGTGGATCTTGTATTCGAATAGATCAACTTCAACAGAGTGAATCTTGTATTCGAATGTCGGAGGGTTGAATTTGAGTGGGACGAATCCGGGCTCGAATCCTTTTAGAAGGACACAAGTCTCTCTCTCTCTCTCTCTCTCTCTCTATATATATATATATATATATATATATATATATATATATATATATAAGTTTCCAGATGGACCAGACCACTACGCTAAGGGCATAGATGAAGATTGCCGCTTTAGTTGTAATTTTCCCAAATTTCTCGATTATGATTCCCCCTTCCTTTCTGCCTCAAGGAATCTGAGGATAGATTTTTTTTTTTTTTACCTCCACTGCCCAATTTTATATATATATATATACATATACATATATATATATATATATATATATATATATATATATATATATATATATATAGATGTACCTCAGCCGCTAGCTGAGAGAGACTCTCTCAGCTGTCACTTCAATATGGTTGTACATTTACTGCAACATGATCACAGTTCACTGTAACATGGTCGCAGTCCTAAAAAATCATATATTTTTAGAATAATTAGGACTGCAATCATGGTAGTAATCCTTAGAAAAAGACTGCGACCTTGGTTGCAGTCCTTAGAAAAGACTGCGACCATGACAGCTGTTCTCATAAAACACTGCGACTTAATCAGAATCCTCATATAAAACTGCAACTATGATACCAGCACCCAAAATTGTGGCTAAAATTCAGCCATGTTGCGTCAGCTGAGAAAGTCTCTCTCAGCTGGCGGCTGAGATACAGATTCCTCATATATATATATATATGAGAAAAATGTATATCAGCCTACGGCTGAGAGAACTCTCTCAGTCTGCGGTGACGTGGCTCAATATTTGTCACCCCACTAACTTGCGGCCCGCTTATAGGAAGAAGTTAAATTACTAAATACCCCTTATGAAAAGCTACTCTTTCGATATGTATAGTTTATTATATTTTTATATTTTCTGACGTTATTCAATTTTGTGACAATTATCTTTTATAACTGCGGCCAAACTGCCAACATTTTTTTATTAAATCACGAAACTAATTTGAATGCTTCTTTATTTTTTTTAACTGATTTGAAATTTAATGATTTTTAATATAGTCGCAGTTTACTTGTTTCGCATGTAATGTATAATGCGATCAAGGACTGTGACTATGGTCGCAGTACTTAACGAGAGCGACAGTATAATCGCAGTTTACGTATTATTTTATATTTTTTGTTCTTCATTTGTGACTGTTGTCTGATCCTCCTATGAACTATTAAATTAGTTTTTACCTATAGTATGCGATCATGGACTGTGACTATGGTCGCAGTACTTAACGAGAGCGATAGTATAATCGCAGTTTACGTATTATTTTATATTTTTTGTTCTTCATTTGTGACTGTTGTCTGATCCTCCTATGAACTATTAAATTGGTTTTTACCTATAGTATGCGATCATGGACTGCGACTATGGTCGCAGTACTTAACGAGAGCTATAGTATAATCGCAGTTTACGTATTATTTTATATTTTTGTTCTTCATTTGTGACTGTTGTCTGATCCTCCTATATTATTTTTTATAAGATGTGATATACACGAACTGATCTCAGGGTCGCATGGCTAATCTACTTTTTAAAAATATAAAAAATCTTTTACATAAGGCATGCGAAAGTAGATTGCGACTTTGGTCGCAGTACTGAAGGAGGTCGCACTGCTGTACGATAGCATATTTCATTTGGTATTCTTTATGCGAATAAGGAATGCGACTAGGGTCACTGACCTTACAAAAAAGGAATGCGACTAGGGTCGCAGACGTGATATAAAAAAGTTTTGTTATACTATAACTGCGACTAGTGACTGGGACTTGTGTCACAGTCGTCATATAAAATTGAAAGTTATATTGTATTAAGTCTGCGACCATGGCATATTTTTTTACTTTTTATTGCTTATGCTTATTTTACATTATTATATTTTTCGATGTAGTATAATTACGAATTTTATAACTGTAGATATATTCAACTGAAATTTTTTTAGGTAAATTTTGTTTGTTGATGACTTTATTCCAGTTTAGAAGTAAAAAAGGGGTATTTTTGTCAATTTGTTTCACGATTGTTTAGGCGGGATTTTTTTGATTTTTTTGGCGCCTACACTTTGCGGCCGATATGTGGCATATATTCAGCCACGTCACCGCCGGCTGAGAAAATCTCTCAACCGTCGGTTGAGGTACAGTAACCCCTATATATATATATATATATATATATATATATATATATATATATATATATATATATATATATATAATTTTAGAAAGAGAGAGAGAGAAACGCTTGTACCTCAGCCACCAGCTGAGAGACTCTCCCAGCTGGTATTGCGACCCTGGTAGTCCTAAAAAATTTTAGATATTCTCAATCTAATAAGCACTATGATCATGATAACAAAACTCAAAAAATAATACGACCATGGTAGTAGTGCTCAAAAAAATACTATGACCATGGTAGCAATCCTCACAAAACTATTGCGACCATGGTAGCGCTGCAATCAGGATCTGTGGCTGAAATTTAGCCACATCGCTGCCAACTGAGAGAGTCTCTCAGTTGGCCGCTGAGATACATCTCTATATATATATATATACACACACACATATATACACACACACACACACATATACATTCATATATATATATATATATATATATATATATATATATATATATATATACACACACACACACACACACACACACACACATATATATATAAAATAAACTGATCTACTATTTAATTGCATTTTATGTATATATATGTAACGCTCCGATCCCGCGGGTACGGAGACGTTACTTCGACATATATACGTAGGTCGAAAATACCCTTACATATATACGCTAAGCATCAATACAGTAAGAATCAGAGTACAGAAGTACCTGGTGCATTATATATTCTAACATATGAGTATAATTACAAAGTTATCTCCAGATGTGACACAATATTATAAGAATATTACATCACCGATAGGCGCAATTGCGAGAATACAAAGAGATATATAACTATGTACAATACAAAAGGGTGCCAACGAGTTACAGAAGGAAAACTCGAGAGGCGAATAGGGAACCTGGAAGGATAGGGCTATGGATGGTCTGTCGATAACACGCTTCCACTGCACCGCTCTAATCAACAATCGGGAGAATTCACGAGCTTCAAGCTCCGAGACTTAGACATGAGGATCCAGGGGAGTTAGAACTCCCTAACGAGTGGTGTTGCGAATACCAAGTGGCGTGCAAAGATAAGCACACGTGTATCGATCAATCTGAATAAAAGAGCATGCATTGAAAACCGTGTCGTGGGCACAGGCATACAGGAGCAGGTAAGGAGGCGAGAAGTAAAGCAGATAAGGAAACACCAGCTATCTCCTAAACTAACATAAAACTAATAAAACTGATAAAATCGAATAAAATTGAATACGAACAAAACCAATCGTACAAACTTAGGTCACGGCTCCATGAGACTAGTACGTTGAAGGAATAATCCAAACAAGAAAACCCTTATATATATACCTTTATCCCATTTTACCGTAATCCGAGCGCTGACAACCCGAGTAACAACATAACAAATTGTATATTAACAACTTATTATAGTTAGGGCAGTCTAAGTTATAAGTTTTAGTATGTGTCCCATTCCGCATACCTCAACTTATAACTAATAGAACCAGTTATTTGAAAACTGATGGAGTTTATCGAACTTGTTTAGTATGGGTCCCGTACTTGCCCAGGACAATGATCATGGAGATCCGGTACTGAACCGGAATGTACCGCTGGCACCCGGAACTTAACGCCTAAATGGAATAGGGTATCGCAGATCCCATAGAAATAGGCCTAGGACTTATGCATACCCGAGAGGAATAATAAGGGGAATAAGGGGTACCAGTACACCCCACAGAATCTCTGGTGGTCGCCAGGTGATCCCAAAAGTATGTGGCCATGCGTGACTCGATATGACCATCATCAACATGACATTCAAGACCCATCAGTTTCCCTCAAACCCGGGGCAAGTTGTCTCATCATAATTTATTAAACATAATTATCAGATTACGAGAATGAGCAGGGATATAACAGATCATAACAGGAGTACATAACAAGAGATTAGGTACTACATTTCCGTAATGTGATAATCATGAGTCAAGAATTATGAATGACAGGTAACAGATGTTAATGTGATATCATAACATGGGGCAAGTAATAGCATTCAGATGTTAATATGTAGATGTCAAGTGATAGCATGGTATTATGTTAACATATCAAGTATGGGCATAGCAAGTGATATATAGCGGTAGCTGAGTATAATCAAGTGGAGCTGAGCAAGCAGGGGGCACAGACAGCGAACAATATTTAGTCACTAAAGCATTTGATAGAGCTACCAGAACGACTCGGCTTAAGATGCGAGTAGAAAATCCGGCAGCATCTCGCCTAAGTGAATCTAGTGATAAAACGCTGAGCGCTAAGCATGCCTAGCAGGCATAGCTGAGAGACCTGACGATCTAAGAGCACTCCTCTTTCGAGGAAGTGGGCGAGAGCCTGAAGGCTAAAGTACACTCAGGGTCTAGGCGCACTCTCAGTAGCTACCACGAAACCCTTAAGGGTGCAAGTCCTAGACTAATTGGATAACCATCTCGGGAGTGGGCGAAAACCCAGAGTCGATACAAGGGTACATGTATGCGATGTTAGTACCACATAATCATGCATATAAACAGGCAGTAACTACACCATCTATATAGTGTGTGAAGCCCGAAGGCTGTGCGCAAGCCCATAAGGGCTGAAGTAAGCTTGGGGTCTAAGTGCACCCTCGGTAGCTATCACGAAACCCATAAGGGTGTAAGGCCTAGACCAATTGGTACCCATCTCGAGAGTGGGCAGAAGCCCCGAAGGCTACACATGGGTACCTGCATGGTTAGTACCAACACGTGCACAAATATCATACCGTTTATACTATTACAAGCATACAGTACACGACCCAATACAAGTCATGACATGTCCACAAATTATAACTCACACGAATTCATAGAAATATAAATACCAATACAATATACCCGTCGAAGCGAGATACCCAAATTAAGGCGAGGACACTCGCCTAAAAATAACTGTACGGAAACACCTCGCGCACGAGTCCCAAAGCGGAGAAATCACCGAACTAAAAATAAATGAGGGCTTGGCCCTAAGGGGTGCCGACCATAGAGGGGGTGCACCACGTCTTGGTGGTGGCCTAGGTGGTGGCCGGCCATGGGGAGAGAGAGGAGAGGGTGAAGGTGATGATGGCGATATTGGAGGTTGAAGTAGTGGTGATGGAGGTGGTGTTGTGATGGTGAAAGTGAAGATGGTGGTAATGAGGAAGGAAATAGAAGAGGTGATGGTGAAGGTGGAGGATGTGTAGTGGTGGTGGTGGTTTTTGGAGGAGAATGAAAAAGGAAGGAGATGGAGATAATGTGGAGGGTGATGTGGAAGCTTGAGATGGTGGTAATGAGGGTGGTGTCATAGTGGTGATAGTGATGGTGATGGTGGTGGTGGAGAAGAGTAGAAGAGATGGGGATGAAATGGTGTAGTAAAGATGGTGGTTGTGACGTTGGTGTTGGTGTTGTCGTTGTAGTTGTCGCCAGAATGATCGTCGGAGTGGTCGTCAGAGATGTTACCGCGAAAGAGGAGCTCGGCCCCTAGCCAAACATGGTGGCCAATCTTGATGGATATGGTGGGGTGGTGGTTTTGTGGAGGGATTTAGTAGTGGTGGTAGTTTTGGAGAAGGTAAAAGAGATGGTGATTTGTATGGTGGAATATTAGAGTTATGGTGAAATAAATAGAGATGGAGGAGGAAGAAGATGATGGTAGAAAGTTGTAGAAGTTATGATTGTTGTTGTTGTAGTAAAGATGAAGGAGGAGCTAGGGTTTTTAGGGTTTTGATGGAGGAATGAAGGTGAAAGGAGAAGGAAATGGAGGTGTTTTTTTGGAGTTGGAATTAAAGGAGACAGAGAAGGGTTCGGTTTGGGTATTTTTGTAAAATGGAGAGGGGTGAGGTGTCTTGGCCAGTCATGGTGATGGGAGAGGGGAATTGAGTGATTAGGATATTTTGGAGGAGATATTTTGGAGGAAGAGTGTAGAATGTAATAGAAGAATGAAGAAGTTTTTAGAATATGGTGGAAGAAAAAGGAAGCAAAAAGAATAAAAGAAAGGAAAAAAGGAAGAAAAGCAATTGGAAGAAAATGAAAAAATAATTGGAATGGTGAAATTCCCGGGTTTGGTTGCGAATGCGGAAACTTTCGAAAAATTTCAGAATCATACGAAAATCAAGTATCTCAGAACAATTCTAAAAAATTCTCAAAAATCAAGAATATTATTCTAAGAATCATGGCAAAATTAGTTTCAAGAAATTCTTTATGATTTTCAATTTAAAAATCTTAGAATCGACCACCGATACTGGTTAACACCAAACTGGTCGAAATTTGTTAAATTCTCAAAATCTCTAAAAAAATATTTTAAAATAGTAAATATTATTCTAAAAATATGAAAGCAGTCTCTCAAAATTCAATTTCATTTGTAAATCAAAAATCCGGGAATAAACCAGCGGGTACCGATTAATCCTTATTTTAGGGTTTTTATAAAAAATAATCTAAAAAATCTGAAAAATCATAAAAAATCTAAAATATTAGAAAACAATGTTTGAAACTAAAATCGATCAAATCTGACTACCAGAAATGTCAAATCGATCAGTATACTGGGATCGGGTCCCTAGTTCAGACTAGGGTTGATTCCGAGTTCACGAATCCTGATCCAATGCGAGATAACCACATAATTAATCATAAAACAATAACAAATATGGGAAGTAAATAAAAAAATATGATCAAAAAATATGAATACATATCTAAGTACGTATTCTGTGAAGGGGGTGTTACATTCCATCCACCTTACAAAAATTCCGTCCTCGCAATTTCGATAAGAGGTAAAATAAACACAAAAAAGGATAGGAACAGGAATTATACCAATCAAGATATGAATAATATCTTAAGTTGGTATAAAGACTACAAAAACCTAAACAGTGAAAAGATAAAAGGTATTAGGAATCAAAAGAAGGATGATCAAGAGAGAAGATAACTCTGCACTAGTAGTTGGATTATATAACCAGGACCCATGCATTCTAGTTGCAAATTTCTTTACCATTAATTTTTCATATAGACGCACTGAGAATGTGAGAGCCTAGGCTCTGATATCACCTTGTAATGCCCCGATCTCGCGGGTAAGGAGACGTTACTGCGACGTATATACGTAGGTCAGAAATACCCTTACATATATACGCTAAGCATCAGTACAAGTAAGAATCAGAGTACAGAAGTACGTGATGCATTATACATTCCAATATATGAGTACAATTACAAAGTTATCTCCAGATGTGACACAATATTATAAAAATATTGCATCACCGATAGGCGCAATTGCGAGAATACAAAGAGATATATAAGTATGTACAGTACAAAGGGCACCCACGAGCTACAGAAAGAAAACTTGAAAGATGAGCAGGGGGCCTGAAAGGATAGAGCTCTTGATACTCTGCCGATGATCACGCTTCTGCTGTGCCACTCTGATTAGCAATCGAGAGAATTCACAAGCTCCAACCTCCGAGACTTGGACATGAGGAACCAGGGGAGTCAGAACTCCCTAACGAGTGGTGTTGCGAATACCAAGTGGCGTGCAAAGATAAACACACGTATATCGATAAATCTGAATAAAAGATCATGCATTGAAAACTGTGTTGTGGGTACAGACATACAAGAGCAGGTAAGGAGGCGGGAAATAAAGCAGATTAGGAAGCACTAGCTATCTCCTAAACTAACATAAAATCGATAAAACTTATAAAACTGAATAAAACCGAATACGAGAAAAATCAAACGTACAAGCTTAGATCATGGCTCCATAAGACTATTACAATGAAGGAATAATTCAAATAAGAAAATACTTATTTATATACCTTTTTCCCATTTTACCGTAATTCGAGCACGTATAACCCAAGTTGAAAAACAAATAACAAATTGTATATTAATAACTTATTATAGTTAGGGCAATCTAAGTTATAGGTTTTAGTATGTGTCCCATTCCACATACCTCCACTTATAACTTATAGAGCCAGTTATTTGAAAACTGATGGAGTTCGACAAACCATGTTTAGTATAGGTCCCGTATTTGCCCGGGACAATGACCATAGAGTATCCAGTACTGAGTCGGAACGTACTGCTAGGCACCGGGAGCTTAATGCTCGAATGGAATAGGGTATCACAGATCCCATATAAATAGGCATAGGGCTTGTGCATACTCGAGAGGAATAATAAGGGGAGTAGAGGTGCCAGTACACCCCACGGAATCCATGATGGCTGTCAGGTGATCCCAAAAGTATGTGGCTACGCTTGACTCGATATAACCATCATAAACATGACTATTCAGGACCCATCAATTTTTTTCAAACCCGGTGCAGTTGTCTCACCATAATTTATTAGGCATAATTATCAGATTATGGGAATGAGAAGGGACATAACAGATCATAATAGGAGTACATAACAAGAGATTAGGTACTACATTCCCATAATGTGATAATCAAGAGTTGATTGAGTTCAAACATGCACATAAAAAAATACAGAATTTTAAAATTTTATAATAGAAGTGCAAGTTCTCAATGCTACCGCGATAGTAAGTGGCTATGTGAGTCGTGATCCACAAGGAGGGACTAGCGATGGAAGCTTTTAAATAAGTTCGTTTCTTTTTGAGTTTACAAAAATATGTTAGGAATTTCTTCTTAGTTTTAGAAAAAAAATAAAAAGGTTAAGTTAGAAGATGCGAAGAAGATGGTAAAAGAAAAAATGATGATTTTATTGTTGTTGTTTTATTTACAAAATAAATGGAAAGACTAAATAAAGAGGAAAATGTTGGTTTTTTAGTAGAATGCTAAACTAAGAATTAAAAAAATAAAAAAATTCTTACTTACCTCTTTCGTGCTCATATACCTTGGATCCGTCGCTGCAACTTACCTAGTCTCTGAAGGCGATCAAGCATGGCGTATAGGATCTTTCTTGTTCCCGATCTGCACTACGAATAAAAGAGCAAGCTAAACTAGCAAAGGAATGGTTGTTCATCACCATAGGCCATCAAGGACACTTGCAATGGCGAAGAGTCTCGAGGCTATCAAATTCACTTGGATTGCAAATACGTCAGAGTAAAGCAAACAAAAATAAGAGTAAAGAAGAAAAAGAAATCTTGATTTGATTCAAATAACAATAAAAAAAGACTTACTTACACAGGTGTTACCTTCAGTACAAGCATGCTCTCATTTCTCCATGAAACTCTCCTCTCCTCTCAGTTACATAAATAAAATAAAAAATTACATAAAATAAAAAGAAGAACCTAGGTTAAATCTATACAAGAATCTATTCTACTCTCTGTTTCATCGTCCTCTGCCTCTGATGTGTGGAGTATTTATAGGATAGAAATGGATAAGAAAACGAGTTGAAAGATAGGGGAAGCTGGCTACTTCTGAATTTGAATCCTTCTCTTATCTCCAAACTTGATTTGATATGGATATTCAATTCTGATCTATAGCTTATTGGCATGTTGATTGCTGAATATAACTTACAAATAATAGAATTAGAAAATATAATCAACGTAAAAGTTGTAACTTTTTAGACATCTTGAATCATCAGATTTGAATTTCGGTAGTGGAAGTTATGATTCAAATACTAAAATGTATTCAGTCAGAATCTGAGTCTAAATTGCTTCATCTCATTCGTTGACCTTCTCTCTATCCATTTATCCTTTTGGATTTTGAATTTCAACTTTAGATTTGACAATCTATCTCTTTATCCTCAGTGAAACTGATAGGGTCTTCTTCTAATCTATTTTTTCTTTAAATTTGAATGATATTATCTCATCTGATATACCCGATCTTTAGATAAGATGGCCTTTAGAACCTCTGGATTTGAATCGATCCCCTTTCTTTTGAACTTTTAGATTTAATCGGATAAATCAGTCTATCTCTTTTTTTATTCCTTAATTACCCTACCCGCCATTAAACATGAAAATACATTAATAGCAAAGTTTTATTTAAATAAAAATGCAGAAGTGACGCATATGATATGAAAACATGCAACACACGTGTGTGATTACATCCCCACACCTATAATTTTCTCGTCCTTGAGAAAAACATTAAAACTAAACCTAGACCATTTTCATAAGTTATGCGATTGCACTGAGTATGTGCAACAAACCGTTAAACCTATAGGTTACCCTTAGAGAACAAATTTTATCTTGTGAGGATTTTCAGTAGATTATACCCATAAAATCTATAAAAAAAAAGAAACAAAGTGTTAGTGTAATACCCTTTCCCGGAATACGTATTTAGTTACGTATTCAGCCCTTTGACCGTATCTTCCGATTTACCTTCCGTATTTGACCGATTTTAATTCCAAACTTCATTTCCCAATATTTTAGAATTTATGTGATTTTTTGGAATTTTCTAAAATTAAAATGAATTTCTTCAAAACCGGTGTCGGCCAGTATCACTGACCGATTTCCGAATTTTTATCTCCCAATCTGTTAGGAATCTCTAGAAAGTCCTTTAGACATTATTGATTAGAATCATAATTCCTACTTATATTCTTTTTCTAAGATTTCTATAAATTTATGAAAATTCTTTCGGAGTCGGTAAATTTCTGATTCCGGGATTTTTAATTAAAAATCTATACAATATTTCTTCAAACGAATTTCACCATTGGTCTTCAAATATTTTTCTTGATTTTTGGTAAAATTTCCAGACCAATCCAAAATACTTGAATTTTTAGCATTTTTCCAAAATTTGCAAAAGTTGATTTTCCACTTCACTTGCCACCTCATCTTTCCACTCACACTCTCTCTTGCTCTCAGCTGACCAAGTGGCAAGGGAGAGGACACCTCACCCCACATTCTTGCAAAGAAACCCCTCACATCCACCAAATTGTCACCCCCTTCACAAAAACCCAAAGTATATAATCACATGCATTTGCAAAATACCCTTTTCTCTCACTTTCTCCATCAAAAGAGAAATTGCAGAAATCCTCTTCCTCTTCCTCCAGCAAAACCCTAGCCCTAGATCACTCCAATCCCTCCACTTTCTCCTCTAGATCACAAGGGGGTTCTTCAAGGCTTCATCCAAGGAGCACTTCTTCAACCTCAAGCTTCAACTACAAGCTTTGGAGGGAAGCCAACACCTCCAACCCTAAATCAAACTTCAGATCTGATCTTCCAAGTGAGTTCTTACTCACCAAGACTTAATCTACCAATCACATGTGCTAGGGTAGTGATCCATGTTCTTGGGTATGATAAAAACCCTATTTTTAGGTCATAACACTCAAATCCAACATAACTAGGTGAACCTATCATTTACCTTGGCTATTCTATGTTCTAGTGAGCTTGTATTAGTAAAACAGGACTTGTAATGCTGTGAAAATCCCACTTTTAACTGTTAGAACCAAACCACACAAAATCTGGATTTTCTGTTCTGCTCACTATTTTTACACAGTATTAGTCGACTTATCCATAGGTCTAGTCGACTAGAACACTTAGCTGAAATTTAGGCTTTCTGGAAAACACAGCATTAGTCGACTTGGCCAATTTATCAGTCGACTAACAAACTCTCTGGAAACCATATTAGTCGACTCCTGAATCCACCTAGTCGATTAATCCCCCTATTAGTCGACTAATCCCCTCAACCTAGTCGACTAACATGCACTGAAACAGAACTCCAACCCTTTACATCTCTGACTTAGTCGACTAACCTATACTGCTAGTCGACTATAGACCCTATTAGTCGACTAATCTATACTCCTAGTCGACTAATTCTGGCAGTGTTGCATAGTTAATTTCTGTTCTGAACTTGGTTCTTTTACTTGTTACGCATGTATCGTTTATTGCTTGTTCATGCTCCAATACTGGCTTTTCCGGATGTATAACTGATTGGACGTATTTACTGGTTACCTCATGACTTGTTATTGCATATATTTCCTTCCATGGCATGTTAAATAGCAATATCACCACCTATCATGCCATCTCTTAAACCAAAGCATGATATACTTGACTTTTACATAAAATACACCAACTTACACCCGGGTCGGGGGAAATGTGTGGAATATCGGTATGTGTTCGTGTTTACAGTGGTTTAAACAATATTGTATAATATTGTTCCGGTCTGACCTGTGGTACGCCAGGGGACCGAGCAGGCTTCACTATTCCGGTTTTGACCGAGCAGGCTTCACTATTCTGGTTTTATTGCTCAGGCTTCACTAATCAGGCTTCACTATTTCAGGTTTCACCCACTGTAAACATAGTTCGTCGATACAACCGCTGTTTCCAATAACAACCTTGTCATACTAGGATATGGATCTATGTGCTCTGGGACGCTGGGTCACATAGCTAGATATCACAGTAAGACAAGTAATAATAATAAGACACTCATTGTATATTCATTTCATATGTCATTACCTTACATAGTTACATATCCTGACATGCAGGGTTACTTAGTATTGCTCTTCTACCACTATTCATGATCCTATTGTCACTTGGCTATTTTATTTCTCGTATTATGTCTTGACCCTTTGGATTTGCACATTCAGATTCAGAGGCCTGGAACGAGGTGGAGCCTTCCGCTGAGGA
Source organism: Agave tequilana (assembly GCA_038442645.1). NCBI lineage: Eukaryota > Viridiplantae > Streptophyta > Magnoliopsida > Asparagales > Asparagaceae > Agave > Agave tequilana. Next base: position 248,369 of record JAVJIF010001179.1, on the reverse strand, counting down.
CTTGGCTTACCTTGGAGATCAGTCCGACCTGTCCTAGATCCAGCGTGCCCGGCACTTCTTTTGGTTCACGTGGTCTCCATCCACACGTGAGCATTTTTGTATTTTGGGTTGTATCTCGTTTCATTTTGGACTGGGATGTGATATTGGACACTGTATGGTGATTTTGTATATCATAACTTGTATAACTCTGTACTTTTATCTTGTATGTTGGCATATGATTGTATCTCGCTGTGTGTTACACTCTGATGCTTGTTGTACTTATGCTTAGCGTATATACGTGGGGGCACCATCTGACCAACGTATATGCGTCGCAGTGACGTCCCCGTATCATTGGGATCGGGGCGTTACAGGTTGGTATCAGAGCCAGGGCTCTCAGACCTAAAAGTACAACCAAGTGGCAAATTCTAGCGATTTGCTTATGCCAACTACAATGTACAAAGTTATAAGTCCTTCTTGATTCCTTCAATTGATCAAATCCTTCGTATCCTCATTCCTTTCCTTGTCTCCAATTCCAGATCTTATCCTTTCGGTATGGAGAGGCGCTCGGGTCGCAACAATGTCGGGCAAGTCCCGAATGGACCCGTGGGAGGAGAAGGGAGTGCTGATGTCCTGAAGATCATTCAGGCAATGATGGTAACCCAGCAGCAGCAGGTGGAGATCCATCAGCAGCAGACTGAGCTCCTCAGGCAGGAGCTGGCAGCCCCGAAGGAGCAGAAACCGGGGAACGTTTCAGATTTTCGGCGGCTGCAACCGGCTACCTTCTCGGGGATCGAGAGGCCTTTGGAGGCTGAACAGTGGTTGGTGGACACCACTGACTTGCTGAACGCCGCCAGGGTGCCCAAGGAGAGCCAAGTGGAGGTTGCAAAGATCCAGCTAAAAGACGTGGCCCGGACTTGGTGGTTGGCCGAGGAGGCCCGTTTGGAGAGGCCTATCACATGGGAGACTTTCTCCAAGAGCTTCTACAGCCGTTTCTTCCCCGCCACTGCTCAGAAGGACATGGAGGAGCAGTTCATCAGTCTGCAGCAGGGAGACAGAACTGTGGATGAGTACGCGGCAGAGTTCCTCAGACTGAGTCGCTTCGCCCCCTATATGGTGTCAGATGAGGAGAAGAGGGCGAGCAGGTTCCAGCAAGGACTGCAGATGGGGACCCAGATGTACATGATGGCACAGCAGTTGAAGACCTATGCTGAAGTTCTTTCTATCGCTCGTGAGGTGGAGCGAGGATTTCAGAGGAAGCAGGAGAGCCAGGCCTTGAAGAGGCCGTTTGTGCCGGCGGGTAGAGGAGGACCATCCAGGGCAGCCAAGATCCAGGCCAGACAGCCGTTCAGAGCAGTTCCATATCAGACGGCTCGACCAGGTCCTATCTGCCATTTCTGCCAGAAGCCAGGGCACACCCAGCAGACTTGCCGGAGGGCCAACGGATTGTGCTTGATATGTGGAGCACGGGATCATGCCGTGGAGACATGTCCGCACAGGAGAGTGGGGTTTGCTACCCAAACCTTGCCAGCACCAGCCCCTCAGGGGCAGTATGTGCAGAGGGCACTACCGGGGCCGGTTGGTCAGAGGCAGCAGGGACCGGTGAGGAGAGCTCTTCCCCTTCCACCACAGCAGGTTGCCCGCCCAATGCAGAGAGGAGCCAGACCAGCTGCAGGGCGTGGCAGGGGTCAGGCCTACAACCTGACCGTGGAGGAGGCAGAGGCTTCGGAGGAGGTGATCACAGGTACTATCAGAGTTCATTCTCTACCTGTCCTCGCACTCTTCGATTCAGGTGCATCTCATTGTTACATCTCCGACAAGTTTGTGGCTTTGCATTCTATTTCTGTTAAGGCTTTAGACCACAAGTGGGAGATTAGTACTGGGAATGGAGTAGTTTTATCTTCTAGAGTTTGTGCTGACTGCCCAGTAGAACTTTGTGGGAAGGTCTTGTCCATAGATATGCTCGTACTAGATACCAAGGGGTACGACGTGATCTTAGGCATGACCTGGCTCAGTCAGTACCATGCAGTGATTGACTGTAGGGGAAGGAAGATCAATTTCAGGATCCCACATCAGCCGGAGTTCCAGTTTAGCGGAGAGGTGAAGCCTGCTAAGGAGAAGGTTCAGTTGACCACCTCGGAGGCTCAGAAGGGAGTGCCAGTGTGGGATGAATTTCCAGAGGTCTTTGCTGAGATTTCAGGTCTTCCACCGGAGAGGATAGTGGAGTTCTCCATTGATACAGTCCCAGGGACAGCTCCTATCTCAAAGGCTCCGTACCGGATGGCACCGACGGAGTTGGAGATCCTGAAGAAGCAGCTGCAGGAGTATTCGGACAAGGGATTGATTCGGCCTAGCACTTCACCATGGGGAGCTCCAGTGTTATTGGCGAATAAGAAGGATGGTGGCAAGAGGCTGTGCATTGACTACAGGGAGTTGAACAAGGTCACCATCAAGAACAAGTATCCCTTGCCCAGGATTGATGACTTGTTTGATCAGCTTAATGGAGCCCGTGTATTTTCTAAGTTAGATTTACAGTCGGGCTACCATCAGCTGAGGGTGAAGAAGGAGGATGTTCCTAAGACGGCATTCAGGACCCGATATGGCCACTACGAGTTTCTAGTGATGCCTTTCGGAGTTACCAATGCCCCTGCTGTGTTTATGGACCTGATGAACCGGGTGTTCTCTCCTTACCTGGATCAGTTTGTGGTGGTGTTCATAGACGACATCCTGATCTATTCCAAGAGTGACAAGGAGCATGCAGAGCACCTGAGAATCGTGTTGCAGACTCTTCAGCGGGAGCAGCTTCATGCCAAGAGGAGCAAGTGTGAGTTCTGGCTGGACAGCATAGCTTTCCTCGGACATATAGTTTCAGCTGAGGGAATCTCAGTTGATCCTAGTAAAGTCCAAGCGGTACAGAATTGGCCAGTTCCGAAGACGGTGACTGAGATAAAGAGCTTTCTTGGACTAGCAGGATATTACAGACGCTTTGTCCAGGATTTCTCTAGACTTGCAGCTCCGTTGACCCGGCTCACCAGAAAAGGGGAGAGATATGTTTGGACAGAAGATTGTGATGCCGCATTTGAGCAGTTGAAGCAAAGGCTTATCACAGCTCCGATCTTGAGGACCCCTTCAGGAAGAGGAGGGATGGTCATTTTCTGTGATGCGTCGGGTAAAGGCCTGGGGTGTGTGCTTATGCAGCATGATCATGTGATAGCATATGCTTCTAGGCAGTTGAAGCCTCATGAGAGGAACTACCCGACTCATGACTTGGAGTTGGCAGCTGTGGTGTTTGCATTGAAGATCTGGAGACACTACCTTCTGGGAGACAAGGTATTGATATACACAGACCACAAGAGCCTCAAGTACATATTCTCACAGAAGGAGCTGAATATGAGGCAGAGGAGGTGGCTGGAGCTTATGGCAGACTACGATATTGACTTGCAGTATCATCCAGGCAAAGTCAATACCGTTCCTGATGCATTGAGCAGAATGCCAGAGAACAGAGTGCTAGTCCACCTTACTCAGCAGAGAGAGTTGATCCAGGAGTTCATCAGGTTGGATTTGATGTTGGTGCAGAGAGGTGATAAGACCGGGCAGTTCATGGCTCTACAGATCCGGTCTTCGTTAGTAGATGAGATCAAGGAGGCTCAGAAGGAGGATCCGAGATTGCAGACATTCAGGACTCAGGTGGAGGCTGGTCTGAGGACGGATATTTGTATTCGTCCGGATGGTGCTTTGTATTATGGTAGTAGACTTTGTGTTCCTCAGGGTGAAGTTAGACAGAAGATTTTAGAGGAAGCACACAGTTCTGCCTATTCTATACATCCAGGAGGGAACAAGATGTACCAGGACCTGAAGAAGCACTTCTGGTGGAATGCCATGAAGAGGGAGATAGCCCAATTTGTTGCCAGATGCTTGGTTTGCCAGCAGGTAAAGTGTGAGCACCAGAGATCAGCTGGACTTCTTCAACCTTTGCCGATACCCGAATGGAAATGGGAGCACATCACCATGGACTTCGTGACAGCTTTGCCTCGGAGTCCCAAGGGTAATAATGCGGTGTGGGTGATCGTTGATCGCCTCACCAAGTCTGCTCACTTCATACCCTTCCGGGTTGGTCAGTCGACGGAGGTTCTGGCAGATAAGTATTTGAAGGAGGTGGTTCGTCTGCATGGAGTTCCAGTGAGTATTGTATCAGATCGAGATACCAGATTCAAATCTCACTTCTGGGAGAGTCTCCAAGCAAGTCTGGGAACTCGTCTGAAGTTCAGTACTTCCTATCATCCGCAGACAGACGGACAATCTGAGAGGACCATCCAGATCCTTGAGGATATGTTGAGGGCTTGCATGTTGGACTTTGGAGGATCTTGGGAGGACCATCTTCACTTGGCCGAGTTTTCATACAACAATAGCTATCAGGCCAGTATTAAGATGGCGCCATTTGAGGCACTGTATGGTAGGAAGTGCCGATCACCGATTTGCTGGGATGAAGTCGGTGAGAGGAGTCTTTTGGGGCCTGAGATGTTGATGCAGACTACAGAGAAGGTCAGGGTTATCAGAGATCATCTCAGGGCTGCTCAGAGTAGACAGAAGAGTTGGGCTGATACTCTTAGGAGGCCATTGGAGTTCCAGACCGGAGATCATGTGTTCCTGAAGATATCACCTACCAGGGGAGTTATCCGGTTTGGCACTCGCGGGAAGCTGAGTCCGAGGTATATTGGCCCGTTCGAGATCCTGGATCGCGTGGGAGATGTGTCTTATAGACTAGCATTACCGCCTTCCTTGGACGGGGTGCATAATGTCTTCCACGTGTCTCAGTTGAGGAGGTATGTCAGGGATGACAGCCATGTTCTGGACCATTCGGAGTTAGAGCTGCAACTGGATTTATCATACCAAGAGCAGCCGTTGACCATTCTTGACAGGAGTGTCAAGACTCTGAAGAGCAGGGCCATTCCTTTGGTGCTGGTGTCTTGGAGCAGGCACGCGCCAGGAGAGGCCACCTGGGAGCGAGAGGACGTTATTCGGGAGCTTTACCCTCAACTTTTCCCGTCTTGATCTGGTAAGACTCTTTCCTTCTACTTGTCTTTACCGTTATCATTCCTTGTATCCATATCCATCTGTTACCTTTCCTGTTATCTTTCACCTTATGAAATTTCGAGGACGAAATTTTTGTAAGGTGGGTAGATTGTAATACCCCTTTCCCGGAATACGTATTTAGTTACGTATTCAGCCCTTTGACCGTATCTTCCGATTTACCTTCCGTATTTGACCGATTTTAATTCCAAACTTCATTTCCCAATATTTTAGAATTTATGTGATTTTCTGGAATTTTCTAAAATTAAAATGAATTTCTTCAAAACCGGTGTCGGCCAGTATCACTGACCGATTTCCGAATTTTTATCTCCCAATCTGTTAGGAATCTCTAGAAAGTCCTTTAGACATTATTGATTAGAATCATAATTCCTACTTATATTCTTTTTCTAAGATTTCTATAAATTTATGAAAATTCTTTCGGAGTCGGTAAATTTCTGATTCCGGGATTTTTAATTAAAAATCTATACAATATTTCTTCAAACGAATTTCACCATTGGTCTTCAAATATTTTTCTTGATTTTTGGTAAAATTTCCAGACCAATCCAAAATACTTGAATTTTTAGCATTTTTCCAAAATTTGCAAAAGTTGATTTTCCACTTCACTTGCCACCTCATCTTTCCACTCACACTCTCTCTTGCTCTCAGCTGACCAAGTGGCAAGGGAGAGGACACCTCACCCCACATTCTTGCAAAGAAACCCCTCACATCCACCAAATTGTCACCCCCTTCACAAAAACCCCAAAGTATATAATCACATGCATTTGCAAAATACCCTTTTCTCTCACTTTCTCCATCAAAAGAGAAATTGCAGAAATCCTCTTCCTCTTCCTCCAGCAAAACCCTAGCCCTAGATCACTCCAATCCCTCCACTTTCTCCTCTAGATCACAAGGGGGTTCTTCAAGGCTTCATCCAAGGAGCACTTCTTCAACCTCAAGCTTCAACTACAAGCTTTGGAGGGAAGCCAACACCTCCAACCCTAAATCAAACTTCAGATCTGATCTTCCAAGTGAGTTCTTACTCACCAAGACTTAATCTACCAATCACATGTGCTAGGGTAGTGATCCATGTTCTTGGGTATGATAAAAACCCTATTTTTAGGTCATAACACTCAAATCCAACATAACTAGGTGAACCTATCATTTACCTTGGCTATTCTATGTTCTAGTGAGCTTGTATTAGTAAAACAGGACTTGTAATGCTGTGAAAATCCCACTTTTAACTGTTAGAACCAAACCACACAAAATCTGGATTTTCTGTTCTGCTCACTATTTTTACACAGTATTAGTCGACTTATCCATAGGTCTAGTCGACTAGAACACTTAGCTGAAATTTAGGCTTTCTGGAAAACACAGCATTAGTCGACTTGGCCAATTTATCAGTCGACTAACAAACTCTCTGGAAACCATATTAGTCGACTCCTGAATCCACCTAGTCGATTAATCCCCCTATTAGTCGACTAATCCCCTCAACCTAGTCGACTAACATGCACTGAAACAGAACTCCAACCCTTTACATCTCTGACTTAGTCGACTAACCTATACTGCTAGTCGACTATAGACCCTATTAGTCGACTAATCTATACTCCTAGTCGACTAATTCTGGCAGTGTTGCATAGTTAATTTCTGTTCTGAACTTGGTTCTTTTACTTGTTACGCATGTATCGTTTATTGCTTGTTCATGCTCCAATACTGGCTTTTCCGGATGTATAACTGATTGGACGTATTTACTGGTTACCTCATGACTTGTTATTGCATATATTTCCTTCCATGGCATGTTAAATAGCAATATCACCACCTATCATGCCATCTCTTAAACCAAAGCATGATATACTTGACTTTTACATAAAATACACCAACTTACACCCGGGTCGGGGGAAATGTGTGGAATATCGGTATGTGTTCGTGTTTACAGTGGTTTAAACAATATTGTATAATATTGTTCCGGTCTGACCTGTGGTACGCCAGGGGACCGAGCAGGCTTCACTATTCCGGTTTTGACCGAGCAGGCTTCACTATTCTGGTTTTATTGCTCAGGCTTCACTAATCAGGCTTCACTATTTCAGGTTTCACCCACTGTAAACATAGTTCGTCGATACAACCGCTGTTTCCAATAACAACCTTGTCATACTAGGATATGGATCTATGTGCTCTGGGACGCTGGGTCACATAGCTAGATATCACAGTAAGACAAGTAATAATAATAAGACACTCATTGTATATTCATTTCATATGTCATTACCTTACATAGTTACATATCCTGACATGCAGGGTTACTTAGTATTGCTCTTCTACCACTATTCATGATCCTATTGTCACTTGGCTATTTTATTTCTCGTATTATGTCTTGACCCTTTGGATTTGCACATTCAGATTCAGAGGCCTGGAACGAGGTGGAGCCTTCCGCTGAGGACTTGGCTTACCTTGGAGATCAGTCCGACCTGTCCTAGATCCAGCGTGCCCGGCACTTCTTTTGGTTCACGTGGTCTCCATCCACACGTGAGCATTTTGTATTTTGGGTTGTATCTCGTTTCATTTTGGACTGGGATGTGATATTGGACACTGTATGGTGATTTTGTATATCATAACTTGTATAACTCTGTACTTTTATCTTGTATGTTGGCATATGATTGTATCTCGCTGTGTGTTACACTCTGATGCTTGTTGTACTTATGCTTAGCGTATATACGTGGGGGCACCATCTGACCTACGTATATGCGTCGCAGTGACGTCCCCGTATCATTGGGATCGGGGCGTTACAGTTAGTATTTTCGAAAAAACATTTTGAAAAAGAGAGAAAATATTTGAAGTATTATTGTAAGAGTTCAAGTAATTCATAAGTTATAGGAAAATCGAATTTTTCATTCCTAAACTTAGTCTCTATTCAAAACTTGTTATTCAATCAAGGTAAGAAGTCAAACTGTACTTCTCAAATAGTCTATTATTTTACCCTAAGTCATATACACTTCGTGACCGTGAAATTTGACTAAGGGTTTTTTCATTCTAACTCTTATGCCTTTTTTAATTATTTTTATTAGATTTTTGGTGCAATTATTCCTTAGTTTTATTAGGCTTTCTAATCTATTCATGTAATGAGCCTTTAATCGGTGACTCCTAAACTGGAAGGCCTTAGGGCACCGGGTGAGAAAACACCCCAAGAACTTAAGGACTCGAGCAAATAAGGCCACAAAACTAAGAATTTTATTATATGGACCACTTTTAGGCGTGAATACTTATGCTTTATGAGGCACAAATACCCAGCTTAATCAGAGAATTTTTAATATAAAACACATATAGTTTTTTCTTTTTTATTTTTTATATAATACATAAGAATCTTTGTTTTTGAATCCTAAGTATGTATGTGTATAAAGCATGCATATTTCATCAACGTAAAAATCAAGACTAAATTACTTTTCTAAATTTTCTTTCTAACTCTAGAAATCAAACAAATAATCTTATTTTGACCAAGTATAAGAAATCCTAATTATGATTCTCCTATTCCTTAAAGTTGATTTTATTTCTTACAAAAATATGTCAAAATATTGCTCTTTTTTTCAAAAAGTTTTTTTAAGATAGAAAAATGTTAATTTTTATTTTAAATAAAAAGAAAAACTATGTTACGTTAGAATCCTCCCCCACACCTTTCTCATGCATTGTCCTTAATATATGAATGAATGCATAAATACATAAAAAGAAGAAAGGAAAGGAAAATATTACCTTAAGGTGGTGGTTCCGGTGGTGGTCGGATCGGGTCAAATGTTGCTACCCAATCAAGATAATGTGGTGGTTCACAGAACCCACCTTTATTACCTCTTTTTTATTTACATATTTACAATCCCCAAATGAATATGATCATGAAAGATTCCATTATGAAACTTATTTTCTTTACACCATCAGTCTTGAAAAATCATCACTGAGTTATTATGGTCAATACTTATGTCCAACAAAAGAATGTGACTTGTGAAATGGTTGACTTGGCCTCAAGAATGATAGGTTCGGGAACCAATACTAACTCAGAAAAATCAAATTTGGGTTCAAGAGTCAGTTTTAATTCAAGAGTTGAGTCCAAATCCAAGAACTAAAATTCACATTCCTTTCCCATCTATGGAATGTGACTATCCAAAATTGGTGATTTAATTTCTACATCTATGGGTACGAGAATAAATGTTGCCTCAGAAAATTAGTCCAAATGGGTAAGGATCGCGGAGTCAATATAGATTTGAAGATGGGAACTGAATCACAAGGTTGGAGATCAGGGTACATTCACATTTGTAACACCCCCCTCCTAGAATACGTACTTAGTTGTGTATTCGTATTTTCAATCATATTTTTGATTTGGTTTCAGTATTTGTTTTGTATTATGAATTGTTTATATGATCGTTTTGCTGTGGATCTGGATTCGTGAACTCGGAGTCAGCCCTAGTCTGAACTGGGAACTCGATCCTAGTGAATTTCTCGATTTGGCCTTTTCGCTAGTTTCAAACATCATTTTCTAATATTCTAGATTTTTTGTGATTTTCTGGAATTTTCCTGAATTAAGTTGAAAATCTTCAAAACCGGTGTCGACCAGTACCACTGACCGATTCTCGGATTTTTAATTTACAAACGGAGTTGAATTTTAAGAAACGGCTTTCCAGTAACTTCTTAAAATCACATTTTCTATGTAAATACTTTTTCTGAGAATTTCTAAATTTATCGAAATTCCACTGGATTTGGTATCGGCCAGTATCACTGGTTGATTCCAGGAATTTTAATTTATAAATGAAATCAAATTTCTACATTCCGCTTTCATATTACTTCTTAGAATTATAATTTCTCCTTTCAGCCTTTTTCTGGGAATTTTCAGATTTTATTAAAAATCCGGCCAACCCGGTGTAGACCGATATTAACGGTTGACTTTATGATTTTTATATTGAAAATAAGATTGAATTTCTGAAAACCGATTTCACCAAAAATCTTTTTATAATATTTATTATTTTTGAGAATTTTTGGGAAACTTTCTGAACTACTTCATTTTTTGACTTTTCCGGAGTTTTCGGTGTTTTCCCAGATCCGGAATAGTATCTAGATATTTTCTCACTTTTCTCTCTCCTCGCCAAACGCGAGTTTCACCTACCTTGGATTCTGCATTTAATGCAGAGATCCTCTCCATGCTGCATTTAATGCACTGCTAATCAATTCCAATCAAGTCATTATGACTTTTGTCCTTTTGTTAAACGCAGCCTTTTTTGCATCTTCCCTGGACGCGGCTTTAATTCCCGCGTTTGGCTCATTTTGGCCTAAACGCAGGTTTGAGGGCTGCATTTGGAGAGGGAATCACAAGTTCTCTTTTTATGTTTCTTTGCTTTGAAAAGTACAACATTATTATATTCATTCCCATCCTTTATATAAATGCCTCCACTCCTTCTCTCTCATTCATTTTTCCTTTCCTTCTTCTTCTTGTTTCCTGCAACCACCAACAGAGAGCATGGCAGCCATTTCCATGGGTTTGAGCCATGTTCCCTCCTTTGGCTAGCCATTTCTCCACCATCTCCTCCTCCATTTTCACCACCAACTTCTCCACCTCCTTCTCCTCCATCTCCTTCTCCATTTCCAACAACAAAAACACCAACTCCAACCACCAATATCACCTTCTTCTTCCTCTTTTCCACCATAAAATACCAACGAACCCACTTCACCACCTTTCCCACCACCAACTCCTCCTTCATCTCCACCACAACAACAACCACTCCAACTTCTCCAACTCCTTACCTTCATCTTCTTCCTCCTCCATCTCCATGTAAACCACCACAAATTCCAACAACTCCACCTTCTCCTTTACCTTCTCTAAAAATACCATCACCATCAAAACCTCCACAAAATCACCACCCCATCAAGGGCCGGCCACTCCTTTTGGATTGGGGTCGAGCTCTTCTTCGTCGGCAACGTCTCCGATGGTTATTCCGGTAATCGTTTACGATTATTCCGGTAATCATTTCGGGCAATATCAACGGTGATCATTCCGGTAATCGTTCACGATTATTCCGGTGATCATTCCGGCTCCGGTGATTATTCCGGTAATCGTTCACGATTATTCCGGTAATCATTTCGGTGACAATTGCAACGACACCACCACCAAAGAGATCACCTTTTCCCTGTCTCTCTCTTTCTATCTGTTGATTGTTAGACGCGGATCTCACTCCCGCGTCCAGGCAATTCCTAACGCGAGTCTTCGCGTTCTTGGCATTTGTATAATGCGGCCTTCGCGTTCTTGCATCGACACGACGCAGAACTCATGCCCGCGTCAGTGACCTTCTCATGTCAACACAACGCGGATCCCATTCCCGCGTTTGTGTTCTTCTTGTGTTAACGCGACGCAGAACCCACGTCCGCGTCCGCATTCTCCTCGCGTCCTGACTTGAACGCGGGTCTCGAACCCCGCGTTTGTGGCTTCCTCGCGATGCGACTCCCGCGTCTGTGATTACCGCGTCTGCTATTCCCGCGACGCGACTCCCGCGTCTGCGACCCCCGCGTCTCATAAGCCCGCGTCTCCCTGTGTCTCTTTCTCTCTCTAGGTTTCTCCCCCTTTCTCTCTCTAACTCTTTCTCTCTCCTCTTCACTTCCTCTCTCTCTATATATATATTATATATTATTTTATGGCGCGTGCGCGAGTTCCATGGATTTCAGAGTTTTCGGCCTTTCCGGTGATTTAGGCGAGTGTTCTCGCTTTCCTCTTGACTTCCTTTCATTGGTTATGCGTATTTCATTGGTTATGCGAGTGTTCTCGCTCTCGCCTCCATTTGGGTTTCCCCGCTTTGTCGGGTTGACATGTATTTTATTCCATGTACTTACTGCTTTATACCATGCATGGCCAACCCTTCGTGGTCGATTGGACTCTGGGTTTCTGCCCACTCTTGGGATGGCTGGTAGCCACCGTGAGTGCGCTTAGACCCCGAGCGTACTCAGACCCTTCAGCCTCGGTCTCTCACTATTTCCAAAGAGAGGTGATTGGGACCGTCAGGTTTCTCAGCTCCGTCTGGTGAGCATACTTAGCGCTCAGCGCTTTATTCACTACATTCGTCTAGGCCAGTTGTTACCGGACTTTCTACTCGTATTCTAAAACAAGTTGTCCCGGCAACCTCGCCAAGCGTATTGGTGTCTAAACCCTGTTCGCTGCCTGTGCTTCCAGTTTGTTCAGCTCCGCCTGGTTGTCATGATCAGCGTTCAACGCTTTACCACTAGATTCGTCTAGGCGAGTTGCTGCCGGATTTTCCGCTCGCACTTCAGCCGAGTCGTCCCGGTAACCTCGCCAGACGCTCCAGTGTTAAATACTGGTTGCTGTCTGTACTACCAGCTTGCTCATCTCCGCTTGGTTGTGCTCAGCTACTGTTTTATTACATGCCATTACTTCATACTTGTCATTTACATGCTACTATTTAACACATTTATATCACCTGTCAACTGATGTGTTATCACCTGACTCCTGACATGCTACTGCTTGGCAAGACCTCTTGTTATGACTTGACTTGCCACCAGACTAATATCAATCTCTTGATATGACTTGTCACCTGCCAATATCATCCTCCTGTCATGCTATCACTTGACACCCAGCATGATATACTTGACCTTGTGATTATCACGTTTACGGGAATCCTTCCTTGTTATCCTGTATTGCATACAGTGACCTGTTATCCTGAATGGAACTAAGTGCGACATGGAACAAAGTGCCACACCACATACGTGGTGGGGGCCACCTCTTGAATCTGTGGGGGCCACCTCTAGAATCCATTTCCCTCAGAGCAAAGTGCCACATGGAACAAAGTGCCACACTACATACGTGGTGGGGGCCACCTCTTGAATCTGTGGGGGCCACCTCTTGAATCTGTAGGGCCATCTCCTGTTATAACCAGTTATATTCCTACTCATTCCCGTAATCTGATAATCTTGTTAACAAGCCATAAAAAGGACCAACTTGCATCGGGTCGGGGGAAACTTGCGGCTATCAATATGTGTTCGTGTTTATAGTGGTATTAGGCATGTTGTGCAACTAAAACTTTCGGTCTGACCTGTGGGCCTCCAGGGGACCGAGGGGAGTGCTGGCTCCCTCCTTCTTGGTACCATCTTGATAAGGGCATTCCATAAGTCCCTCCTGTTAGCCTTGCGGCAGGTTCCGTCCTCCAAGCAACGGAATAATCCTGGGCCGTGGTCCCGGGTATGTACGGGATCCACTGTAAACATAGTTCGTTGATACCCCCGCTGGTTTCCAATAACAACCTTGCTTTACTCGGATGTGGATCTATGTGTGCTGGGACGCTAGTTCACATATCTAGACATCAGGGTAAGACGAGTAATAATAATAATAAAGTGCCAAGCTGATAACCTGCTCTTTAAGTTGTAAGTAGAAGTATGTGGAATGGGACACATACTGAAGCCTGCAGCTTAAACGGCTATGAATCTGTGATATGCCTTATCATATTTGCTTGTCCGGGATTTTACTTCGGATTTTTGGCTTTATGAGTATTATAGTATTAACTGCTCATGCTCTGCTTTATCCCTTGTATCCACCTGCCTCCTGTTCATTTTCTTATCATGCCCTGAGTACAGTCGGGTTGTATGTGCTTGGATTATGATGACATGAGATAAAGGTATATAGATGAGGGTTCCTTGTTTGGATTATTCCTTCGACGTACTAGTCTTATGGAGCCGTGATCTGAAACCATACAATCAGATTTGCTCGTCCTCGGCTTTATTTGGTTTTTATCGCTTTACATGTACTTACCCTTGCTCGCCACTTGGCTTTCGTATCACCACTCGCCTGGGGAGTTTCATCTGACTCCCCTGGATCCTCATGTCCAGGTCATGGAGCTTGGAGCGTGTGGATTCTCCCAGTTGCTGATCAGAGTGGCGCAGCGATAGTGTGGATCTTCAGCAGATCATCCAGGGCTCTATCCTTCCATGCCCCCTGTGTGCCTCTCGAGTTTTCCTTTCATAAACTCGTGAGTGCCTTTTGTACTGTTCATTCTTGTACATCCTTGTATTCTCGCAATTGCACCATTCTGGTGATGTAATATTATTGTAATATCGGATCACCTCTGGTGATAACTTTGTAATTGTACTCATGTGTTGGAATGTATAATGCACCACTTGCTTCCGTACTCTGATTCTTGCCTGTACTGATGCTTAGCGTATATACGTGAGGGTATTTCTGACCTGCGTTTATACGTCGCAGTAACGTCTCCGTACCCGCTGGATCGGGGCGTTACAGGTTGGTATCAGAGCCTAGGCTCTCACCTCCTCAGTACAACCAGTCGGCAAATTAATGGTAAAGAAATTTGCAACTGGAATGCATGAGTCGTGGTTATACAATCCAACTATAAGTACAAAGTTATCCATTCTCTCTTGACAATCTTGCCTTGAATCCTGAAGTTCTCCCATCCTTTCATACTTCAGTTTCTTGTTATTCTTGGACCAACTCGGACATGAAAAGAAGGGGAAATCATAACGGTTCCAGCTCTTCTTGGGTAGCCCTAATGGAGGAAGTTTTGATTTGAGTCAATTTCTGCAAAATATGATGAGGAACTAATAGGAAGAGACGAAGGTCCCGCACCAAGAATTGTTGGTTGCACTCCGAGAACAGAAACCAGGCAACATATCAAATTTCGGGGAATTTTAGCCGGCAATCTTTTCGAACATGGAGAAGCCCTGGATGCATAGAAGTGGCGGTAAACACTACAAATCTTCTAAAGGCAACTCGGGTCCTTGACGAGAACCAAGTGGAAGTGACCAAGGTTTAGTTAAAAGATGTAGCCAAGACGTGGTGGTTGGTAGGAGCAGCGAGACTGGAAAAGCTCATCACTTGGGACCAGTTCTCGAAGGATTTCTATGAGACGGTTCTTCGCTGTAATAGCTCAGAAAGAAATGATAGGATGATCTATCAAATTATAGTAAGAAGATTGAATTGTAAATAAGTGCGCTGCAAAGTTCCTAAGGCATAGTCGGTCGGTGTCTTACATGGTGGATGACAAGGAGAACCGAGCAAGTAAGATTTGGTGAGAACTAAAGATGAGGATCAAGATGTTTCTTATTCTCAAGCAGCCAAGAAGCATTCTCAAGTTATTTGCCATTACTCAGGAAGTAGAACGGACCCAGGGAAGGAAGATCAGGATGAGATGTAGATGAAGTTGGCGAAGAGACCCTCTCAGTTGATGAAAATTGAAGACTTAGACAGGCCCCTGGATGCCCCACTGGCTAAACCATCCCTCCAACCTCGCCCTCAACATATGACATGTGGGTATTGTCTGAAGTCGAGCACCTACAACGTAACGCCAGAAGGGTTATGAATTATGTCGTATACGGGTCCGGAGATTAGTTGAAAAGTGACTGTCTGTTCAAGGAAGCAGAGAACATTACACCGATCAGACCAATTCGTCCAATATCACCATTGTGAGGGAATCAGGGACCTACTTGCAGATTGATCTCGCTTCATCTTCCAACATCAAGCATAAGTCAGGTACAAAAGAGATCAAGAACTAGGGCACATGGTAAAGGGAGGCAAACATATAATCTGACTGAAGAGGAAGTCAAGATACCGATGGAGTGAAAACAATAAAGGATGCTCAATATCTGAAAAAGGAACCCTGGAAGTACGAACCGTAACCATTATCCCCATTTTTTTAGCATGTCCGGAAGTTGGTAAATTCTCCATATCATATCCTTCTCATTGCACTATCACCACCAATCTTAGTCCGTCCGTGTCTACCTCCCTATTTCATGACTTCTATCTCTTCTATTTTTACTATCCTGATTTTCGTAATCTTTATGCCAACTTAAGATATGAGTAGACTAGTGAGGTAACAACAGAGCAGATATGGTTCGTTCTCCTTATGTTCTGGCATTCCTCGACTCTGGTACATCACATTGTCTTATATTGGACAGATCTTCGGCCTCGCATTATATTCTTGTATTTATGGATACATCATGGGAGACCAGTACATCAAGTGGACTAGTCATCGCTTATATAATCAGATAGACTGTATCATTATATGAGGAGTGTCAGTATATAACAGTAAAGGACTTCTGGCAGTCTTTATTGATTTGGTGGACCATAGACTCCGCTAGCCTCGCCAAACGAGGGTCGTGTTCTAGTCACCGTGAACCTAACCGGGTGAGGGCTTCGTTGCACCCTGGTGCTTAGCTTTTAGTGTTGTGTTACGCGCTGGCTTCGCCGCGTGAGCTTCGCCAAGTGCGAACCTCGCAGGGCGTTAGCTTCACTGCACCCTAATGCTTAACACCTGAGCTGTGTGTTCCGCGATAGCCTCACCTAGGCTTGGCTTTGTCCGTGGCTAGTTCCTTCAGTGCTTGGCACTCTAGCCCGTTCCTCGAATTTCTTCTGCCTAGCGTGCTTTCATGGATCCGCTGAACAGAGTTTTATCACTGTATCTGAGCTATCGCCATGATCTTGTCAATGATCCATTCGACCAATCTTGCAGGAGTAAGATATCTTCTACATGTTTCATCTGCAATCGGGTTACCATTCGGAAGTCAGTATTCAGAATTCTTCATGATCAATCTATATTCTTTTCTATGTCTTTCAGAGTTAGCAACGCCCAGTATATAGAAATACTTAATTATTGGTCTTCTTGATACATGCTCAGTATTATCAGGGTTTTCTTTACCTTAGGTATTCTGGTCTATTCTCGGGAATTAGTATGTGTGCAGCACATCAGAAATTCTACTGCAGACTCTTTATCAAGGACAACATCATGCCATGCAGGATTTTATATTTATGGATTTCAGTACTACGGATTTCTATGGATTTCATCAGATTTGGTTCACAGTCTGATTGAAGTATTATTGATTATCTCACCAAGTTATCTCACTTTATATTATTCAGATTGGGTTAATATTTTGAAGTTCTGACAGTGTTCTTTTATAAGTAGACAGCAGATCAGTGTTGATATGGCACCAACAGAGGATGTATCTATACGGCAGAAGTGCAGAGATGCCTTAGCCCTGAGTTAGCCGTTCAGTCGATCTGGGAGAACAGCCCACAGTTATTCATATCTTGATTGGCATAATCCTCATTCCTATCTTTTTGTGTTCACATTTTACCCCTTATCGAAATTGCGAGGACGCAATTTTTTATAAGGTGGATGGAGTGTAACACCCCGCTCCTAGAATACGTACTTAGTTGCGTATTCGTATTTTCAATCATATTTTTGATTTGGTTTCAGTATTTGTTTTGTATTATGAATTGTTTATATGATCATTTTGCTGTGGATCTGGATTCGTGAACTCGGAGTCAGCCCTAGTCTGAACCGGGAACTCGATCCTAGTGAATTTCTCGATTTGGACTTTTTGCTATTCTGATTTGACCGATTTTAGTTTCAAACATCATTTTCTAATATTCTAGATTTTTCGTGATTTTCTGGAATTTTCCTGAATTAAGTTGAAAATCTTCAAAACCGGTGTCGACCAGTACCACTGACCGATTCTCGGATTTTTAATTTACAAACGGAGTTGAATTTTAAGAAACAGCTTTCCAGTAATTCTTAAAATCACATTTTCTATCTAAATACTTTTTCTGAGAATTTTCTAAATTTATCGAAATTCCACTGGATTTGGTGTCGGCCAGTATCACTAGTTGATTCCAGGAATTTTAATTTACAAATAAAATCAAATTTCTACATTCCGCTTTCATATTACTTCTTAAAATTATAATTTCTCCTTTCAGCCTTTTTCTGGGAATTTTCAGATTTTTTCAAAAATCCGGCCAACCCGGTGTAGACCGATATTAACGGTTGACTTTATGATTTTTATTTTGAAAATAAGATTGAATTTCTGAAAACCGATTTCACCAAAAATCTTTTTATAATATTTATTATTTTTGAGAATTTTTGGAAAACTTTCCGAACTACTTCATTTTTTTGACTTTTCCGGAGTTTTCGGTGTTTTCCCAGATCCGGAATAGTATCCAGATATTTTCTCACTTTTCTCTCTCCTCGCCAAACGCGAGTTCCACCTACCTTGGATTCTGCATTTAATGCAAAGATCCTCTCCATGCTGCATTTAATGCACTGCTAATCAATTCCAATCAAGTCATTATGACTTTTGTCCTTTTGTTAAACGCAGCCTTTTTTGCATCTTCCCTGGACGCGGCTTTAATTCCCGCGTTTGGCTCATTTTGGCCTAAACGCAGGTTTGAGGGCTGCGTTTGGAGAGGGAATCACAAGTTCTCTTTTTATGTTCTTTGCTTTGAAAAGTACAACATTATTATATTCATTCCCATCCTTTATATAAATGCCTCCACTCCTTCTCTCTCATTCATTTTTCCTTTCCTTCTTCTTCTTGTTTCCTGCAACCACCAACAGAGAGCATGGCAGCCCATTTCCATGGGTTTGAGCCATGTTCCCTCCTTTGGCTAGCCATTTCTCCACCATCTCCTCCTCCATTTTCACCACCAACTTCTCCACCTCCTTCTCCTCCATCTCCTTCTCCATTTCCAACAACAAAAACACCAACTCCAACCACCAATATCACCTTCTTCTTCCTCTTTTCCACCATAAAATACCAAGGAACCCACTTCACCACCTTTCCCACCACCAACTCCTCCTTCATCTCCACCACAACAACAACCACTCAACTTCTCCAACTCCTTACCTTCATCTTCTTCCTCCTCCATCTCCATGTAAACCACCACAAATTCCAACAACTCCACCTTCTCCTTTACCTTCTCTAAAAATACCATCACCATCAAAACCTCCACAAAATCACCACCCCATCAAGGGCCGGCCACTCCTTTTGGATTGGGGCCGAGCTCTTCTTCGTCGGCAACGTCTCCGATGGTTATTCCAGTAATCGTTTACGATTATTCCGGTAATCATTTCGGGCAATATCAATGGTGATCATTCGGTAATCGTTCACGATTATTCCGGTGATCATTCCGGCTTCGGTGATTATTCTGGTAATCGTTCACGATTATTCCGGTAATCATTTCGGTGACAATTGCAACGACACCACCACCAAAGAGATCACCTTTTCCCTATCTCTCTCTTTCTATCTGTTGATTGTTAGACGCGGATCTCACTCCCGCGTCCAGGCAATTCGTAATGCGAGTCTTCGCGTTCTTGGCATTTGTATAATGCGGCCTTCGCGTTCTTGCATCGACACGACGCGGAACTCATGCCCGCGTCTGTGACCTTCTCATGTCAACACAACGCGGATCCCATTCCCGCGTTTGTGTTCTTCTTGTGTTAACGCGACGCAGAACCCACGTCCGCGTCCGCGTTCTCCTCACGTCTTGACTTGAACGCGGGTCTCGAACCCCGCGTTTGTGGCTTCCTCGCGACGCGACTCCCGCGTCTGTGATTACCGCGTGTGCTATTCCGCGACGCGACTCCCGCGTCTGCGACCCCCGCGTCTCATAAGCCCGCATCTCCCTGTGTCTCTTTCTCTCTCTAGGTTTCTCCCCTTTCTCTCTCTAACTCTTTCTCTCTCCTCTTCACTTCCTCTCTCTATATATATATTATATATTATTTTATGGCGCGTGCGCGAGTTCCATGGATTTCAGAGTTTTCGGCCTTTCCAGTGATTTAGGCGAGTGTTCTCGCTTTCCTCTTGACTTCCTATTTCATTGGTTATGCGTATTTCATTGGTTATGCGAGTGTTCTCGCTTTCGCCTCCATTTGGGTTTCCCCGCTTTGTCGGGTTGACATGTATTTTATTCCATGTACTTACTGCTTTATACCATGCATGGCCAACCCTTCGTGGTCGATTGGACTCTGGGTTTCTGCCCACTCTTGGGATGGCTGGTAGCCACCGTGAGTGCGCTTAGACCCCGAGCGTACTCGGACCCTTCAGCCTCCGGTCTCTCACTATTTCCAAAGAGAGGTGATTGGGACCATCAGGTTTCTCAGCTCCGTCTGGTGAGCATACTTAGCGCTCAGCGCTTTATTCACTACATTCGTCTAGGCCAGTTGTTACCGGACTTTCTGCTCGTATTCTAAAACAAGTTGTCCTGGTAACCTCGCCAAGCGTATTGGTGTCTAAACTCTGTTCGCTGCCTGTGCTTCCAGTTTGTTCAGCTCCGCCTGGTTGTCATGATCAACGTTCAGCGCTTTACCACTAGATTCGTCTAGGCGAGTTGCTGCCGGATTTTCCGCTCGCACTTCAACCGAGTCGTCCCGGTAACCTCGCCAAACGCTCCAGTGTTAAATACTGGTTGCTGTCTGTACTACCAGCTTGCTCAGCTCCGCTTGGTTGTGCTCAGCTACTGTTTTATTACATGCCATTACTTCATACTTGTCATTTACATGCTACTATTTAACACATGTATATCACCTGTCAACTGATGTGTTATCACCTGACTCCTGACATGCTACTGCTTGGCAAGACCTCTTGTTATGACTTGACTTGCCACCAGACTAATATCAATCTCTTGACATGACTTGTCGCCTGCCAATATCATCCTCCTGTCATGCTATCACTTGACACCCAGCATGATATACTTGACCTTGTGATTATCACGTTTACGGGAATCCTGCCTGGTTATCCTGTATTGCATACAGTGACCTGTTATCCTGAATGGAACTAAGTGCCACATGGAACAAAGTGCCACACCACATACGTGGTGGGGGCCACCTCTTGAATCTGTGGGGGCCACCTCTAGAATCCATTTCCCTCAGAGCAAAGTGCCACATGGAACAAAGTGCCACACTACATACGTGGTGGGGGCCACCTCTTGAATCTGTGGGGGCCACCTCTTGAATCTGTAGGGCCATCTTCTGTTATAACCAGTTATATCCTACTCATTCCCGTAATCTGATAATCTTGTTAACAAGCCATAAAAAGGACCAACTTGCATCGGGTCGGGGGAAACTTGCGGCTATCAATATGTGTTCGTGTTTACAGTGGTATTAGGCATGTTGTGCAACTAAAACTTCCGGTCTGACCTGTGGGCCTCCAGGGGACCGAGGGGAGTGCTGGCTCCCTCCTTCTTGGTACCATCTTGATAAGGGCATTCCATAAGTCCCTCCTGTTAGCCTTGCGGCAGGTTCCGTCCTCCAAGCAACGGAACAATCCTGGGCCGTGGTCCCGGGTATGTACGGGATCCACTGTAAACATAGTTCGTTGATACCCCCGCTGGTTTCCAATAACAACCTTGCTTTACTCGGATGTGGATCTATGTGTGCTGGGACGCTAGTTCACATATCTAGACATCAGGGTAAGACGAGTAATAATAATAATAAAGTGCCAAGCTGATAACCTACTCTTTAAGTTGTAAGTAGAAGTATGTGGAATGGGACACATACTGAAGCCTGCAGCTTAAACGGTTATGAATCTGTGATATGCCTTATCATATTTGCTTGTCTGGGATTTTACTTCGGATTTTCGGCTTTATGAGTATTATAGTATTAACTGCTCATGCTCTGCTTTATCCCTTGTATCCACCTGCCTCCTGTTCATTTTCTTATCATGCCCTGAGTATAGTCGGGTTGTATGTGCTTGGATTATGATGACATGAGATAAAGGTATATAGATGAGGGTTTCCTTGTTTGGATTATTCCTTCGACGTACTAGTCTTATGGAGCCGTGATCTGAAACCATACAATCAGATTTGCTCGTCCTCGGCTTTATTTGGTTTATCGCTTTACACGTACTTACCCTTGCTCGCCACTTGGCTTTCGTATCACCACTCGCCTGGGGAGTTTCATCTGACTCCCCTGGATCCTCATGTCCAGGTCATGGAGCTTGGAGCGTGTGGATTCTCCCAGTTGCTGATCAGAGTGTCGCAGCGGTAGTGTGGATCTTCAGCAGATCATCTAGGGCTCTATCCTTCCAGGCCCCCCTGTGTGCCTCTCGAGTTTTCCTTTCGTAAACTCGTGAGTGCCTTTTGTACTGTTCATTCTTGTACATCCTTGTATTCTCGTAATTGCGCCATTCTGGTGATGTAATATTATTGTAATATCGGATCACCTCTGGTGATAACTTTGTAATTGTACTCATGTGTTGGAATGTATAATGCACCACTTGCTTCCGTACTCTGATTCTTGCCTGTACTGATGCTTAGCGTATATACGTGAGGGTATTTCTGACCTGCGTATATACATCGCAGTAACGTCTCCGTACCCGCTGGATCGGGGCGTTACAACATTCAAGTTCAATCTCATTGACTGGAAAACTTATCAATTTGTCCACGATTTGGAATTGGTTAAATTCAAGTTTGTGTGATAAATTTGAATCTTAGTCAAAGTCTTCAAGATTCCATGATTTTTTGTTTTCATCAATATGGCTAGAAGTGTCAGAAATAGTCAAAGATTGGGTAAGGAGAGTTTTCTTATTTCTACGCATGTTTTATAAACTCTTTTCTAAGTCGGTATGTTCTTGAAAAATAGAGTAAGATTCTTTGATTTGAAAATTTTGACGGGATTTTGGGTCTTCTAGAATTGAATTCATCGCCCAAGCTTTTCTAAGGCTTCCATCCTCTTTTCTAGTCAATTGATTCTTCTAATGGTTGTTTAGGAGAAGTATATAAAGTTAGATGTTGGTAAGGTGGTTGACTGTATGACTCGGGGGAGTTGTTTCCCACTGCTATGTGAAGAATGGTGATGATTGTTTCAGTCTTGTTCATAGTATTGAGACGGGGGCATATATTGATTTGGATAAGAACAATCCGGTATACTTGGTTAGTTAAAGTTAATATATACCGGGTTGGTAATATCCGAATCAAAAGAGATCGGAGAGAAATATGGTTCACTATTTGCATATGAATAATTGTAACTATAATCCATATCACCAAGTTGTCAAAAAAAAAAAAAGGCAAACAAACAAACAAATAAAAAGAAAAAATCTAGTTTAAGGTAGGGTAAACCTTAGACCTAGACGACTCCTAACTGGTTAGACTGTCCACGGGGGGTATATTACTGAATCTGACCACAAGTTAATCGGCCAGGTAGGGGCAAGATTAGTGGGAGGTATCCGTGCCTAAGCAACGAGCCTAGTTATGCCAGACCACCAATCTTCGGGGTTTCGCCCCTCAATCCCCAACCTTAGACACCGATTTGGAAAGAGTCAACTTTTAACAACTTTCCCCTGAGGTCAATCTCCTATTTGAGTCCGAGATGTCCCTAGGGCCAACATCTACTCAGTTTTAGTTAGACTTGGGTTAGTGAGTGAGGAGATTGTTTGTGGGCTAAGGGAGGGTGATGACTTCCCCACTTTATCTTGTTTATAGGACAAGCCCTTAGTTCAGTTTAGTGCAGTGTACAAGTATATAGAAAAAGTAACACTTAAGCAATATTTCATACAAGAATGAACCTTATACGAAATGCTATGTAGACATACCTTTGCTCCAGCACTCTTCAACAGTAATGTAAAAGATAAATAAACTAGACACGTGCCTAAATGCAAGTATAAACCATTTTTCACATTTACAAATAATCACTTTATTGTTGAATTAAATACAATATGCAAAATAAATTAATAAGAAAATCTAACACATGTAGAAGTTATATTTTACAGTGTGCAAGCACCTGCAAAAAGATCAATTAGTAGTCCACAACAAATTCTGTGAAAATATGGCTTTTGCCGCGTTTGCGCGGCACAATTGTGGGCTGTGATGCTCTGCCTTCTTGGGTAGAGGCACAAAATAGCAATATGTCAACTATAACTCTTCGATTCCTGAATAACAAAGAAGAAAAGGTTAAACTGTTTAAGTAAATCAAAAAGAAATGAAAACTTACCATTCATCTCCGGCAACGGCGCCAAAATTTGATTGAGTTCAAACCTGCACATAAAAAAATACAGAATTTCAAAACTTTATAATAGAAGTGCAAGTTCTCAATACTATCACGATGGCAAGTGGCTATGTGGGTCGTGATCTACAAGAAGGGACTAGCGATGGAAGCTTTTAAGTAAGTTCGTTTCTTTTGAGTTTACAAAAATATGTTAGGAATTTCTGCTCAGTTTTAGAAAAAGAAAACAAAAGGATTAAGTTAGAAGATGCGAGAAAGATGGTAAAAGAAAAGATGATGTTGTTGTTGTTGTTTTATTTACAAAGAAAAGGAAAAACTAAATAAAGAGGAGAATGTTGGTTTTGGAGTAGAATTCTAAACTAAGAATTAAAAAAATAAAAATTCTTACTTACCTCTTTCGTGCTCATATACCTTGAATTCGTCACTACGACTTACCTAGTCTCTGAAGGCGATCAAGCATGGGGTGTAGGATCTTCCCCGTTCTTGATCTACACTACAAATAAAAGAGCAAGCTAAACTAGTAAAGGAATGGTTGTTAATCACCATAGGCCATCAAGGGCACTTGTAATGGCG
The DNA here is from genome assembly GCA_038442645.1 of Agave tequilana. NCBI lineage: Eukaryota > Viridiplantae > Streptophyta > Magnoliopsida > Asparagales > Asparagaceae > Agave > Agave tequilana. The sequence continues at coordinate 224,001 of JAVJIF010001179.1, read as the reverse complement.
AAGCAGTGTCGAGGCGATTGGATTCACTTGGATTGCAAACACATCAGAGGAAAGCAAACAAAAACAAGAGTAAAGAAGAAAAAGAAATCTTGATTTGATTCAAATAACAATGAAAAAAAGACTTACTTACACCAGTGTCATCTTCAATACAAGCTTGCTCTCATTCCTCCATGAAACTCTCCTCTCCTCTCTGTTACATAATTAAAATAAAAAATTACATAAAAAAAGAAGAACCTAGGTTAAATCTATACAAGAATCTATTCTACTCTCTGATTCATCGTCCATCTGTCTCTGATGTGTGGGGTATTTATAGGATAGAAATGAATAAGGAAACGAGTTGAATGATAGGGTGAGCTGGCTATTTCTGAATTTGAATCCTCCCTTTTGTTAGCCCAAAGGCCCATCACTCTAGTTTTGATGATGATTAATAATTAGTTTCTAATTTTGTAAAATTTTCATCACATTCTCATATTTATTTCATGTAAAATTCTGCTAATAAAACCTTGCTTACTTGATCCTAGGTCCATGGTATGCAAATGAAGAAGAAGACCTAAATCACCATCTACTTAGTGATTAAAAGCCTACCAAGTAGCCATCGACTTTAGAGTGAAGATTTTGTCAGCCAGGGTATCAAATCCTGAATCCAAGACATCCAGGAGTCAGACAACAGACTGGGCGACGCACTGCCCGAAGTTGGGCGCGCGCGCGCGCCGAGGCTTCGGGCCAGGGGTTACCCCTGGCCCCCCTTTCTCCTGAGGCCTATAAATACCCCTATGGGGTCTGAAGAAGAGCATATCCAGAGCTTTAGCAAGTTTTGTAATCTTATTTTTAGGTTTATAGTTGTTGTTCTCCTTCTTCTAGTTGTTGTTTTAGCCATTAGAGTGAAAGAGAGAGAGTGTGTGAGTGTTGTATTTGAAGGGTGACAAGCTAATACAAGTACTACTTCTCTTCCTTCTTTCAATTTACTTATGCTTTCCTTTACTTTTACTTCATTGTTGTAGTGTAAACTCATTGCTCTTTACTTCTTCCTTTTATTGTTTTTTGTTATAGTGTAACTCCCTTCCTCTACACTTCTTTTCCTTTGTTGTTTCTTTTACTTTCATGGCTAACTAACTTTTCTATAGCATGGCTAAGTAACTACTAACCCACTAATCTCTTACTACTTGTTTGATAACCTGCATGAGTCAATAGTGTCAAATAAGCCTTGTGCAAATGAGAGTTATGGCATCTTAAGACGAGGGTTCTAACTCTAACTTACCTACAAGTATTTACCTTCGTATATTCATACTTAAATAATTTTTTGATAATCTATGAGTTTTGTACTTTGCTTGTTGTTGTAAGTTAGAGACTTTCCTTTTAACTTTTGCCGATACCATTAGTGCACTCGTGTCTTTCCTTATTCTCGCCTTCTATTGGATCTTGATAAGGGAATGTCCGAGTTTTTTCCGTGTAAAGCAAAGTTATAGGAAGAACTTTCACTCGATTTCCACGTGAATAGTTCCAATGCACAAGGTTGTGTTCACCTATGATCCATCGTGAGGCTATCTTCCAAAAGTTAGAAATTAGTGGGAGCACATAGTAGAAAGTTAGCCATGTATTTTTACAACTAAGAAAAAGATCCACTTTTACAAACCACTAAAACATTTTTCCAACAATTCTTAAAAACAACTTGTTTTCACTTTTCAATTCTTTATTTGGAAACAAGAACTTTCTTTCTTCTTGAACTTTGAAGCCGCATCAAGCTTCCATCTCTCTCCCTCCTTGTGGATATGACCCGTATAGCCACTTCGCTACTACGGACGAATCGCAAAAGCACTAACATCAACCCACACTTTCTTCTCTTATTTTAGTGCTTGCTTTTGTCGATCAATTTTGGCGCCGTTGCCGGGGAGGGAATGACTTTGTTGTTCAATACTAAAGATTGTTCTTTATTTTTATGTGTAGGAGAAGTACCAAGGAACTCACTATCACGGGAAGTAAAAGAGGTGGCCAAGGACATTGCGCGAGGACTCATTTGCCCTCGGAAAAATTCGTGTAAAAGCGAGTTTTTCCGATTGAAGTACTAACAAACTCGTTTGCAGGGTTACCGAAAGCCGCTAAAAAAAATTGATTTCCAAATTTTTAGTTTCCTTGGATGCTTCACCTTTATGCATGTATAATAAACTTAACAGAAATTCACTTGTTGCTTAATTGAAATTTGGATTAGACTTTTACATTTAGAGCACGTGTCTATTTCAATTTATTTCAATTTCTGTTGAAGAGTGCTGGAGAAAAGGTACATGTGCATTCATATAGAATAGGACCAACATTTGAAGTGATTTACTGCTTTGAGTGTTACCTTGTTGTGAATAAACTGTACACTTGCACAATTGACTTTAAGGGTAAAACCCAAATAAACAAGATAAGGGGGATTTCATCACCCTTCCTTAGCCCAAAAATCATCTCCAAGTGCACTCACACTTTCTCAAGCCTTAACTAAAAATCAATAGACGTTGACCCTAGGGACATCTTGGACTCACTAAGAGATTAACCGAGGTTGAAAATTGCAAGAACTATACTCCTGCAAAATCGGTGTCTAAGGAAAGTGGATTGAGAGGTGAAGCCTCGAAAGCTTCGTGGTTTAGCGTAATTAGGCCCGTGGCTATGTCCGAATACCTCCTCCCGAACTTTGCCCTTTCCTAGCCGATTAGCTTGTAATCGAGTTCCTGCAACAACCTTCCCCGGAGAATCGACCAGTTAGGAGTCGTCTAGGTCCAGGTACCTTAGACTAAGGCTTTGTGGTTGTTTTTCTTTCTTTTGTTTGTTTGTTTTATCTTTTCGTTTGTTGTTGTTTTTACGTTGTTTGTGGCGTGCTGCATGCAAGAGTGGGTGAGAGATCCTGTAACTTTCAGATTAATAAGAAACACTTCTCTACCCTTGCATCCAGAACTAGTGATGGCGTCACTTCAGGATAGATTTTACACGATCAGAACTTCACTTCCATCTTGCATAAAACTTCCTGAAGCAAACGGAAATAACTTTGAGTTAAACCCCAATTCATTAACACTCTTCCCAAATTTTATGGTTTAGAATCAGAGGACGCATACTTCTTTGTTAGGAAATTTGAAGAAGTATGCCTCATGATGTGTATACCCAAGCTAGGAGACGAAGTTACGTTTCATCCCTTTTTCCCTAAAGGACCTAATTAAGAAATGGTTGTACATCTTGGCAGCAGATTCAGTCACGACATGGGATGATTTTGTCAAGGCCTTCTTCAAGAAATTCTACCCAATTCACAAAACTGCCCTCATTAGGAAGAACATTATGCAGTTTAGGTAAGAACCGAGCGAACCATTTTAGAGATACTTTGAGCGATTCAAAGATCTCCTAGCTCAGTGCCCTCATCATGGCGTGGAGAAATGGCGTCAGTGCCAGATTCTCTATGATGATCTAGACTATCAAACAAAGACCCTGTTAGAAAAGATGTGTCAGGGAGGGTTCTTGCAGAAGGATGAGAATCAGGGTTGGGATTTATTTGAGGATTTAGCTGAGAAAACCTTACATTAGGAGCCAGCCTCAGAGAAACCTAGGAATTCACAATCTATAGCTTCAAGAGGAGGGCTCCTATCTCTAGAATCATCCATAGCTGCCGAGGCTAAGATTGCTACCCTAATGAGAAGGATGGAGTCTCTGGAAGCTAAAGAGCCTGCCAATGTCAACCAGATCAACCCACCACCAATTCACAATCCAGGTTGTTCGTACTGTCAGGCACCAAACCATGTCTTTGAAGAGTGCCCTGTTTTCCACACCCAACATGTGCCACCGGAACACCTGAACGCGGCTTATTCAAGGCCGCCACACAACCCCTATTCACAAACATACAATCCCGGCTGGAGAAATCACCCCAATTTCTCCTGGGCCCAAAACAATCCTCCCAGGCCTAATTTTTCCAACAATTTTCACCATCCTACTCATCCACCAACTTTTCCCAGTAAAACCCCAGCTTCCTCCTCCCAAGGCTCACAAATGGAAAAGAAAATCAGTAAATTGGAGGAGAGCGTAGAGGCTTTCATAAAGTCCCAAACCGCTTTTATGCAAAACTAAAGACAAACTCTGAACAATCATTCACAGGCTATATCGAGATTGAAAATGCAGATGAGCCAGTTAGCTAGCTCCCTAAGTGAAAGACCAAAAGGTACTTTGCCTAGTTAGCGGCTAGTTAACCCAAAAACCTCCAATCAAGCATATGAAATTCAGGATCCATCGATTAATCAGTGCAATGCTGTTCACACACTGCGATCTGGAAAGAAGGTAGACAACCAGGTCTACCAACAGAAAAGTCCAGTCCATCCTGATCCCACTTCAGCCTCCACCTCTGGTAGTTCCTTCCAATCTGCTCCACAAATATCTGACGAGGAAAAAGCTGCTGAAAAAGTTCATAAGCCTGTAGCACCCTTTCCCAATAGGCTTAGGAATAACAATAAGAATATGTATATGGAGAAAATGCTAGAGATGTTCAACCAGGTCAAATTGAATGTGTCACTTCTTGACGCTATCCAACAAGTCCCGGCTTATGCCAAATTTCTTAAGGATATGTGTACGAAGAAGAGAAAGACCAATGTGCCCAAGAAAGTGTTCTTGGCAACCAATATAAACGAAATTCTGTCTGATCCCATTCTGGTGAAATACATGGATCCCGGATGTCCCACCATTTCCTGCACCATAGGACAGACCGAAATCAGTAGAGCACTTCTTGACCTGGGAGCAAGTATCAACTTGCTACCTCTCTCAGTATACCAGAAACTTGGGTTGGGTGAGCTAAGCCCACTCGAGTCACCATTCAGCTAGCTGACTGATCTGTGAAGATCCCGAAGGGAGAAATCACAGATGTCCTTATCCAGGTCAGGGATATCATTTACCCCGTTGACTTCATTGTGCTTGAGACCCAACCTGTGTCCAATCTTAGGTCTCAAACTCCCGTCATCTTAGGGCGCCCATTCCTTGCTACAGCCACTGCCATAATCAACTGTAAGAACGGGTCCATGCGATTGACTTTTGGAGACATGACGAAGGAAGTCAATATCTTCAATCTTGGAAGACAACCTAGGGATGTCAATGATCAGACGTTTGAGGTCAATTCTATTGAAAACCTAACCAGTAAGCATGAGGAAAGAATGGAGACAGAAACTGAGGCAGAGTTTGATCTGGAGGCTGAGGATTTTAATCTAGACCAGATCGTAGGTTCAACAGTGGATTGGGCGTCAAGCCCAAGTGTACCCCATCCTAAGATTGAAAGCTCAGAGATTGCCTCCAATGAAGCAACACCTTCCCTAGAGCTAAAAGCCTTACCTGAACACCTCAAGTACGCCTACCTGGGCGGAAAAGACACCTTGCCAGTCATCATAGCATAACACCTGACTGAGCAACAAGAGGACAGCTTAATGTCTATTCTGAAAAGACATAGGGAAGCCATTGGATGGACGATGAAGGACATCAAGGGAATAAGTCCAGCCATAGTGCAACATAGAATCCATTTAGTCGATGAAGCAACCCCTAGGAGGGACCCATAACGCAGGCTTAACCCTCTCATGCAAGAGGCAGTTAAGGCTAAAATTCTGAAACTATTAGATAATGGGATCATTTATCCCATTTCTGATAGCCAATGGGTTAGCCCTGTTCATGCGGTCTCAAAGAAGGCTGGCTTTACGGTGGTAGAAAATGAGAAAAAAGAGTTGGTACAAATAAGACTGCCTACCAAGGTTCGTGTTTGGATCGACTACAGGAAGTTGAATGCGGCTACCCATAAAGACCACTTCCCGCTACCCTTCATCGACCAAATGCTTGAGCGTTTGGCTGAACATGAGTACTACTGCTTCCTAAATGGGTACTCAGGATACAATCAAATCCTCATTGCTGTAGAAGATCAGGAAAAGATGACGTTCACCTGCCCATTCGGAACCTTTGCTTACCGACGCATGCCTTTTGGATTGTGCAATGCTCCCGCAACATTCCAACGGTGCATGCTTAGCCTTTTCTCCGACATGGTAGAACGTTTTCTTGAGATTTTCATGGATGACTTCTCCATCTACGGAGATTCATTTGATCAGTGTCTTCATCACCTAGAGTTAGTGCTACAAAGATGCAAGGAGAAGAACCTAACTCTAAACTGGGAAAAATATCACTTCATGGTGAGACAGGGGATTGTCTTGGGCCATGAGATTTCAAGGAGAGGCATAGAAGTGGATAAGGCTAAAGTAGAAGTGATTGCTAAGCTTCCACCACCCAAAAGCATCAAGGATATAGATCCTTTTTAGGGCATGCTGGGTTCTACCGACGGTTCATTAAGGACTTTAGCAAAATCGCTAGGCCCTTAACCAACCTGCTCTCTAAGGACGTGCCCTTTGATTTCAACGATGAATGTTTCAAGTCATGGGGGAAGCTTAAGCAAGAACTTATTTCTGCGCCTATTATTTCTGCTCCTAATTGGGCCAGCCATTTGAAATCATGTGTGATGCATCTGATTTTGCTATTGGCGCTGTTCTAGGACAGCGCATCGATAATAGGCAGCACGTGATTTACTATTCGAGTAGGACCTTGAATGACGCCCAACAGAATTATACAACGACTGAGAAGGAATTCTTAGCCGTTGTCTTTGCGTTAGAGAAGTTTCGGCCTTACTTGTTAGGTTCGAAGACGGTGATTTTTATGAATCACTCGGCTCTGAAATATCTCATGACCAAAAAGGAAGCAAAAGCCCGACTAATTCGGTGGATCCTTTTGCTTCAAGAATTTGACTTAGAAATTCGGGACAAACGAGGTATAGAAAATGTGGTCGCTGATCATCTCTCACGAATTCCGAGTGCACCGACCATCCAAGCTCCGATCAACGAGGATTTCCCAGACGAGCACATCCTAGCCATTCTTAAGGAACCCTAGTATGCGGACACTGTTAATTACCTGGCTATGGGACAATTACCTGCTGACTGGACAAAGCAAGACCAATACCGCTTCTTTGCCCAAGTATGGTACTTCTTCTGGAAAGAACCGTATCTTTTTAAGTATTGTCCCGACCAAATTATTAGACGATGCATACCAGAGGAGGAACAGAGGAGTGTGCTTAGCTTTTGCCATGACCTTGCATGCGGAGGACACTTCGGTTCCCGCAAGACTGCAGAGAAGGTTCTACAAAGTGGGTTCTACTGGCCCACTTTGTTCAAAAACTCATATCATTTTTACAAGTCATGCGCAAATTGTCAGAAAATTGGGAAAATTTCAAGAAGAGACATGATGCCCCTGAACCCGATCCATGAAGTTGAAATTTTTGATGTTTGGGGCATCGATTTCATGGGGCCATTCCCCAATTCCTTTGGCAACCAGTTCATTTTATTTGCTGTAGATTATGTCTCTAAGTGGGTAGAAGCTGTACCAACTAAGACGAATGACAACAAAGTGGTTGTCAAATTTCTCAAATAGAACATCTTCTCCCGATTTGGCACTCCTGGAGCGATAATTAGTGATAATGGATCGCATTTCTGCAACAGAGTTTTGAAGCTCTGATGCGAAAATATTCCATCAATTACAAGTTATCAACTCCGTATCATCCTCAGACAAATGGGCAGGTCGAAGTCACCAACCGACAGATCAAGCTCATTCTGGAAAAGATTGTCAGATAAAATCGAAAGGATTGGTCGGTTAAGCTCAATGATGCATTGTGGGCTTACCGCACTGCTTTTAAGATAGTTCTGGGGATGTCTCCTTATAGAATCGTGTTTGGAAAAACCTGTTATTTGTCGGGCCCTCTGGGCCATTAAGCAACTCAACTTTGATCTGACCAAGGCTGACGAACTTAGGAGACTGCAGATTTCAGAATTAGAGGATATATGGAATGAAACCTATGAGAATGCCCGAATCACCAAGAGCAGGACTAAACTTTTCCATGACCAAATCATAACCCGGAAAAACTTTGCACCGGAAGATAGGGTTCTGTTGTATAACTCTAAACTTCATATTTTCGCGGGGAAGCTGAAAACTTGTTGGTCGGGACCGTTCATGTGCGCACTGTTTTCCCACACGGTGCTGTGCTTATTGCAGACCCTAAGAACAATACGGAATTCAAAGTGAATGGGTAAAGACTGAAGCCCTTCTTGACCACTGACCCTATGACTCCGGATGATAGTGTGCTGACTCTTTTTGCCCATCATACACCTAACCACAACAACTAAAAAAAAAATTTTTTTATATGCTTACCCCTTCTACATTCTTTTTGACATTTCTTTCGCCTATTCGTACTTGGCCAGCCCGAGTCCACGAAGACGGTAACATCATTTCTTCAACCCTATTTCTTGCATTCACTTTTCCATATGCATTCATTGAGGACAATGCATTAGATAGGTGTGGGGGGAGTGCTAACACTTTTTCTTTCTTCTTTTTCTTTTTACCAAAAAAAAAAACAAGAGAAAATTTTAGATTGAAAAAAAAATTCATACTCTTTATAAAAATACCAAAAGATTGTAAGAATTATGGGAACCTTATTAATGAATCTTTATTTTGCCTAGATAAACAAGAAAGATTTGTTTGACTAAAAAGTTAGGAGGGATAAGGAAAATAACTCATACCTTTTATTTAGCCTTAGTAGAACATGCATAACCCACGCACACATGCTTGGGATTTAGAGACATAACTCTAAAAAAAAAAGTTGGATAATTGTGCCTCAAAAAGCATGATTACTCACGCCAAAAAAAAAATTTCTATATACAATAATGTATAAATAAATCTTGATTTCGTGGCCTACTCCACTTGCATATTTGACCTGAAGGGTATTTTTTCACCTGGTGCCCAAAGACCATCTGGTTTGGGAGTCACCAGTTTGATATGTGTTACATAAGTGAAGTACAAAGCCTAATGGAACCAAGAATAATAAGTAAATATTAATAAAATTAAAAGATATTCAAAGTTGAGTTGAAAAATCCCAAGCATATCACACTTACACATTATGCATATCTATCTAAAGCAAAATAAAAGAATGAGTTAGAAGTACAAGATCTTTCTAAGTTTAAAGGAAAATCATAGTTTCTTCTTTTATGAAGGCTAAAATATAAGAGGACTTATGAGGGTTAAACCTAATTCTTACATCATTCGGTCATTTTTACTTAGATGATTGAAAGTTCTTTTCATAACAAAATTTTTTCTAATAACTAACTTCTTTTTTTTACTTACTGGATTTTGTGGGTGCAATCCGCTGAAGACCCTCAGGAGACAACACTTCTCCTCTAGGGGAAACCTAGAGGTTTAAAGGCTTGTTGCACATGCTCAGTGCAATTGCATCACCTGCGAAAGTGGTATAATAATTTTCTTATTTTTGTTTTGCTCGGGACGAGCAAAAAGATAAGTGTGGGGGTGTGATTAGTCTCTAATTTTGCATAATTTTTATCACATTCTCATATTTATTTCATGTAAAATTTTGCTAATAAAACCTTGTTTGCTTGATCCTAGGTCCATGATATGCAAATGAAGAAGAAGACCTAAATCACCATTTAATTGGTGATTAAAAGTTTACCAAGTAGCCATTGACTTTAGAGTGAAGATTTTATCAGCTCAGGGTATCAAATCACGAATCAAGACATTCAGGAGTCAGACAACAAACTGGGCGACGCACTGCCCGAAGTTGGGTGCGCGCCGCCCTGCTTGGGCCATGGAAACGCGGCCCTGGCCGAGTTTCCGCGCCCTATGGGCGCGCGCACACCTGGGCTTCGGGCCAGGGGTCACCCCCTGGCCCCCCTTTCTCCTGAGGCCTATAAATACCCCCATGGGGTTTGAAGAAGAGCAGATCCAGAGCTTTAGCAAGTTTTTATAATCTTATTTTTAGGTTTATAGTTGTTGTTGTTGTTCTTCTTCTAGTTGTTGTTTTAGCCATTAGAGTGAAAGAGAGAGAGGAGAGAGAGAGAGTGTGTGTGTGTGTGTGTGTGAGTGTTGTATTTGAAGGGTGACAAGCTAATACAAGTACTACTTCTCTTCCTTATTTCAATTTACTTGTGCTTTTCTTTACTTATACTTCATTGTTGTAGTGTAAACTCATTGCTCTTTACTTCTTCCTTTTATTGTTTCTTGTTGTAGTGTAACTCCCTTCCTCTCCACTTCTTTTTCTTTGTTGTTTCTTTACTTTTATGAATAATTAACTTTTCTATAGCATGGCTAACTAGCTACTAACCCACTAATCTCTTACTACTTGAATGATAACCCGCATGAGTCAATAGTGTCAAACAAGCCTTGTGCAAACGAGAGCTATAGCATCTTAAGACGAGGGTTCTAACTCTAACTTACCTACAAGTATTTACCTTCGTATATTTCATACTTAAATGATTTTTTGATGATCTATGGGTTTTGTACTTTGCTTGTTGTTGTAAGTTAGAGACTTTCCTTTTAACTTTTACCGATACCATTAGTGCACTCGTGTCTTCCCTTATTCTCGCCTTCTATTAGATCTATGGAATGTCTGAGTTTTTGTCGTGTAAAGCAAACTTATAGGAAGAACTTTCACTCGATTTCCACGTGAATAGTTCCAATGCACAAGGGTTGTGTTCGCCTATGATCCATCGTGAGGCTATCTTCTAAAAGTTAGAAATTAGTGGGAGCACTTAGTAGAAAGTTAGCCATGCATTTTTACAACTAAGAAAAAGATCCACTTTTACAAATCACTAAAACATTTTTCCAACAATTCTTAAAATAACTTGTTTTCACTTTTCAATTCTTTATTTGGAAACAAGAACTTTCTTTCTTCTTGAACTTTGAAGTCACATCAAGCTTCCACCGCTCTCCCTCCTTGTGGATACGACCCGTATAGCCACTTCGCTACTACGGAAGAATCGCAAAAGCAGTAACATCAACCCACACTTCCTTCTCTTATTTTAGTGCTTGCTTTTTTGCCGATCAATTAACTCATGTAGTTATAGTTTACTAATAATCTTGTGTTTAAATAGTTTTAGTGATTGACCAAGATATTAGTAGGTATTTAGCTTCAACTAAAGAGTTTTGAAGCTAACACGTGTTGATTCAAGAGCTCACGCATCAAGATCACATCTAGCACTCGGTTGGAGTCAAGCTCGTTGGATCGCGTTTGGATCGAGTCGGCTTGGAGATAAGAAGACTTTGGTTTGTGTTTTAATTTGTGTTTAGATCTTGTGTAAAGGTAGATAGTATTGATATGCTAGTGTTCACATACACACACGTTTAAAGTTTGGTTTCGGTTTAGCCCGTTTTGGTTTTCATGTCAAAAATATAGATATATGTCTTATATGTATATTGGATTCTATCCATATATAATATACTTCAAATTGTTTCAATATCATGTTTTTGTTTCCATATGAGTTTTGGAGATAAGGTTTTTCTTTTCAAAAATTCAAGTTTTAAAAAATACAAATTTTGTGTTTAAGGTAAATTTTAATATCACAAAAATGGTTCAAATTGTTTATAATATGTGTTAAATTTTAGTCACACATATTTGTATTTCAAAGATATTATAAGAACTTATTTTTGTGAAATTTATGTGATTTTATGGGATTTAATTGAAATTAAAAAGACAAGTTTTCAATACCCAATATCCCCAGCCAGAACAACTGGCGGTCGACCGAGCCGATCGATTGGACCAGTGATCGGTCGACCAGAACAGTCGACCGACATGCACAAGGGACGTGCACATGGCCAGCCATGAAGGCCGGTCGACCGCGCGGTCGACCTACTGAGAGCACCCCACTCTCGGGTGCAGGCCGGTCGACCATATAGCCGGTCGACCGGAGGCACAACGGTCATAAATATGACCGTTGCGTCAGTCGACCGGGCAATCGATCGGAAGCTCATTTTTGACCTTTCCAGATTGCCAATGGGCAGATTTTTGAGAGGCTATATATATGCCTTCTCTTGAGTTGATTTCACAAAGTTTTTAGAGAGCAATTTTCCCCATCTTTACAAGTGTTTAACAAAAGTTTTTAAAAGAGTTTTTGTATCAAAAAGATTTATCTTTATTTGTTTTAAAGTGTTGGAAAAATCAAAGAAAAAGAGAGTCTTTGGAATTGTTTTTGATCTTCATTTCAATATCTATCTTCTGATTTTCCCAAGTGTTTTTCTTTGTTATTTTCATTCCAAACACTTTATTTCTCACACTTGAGCTATCATCTCTATTCTATATATAGGATCTTATTTTTGTGAAAAAAATGGTTTGTGGTCTATAGTGATCACCTAGAGTTGTTTGTGATCTTTGTGATAACCAAGAGTTATAATCTTTCTTTACTTTGGGTATCTCTCTAAGTGTAGAGGTGATTGTGTTTGTTGGTATCCCTCTAAGTGTAGAGGTGATTAAAGATTGGAGTTTTGGCTTTGTGCCTATCCCTCTATTGAGAGGTTGACCTTGTGTGGCTTAGTACCTTGCCTCTTGTGTAGAAGTTATTAGTCCAAATTCTCAGTGGAGGTTCTCTGTGTAGGAAGTCCTGTGTGGATGCATTAGTGAAAATCCTTCTGTATGAAAGCAGGGACATAGAGCAGTGGCTCTAACCTCAAAACATATTTTATTGTTTGCGATTGATCCACTATCTCTTTACTAACCTAACAAGGTCATTTGCATAAAAGGCATACAAGCGGTTTTATCTGCTCCCAGGCCAGACCAACGGGACAGGAAAGGCCTTCCTCCTGCATAAGGCCGTAATCAGTGGTGCCGCAAGGACACGGTCATTATTCTCCACAAAAATGGCAGATCTTGCCAGGCCATTTTTGTTGAAGCCTGGCAATAAAAACCTATCGCCGCCAACACGATAGATCACGTATAATGGGAATTGGCAGTGGTACCAGTGATCTAACAGGCTCGATATCCGCTTTCCTGAAGTGGATCACCCCCAAAGGCCACCAAAGTTGAAAGTCGGCAATGATGCCGGCGATCCCACAGGCGACGCCCATTATCTTGAAGCGGATCCTCTCCGATAAAGGCGGCGGCCAGCCTCACCTTAGAACGAATCATCTCGGATAAGAGGCTGCCAACAGCCCCTGGGACATGCTCCCGCTGCCCCGAATTATTCCTCCTGCTTAAAAGTAAAGCTTCAACTGGGGAAGCATAAGGCGATTTCATGGTTTCTTCCATCAAGTTACCAGACTGGCAAACATAGCCCACTGCAAGGCAAATCAGAACAGATTAGCAACTAATCACAGGAAGAGCTACTAAGTCAGGTTCTTTGGGTCAAAGCAATCCAATTTCAGTCAAAGCAGAGGATAAGCCTCGCCTGCACAGCAACTAATGGACTAGCTCAGCAAATGCCAAGTCCTAGCCTCACCTATATGGCAAAGTCAGACTGATCTTGTGAGATACAGTCTCAACATTCGCCAATATGGCAAGACTGGCTCAACCTTTGAAGAGACCAAGTCCTAAGTTCTGCCTGTGTAGCGGACTTAACATGCAGTGATCTTTCTCTGATTAAGTCAAGATGGTAGCTTCACAGGGAAGCTGTGCTGAAATTCTTCTCTGTAGATCAGCCAAGTGCAAGATGAAGATCAAGGGAAGCTAATCCCTGAAGCAGCTGTCAAGGGGAGATGAATCCCCTAAAATCGGTGAAGTCGTTGAACGATCAAGACTTACCGGTCCTTGGCCGGGTGGCAACCAGAATGGGCTTTCCCACTAATTCTGAGATCTGAGTATCTCTCACAACCAAGAGAAGAGAAGAAAGGCAAAACATTTCTCTTCAGAGGACCTCAAGTGTCCTATTTATAGGCCCCATGGCCTGAGTGCGACCACCCCAAGCGTGGAAGCACGAGCGCATTCAAGGCATTTATTGCGCCTTGATGGAAGGGATGGTTTTCCCTTGGAACCGTGCAAAGGGAGAAAACGTCTCCCTCATAAAAGGCACTTATGGCGCCTTGAATCCTCCTTCGGTAAGGTGCGACCGGAGAATATCTCCCTCGATTGGCGCGAAAGAAGGAATGATCCTCCTCGTAACCGCCCCACGGCAGTTGGCTTTGAAAAGGCAACAGGAGTTCCAAAGCGAACTTATTTCTTGGAAGCCCAGATGCGGAGCTACCCTGACGCGAAGCTACTCGCGAACCAGTGCAATTCTTCGGCGAATTCATCCTAAAGCAGGATTGAAGGCGAAGCTGAACTCAACCATCATGGCGACGTTCATACTCCACATACCATCACAGCAATTCAAAGTGTTTCGGAGTCTGAGCTATTGCAGACTCTCGAAAACTTTGAAGGGGGTCTTGTTGACACTTAAAAAAGACAAGATTCTCATTGGTCCGAACGATGTCTAAACTTGTTGACATTTACAAAAGACAAGGGACAGACAAGCTGAAGACCAGTTTCCACCCACCTCCAAGGGACAAGGAAGCAACTTGGACTCCACTGATCCAGCAAGCAGACAGTGAACCCGGATTGTTTCTAAACAGACCTCAGCAGGTCTAAAATGCTAGCATTTAGCATTACATTAGCCCAAGGAGATAGCCTCGTTTGAGAGGCTAGCATCATCCAGAGCATCGCCAGGAAGCTAACTGATAGCTTCGCCGAAAAGCCTCTTTTCGGACCTCGCCAAGAGTTGCCTTTAGCTCCGCTATGAACTTCAAAGCGGGCAGCTCCGCTATTGGTCTGCTATGGTCAACCTTTGACCAATCAAATCTCTTGATGAGATCGGGTCCAATCTGATCAAATCCAATTAGGATTCAAATATGGCAGGTGATTGCCGCAATCTCTTGACTCTCTTGAAACGAATAAGAGGATCAAGGAGAATCTCCCAACAATATGAAAAGGATCAAAACAGATCAACCGACCTACCAAATCTAGCTCCGCAGAAGCTATCCTAGCCTCACAGCAAGGCTACTTTCTAAATTCAAAAAGATTCGGTTCAATCTGTTTCCATATCTTCAAAGGGGACGATTATACCCTTGCTTTCCCTATAAATAGCCCGCCAGGGGCACAAGAAAAAGAGATCGATTGGATCGGGAGAGACTTCCAAGAAAAAAGAGAGAGAGGACTCCACAAGCAGAGGCTTCTTTACAACGCACCGTGCGTTCTCGAATTCAGAGACCTTTCAAGAGAAATACTTCTCTCTTCAGGGTGGCGATACCCTAATCACCTCTTTTCCTCTAGGAATCTCCAGAACCAGGCGAGAAGGAATTCCTCACAGAAGGCGGTTTTGAGAAGTAGCAAGAGGGTTCTACCAATCCTCTATTCTCTGATTCCCAGAACCAGGCGAGAAGGGAATCTCATCGCTCGCATCGTCAAAGGGACAAAGTGGTCGCGCGCTGACCAGACTCCTATCGGTACACTTCTCCAGAATCTCTGAGGAGATCTACTTGTAATCTTTTTAAGAATACTTGTAATTTAGCTCCTCAAACCCTTTTTTGTAAGTTTTCCCATTTGCAAACATAATGGAAAACAAGGTGGCGACTCCGCTGGGGAAGATATTCTCCTCTGCTGAGAATCAAGTGTCGCAATGCGACGATCAGACCTTCGGGTCTATCTCTGAATTCAACAAACTCGTGTGCAGCCAGAGCTTCTCTGGCTAAATCTTCAAGGAAAGTCTCTGCGGAGACTGAAAACGTTCCCTGCAAACCTGCTGTGGTGCTCTGGCGCAACAAGGAAGCATGCCCGCAGACCGAGCCCTGCACTCTTGAGAACTTGGTCATCCAGATCGACCAAGGAAGATTTGAAGAAGTCCTCTCTGGGGGTGACCTGATGCTTCGAGCACGGAAGCACAGGAAGGTCTTCACGACCAAGGTTTCAAATCAGAAACTAGAGGCAGAATTTTGCCAACACCCCACAGCCCCGCGTGTAGCTATTCAGGTCCTCGAGAACCTAAGCATCTTCCGTCAAGGCGGATATGGAAGCCCAAGCAGAAGTCTCCAACCGAGGTTTCCGGTGTAGTCACGCCAAAACTGCGCCTCTCCCGCGAAGAAAAGGGTAAGATGCCTATCTACCCTAACGATGCTGCCAATCATGAAGTCCCGACGGCGATCATACCGTCGCTCAAATCAAAGGCAGCAAAGCCTTCTGACAGCCTCGCTTTCACAAGCGAAGCCACCATACCAAAGCATACTCATTGGATCCATGGCCGCGAGGCTAAGGCCAAAGAGTCATCTAAGGCTAATCCCTTCGCGGCGGAATAGCGGATAAAGCACCTCGGCGTGCTCCGCTCTCTAGTTCTTCAAGCACTAAGTTCGCACCTGCTGGCGAATCTAGATCTGAAGCACTATTCAGTGCTAATCCCTTTTGCAGGGATAAGAAGAATGGAGTATCGTCCCATGTACACTCCGAAAAAGCTTCTCTGCGAAGTTATCCAGGCTCTGTTGGGCCTGACCTACGAGAATTCCTGGTAAGCAAGCGGAAGCCGGAGCCCCTCCCAACTACTTTCCCCTGTTGTCAAAAAAGGATGCCGACTTGTGACAATCCATTCAACCCGCTGCCGGCTACATCCAACCATGGCTATATCTCCGCGCCGGCAATCGGTGTTTGATCGGTTGTCCGCACATGTTCCTACGAGGCATCGCGGAAGGGGCGCCTCACCAGATCCAATCTCCGCCTCCGTCAATATGACCGGAAGAGGCCAAGAGCGACGCAAGGGGAGTCAGACATCTGATAGTCCCCCGTTCAGTTCTCCAGATCCAGATTATAATCCAGGCCTAGGCGAGGTCTCGGTACAAGAAGAAGGTGTTTTCTGAAACACCAGATCCAGGGTGGCAATACCCTACAATTACGAGCAACCTTCTTCCTCGACGGCCCTGATCCCGCCATCACCGGGCAGTCACCTCAATCTTCAGACGAAGAAAAGGAAGACAGCGGGTATGCCTCGTCAGCGACGGTCAGTTCAGTGCGAACCGACAAAGCATCAGTCAACATGGCCGATAACGCTAACGATGACCTTCGTCGGCGTTTGGAAGCTCAAGAGCAAACCTCCAGGACCCAGCAGGAAACCCTGGACAATATTCAATAGATGCTCGCTCAGCTCCACAGCAACCGGAATAATGATACCGGGAGTAATCATGACGAGGAGGGACATCTCAGCAATGATCCGCCCAAGACGGAGAGATCTAAGGGAGGCTCTTCCCTGGATGTCGAAGTCCTTAAAGGCCTTCAAGCTCAAATTTTATCCCTGGCTCAGAAGGATGAATTGAAGAAAGTGGGGGTAGTCCGTCCTTACCCACTGGAATGGGATTCGGTGCCATATCCGCCAAAGTTTAAACCACCAACGTTGCATACGTATGATGGTAAGAGCTCGCCCAATCAGCACATCTACTACTTCCGGTCTCAGACCGGTAATGTTATAAGCAACGATGCCATCATGGCTAGGCTGTTCATTGGCACCTTAAAGGGAGTGGCATTCGACTGGTTCCGAAGCCTCCCTCCGGGCTCTGTCAATTCCTGGATTGACCTAGAAACTCGGTTCCTCTTTCGCTTCTATGAGGATGACACCGAAGTGACCATGGACAAGCTCCTCTCTACCGTACAAAAGAAGGGCGAACCCGTCCGCGACTACATTGAGCGGTTCAGAAACTTATCCTTGATGTGTCCAGCAGGGATGCCATTACCCATGCTCTTACAGACATGCAGGCACAACTTCTTGGATCAAGTAGAAGTTCGCATGGGGGCTGTCAAAGCCCACACTTGGAAGGAATTAGTCGAACAAGCTGAGATAGCTGAGAAGTCGGCTAAAAAGTTCGAGCCATCCGCCCCCAGAGGCAAATGGGGTACGAACAGCAAAGGACGCGGCGACCCGCCTCAGTCTTCCCAAGCTAAGGGGAAAGAGATTATGTCCGTAGAGTTATCCGGAGACGTGCAGTCGAAGGCTAAGAAGAGCGGCTTCAACAATCAGGAGCCCAAATTCCCTCCAAAACAGTACTCCTTCAGAGATGATCAAGTGGTTACAATATTCCATCTGCTCCACAAAGGGAACAAGCTGAAGCTGCCGGATGCTCGACGTCCTGATGAGATAGGGCGCACAAACGACCCCAAATACTGCCTTTATCATAGGATGGTCCATCATCCTACTGACAAGTGCTATGTCCTCAAGGACAGGATACAGGCCCTAATTGATGCCGGCGTCCTCACACTGAAGACGGAGCAGAAGAAAGTCACTGCCAATATGGTGACCCTTGAATTCGGCACAGCCCAAAAGGTCATGGTTCCTGACGGGACCTATCCAGCCCCTACACCGCGGTTGGAAGTCAAGCATTCTTCAGCCATAGCTAAAAATGACAAGGGTCTCGTTCCCTTGACATTGGAGACAGGGGAAGTTATGTGGATACACCCTGACCTCGTCCAAGACGTACAGCGGACGTCGAAGGACTCTGGCAAAAAGGGCAAGTCCTGCAATGTCATCTCTGTCCTGCCAGATGATGACAATCTTACTTCGGCTTCCCTCAGTGATTCAGAAGGAGAAAAGCATGCTTGCACAGCACAGGCAGATGCGCCTTAACAAACGGGCACCCGGTCTGAAAAATCATACTTAAGGCAGTATGACAAGTCTACTGACGAGATACAACAGCAAACGACGTCAGTACCAATGCCGACATCCGCTCCAGTCCTGACCAAAGGGAGAGAGAAGCCTAAGGAAGCGCAGTTCGACCATGTGTTGAAGAAACCGCCAGGCCAAGGGTTAGCCACGCCCTTCCGCTTTTATATATTGGCTCACTTAGCCAATATCCCGGCTCGTATCACAATACACGAGCTCCTTCGTCTCTCTAAAGAGACAAGAGAGGCACTCAGAGATGCGCTAGCCAACTCAGAGTCCTTTCTGACATACATGCCTGAGGTACCTGATGATGAGATACGGCCCTCCTGCTCAGAGTGTCATCACGCACAATCCAAGGTGCCTGCTATTACCTTCACGGCAGAAGATATGCTTCTCAAAGACAACAAGCATGATCGACCTCTGTACTATACCGGATATATCGGTTCAACATGCATTGAAAGAGTACAAGTCGATCGGGGTCTGCACTCAGCATCATCCCCAAAAGGCTCCTCTATTTCCTCGGCATACCATTGTACAGGTTGTCCGCAACCACCACTACAATATACGGTTTTAACGCCGGGAGCAGCCATCCGCTTGGAAAGATTCGGCTCCGCTGCAGAATCGGAAGCTTGAAGTCAGAAGTGACGTGCTATGTCATTGATGCTGACACATCATATAACTTGCTGCTAGGAAGACCTTGGATCCATGCCAACTGGATCGTTCCTTCCACTCTCCACCAATGCTTCAAATATGTTGAAGATAATGCGACAGTACGAACTGTCTTCGCTGAAAAGCAACCCTTCAAGGGGGTGGAAAACTACTTCACCGACGCCCTCCTGTATCAAGAGGCCGACGGAACGCCTGCAGAGCCATTGCTAGACGATGATGAAAGTGGCAATGAGGCGGATTCAGAATCCGAAACAGGCATGCCAGCCATTTTGATTGGCGAACCAATTACAGCATGTTTTCTCAATGACCCCCAATGTAATACTCCTTCTGATGAAGAGGGTGAATGGGTAATTAATGATAATATCTCTTTTGATTATCCTGCGAGTATTGGGCCAATTAAATCCATCATAGAGGGCTCTCTGCACATGCCCGTACATGAGCCAAGTTCGGCTACTACATCTGTGGAGGTTATAGAAGGGGCCACGCTGGTGATCCCTCCATCCAAACAAGGTCAGTTGCCGATAATCTTCGGTAGAACCCAGCTACGGGGACCTGCAGTTACAGATTCAAGCTCGGACTCAGAAGCCTCACAGTTCTTCCATTATGCGCAACCGGCACGCCATATTATGGAGAAGATGGGATATGACTTGAAGCAGGCAGGCGGCCTGAACTTCAGAAAGGAAGACGCGGTCTGATGCGTAATGCTGTCCTGAAAGGGAAACCCGCAAATTACTATGATAGTACAAGCAGGGGGTTGGGTTATGTTACACCCACATCATCAGTAACGGTTCAAGTCAAAGACGACGAAGCAATTCCATCACAGTCGGACTCATCTGCCGAGTGGGACTCTGACATCAGCATAGGAGGAATGTTCAACGGCCTCACTGTGAATATGACTTCAGGCAGTCAATTGGAACCTGCGGAAGCTGCTAATGGTGAACCATGGGCCCAGCAGTTAAGTCTCCAATGGGAAAAACGGTTCGAACTGCGTGAGCCGCCTACTGAAGACAAGGTGATGCAGGTCAATCTGGGAAGTCAAGATCATCCCAAGCCTATTTTCATAAGTGAAAGCTTATCACTTATCGAAAAGGAAGAATTGATAATACTCATAAAAGAGTATATAGATGTCTTCGCCTGGAGCTATGAAGACATGCCCGGACTCGATCCACAGGTCGCTATGCACCGGCTGAATATCAAGCCCGACGCCAAGCCAGTCAAGCAGCAACAACGTCAGTTTCGCCCGAACATTATGGAGGCTATTGAAGCCGAAGTTCATAAGCTCATTGCTTGTGGCTTCATCTGGGAGGAACAACATCCAGATTGGGTGGCTAATATAGTCCCCGTCCTCAAAAAGAACGGGAAAATACGGATCTGCATCGACTACCGTGATCTTAATGCGGCCTGTCCCAAAGATGAATTTCCACTGCCCATCACTGATGTCATGATTGACAACACATGCGGGTTCGAAAGGATGTCTTTCATGGACGGCTTTTCAGGGTACAACCAGATTAAGATGTATCCCGACGATGAGAAGCATACTTCGTTCCGAACACCATTGGGGGTATACTGCTACACTGTAATGCCCTTCGGACTGAAGAATGCCGGAGCAACCTACCAGCGGGCAATGAGTACGATCTTTCGCGATCATCTCCGAAAGACAGTGGAATGTTATGTTGACGACATTGCTGTCAAAAGTCGCAACAAAGACGAACATCTTCGCGACCTAAGAACGATGTTCGACATAATGCGGGCTCATCAGCTGAAAATGAACCCGACAAAATCCTTTTTGGGAGTGTCTAGTGGCAAGTTCCTCGAATTCATTGTCACATCAAAAGGGATTCACCTTGACCCAGACAAAGTCAGAGCTATCCAGAGCATGCATCCGCCAAGGAACCTCAAAGAGCTGAGAGGCTTGCAAGGCAGGTTGGCCTACATCAGAAGATTCATTGCAAATCTCTCAGGCCGCTGTCAGCCGTTCACCCGGCTCATGAAAAAGGGTGCTTCCTTCGTATGGGATCAAGCTTGTCAGGAAGCTTATGAAGACATCAAGAGGTACCTCACAAAGCCTCCAGTCTTAGTGGCCCCCACATCAGGGAAGCCATTCTTGCTTTATGTAAAAGCTCTGGACTACTCCCTCGGTGCCCTCCTCGCCCAAAAAGACAGCAATGGCCACGAGCAGGCCATTTATTATCTGAGCAAGACTCTCATAGGAGCGGAATCTCGCTACAATCTTATTGAGAAAGAGTGTTTAGCTCTCGTCTTTGCCGTCAGAAGACACGGCATTATTTGGTTGGCCAAACCATACATGTCATCTCTAGGGTGAATCCTTTACGTCTTCTTATGACGAAGCCAATGTCACTAAATTCAAGATTGGCTAAATGGGCACTTCTGCTGTCTCAATACGACATGACCTTTATTCCTCAGAAGGCGGTCAAAGGCCAAGCCCTTGCAGAATTCTTGGCTGCTCATCCAGTTCCGGAGCATTCAAAACTCCACGAAGACATCCCTGATGAAGTCTTCGAGTCCAACGCAACTTCAGTAGAGGAAGTATGGCAGATGTTCTTTGATGGAGCATCGCGAATGGGTCCTAAAGGCAAGATTATTGCCGGAGTGGGGGTCGTGTTCATCTCCCCACAGGATCATATCCTTCCCAGAGCATTCTTCTTGACAGAATCATGCTCCAATAATGTAGCAGAATATAATGCTCTGCTCATTGGTCTCCAGCTCGCCCATGGAATGGGGTACGCTACCTTGAAGCTTATGGCGATTCAAAACTGATCATCAATCAGGTTAAAGGCGAATATGAAGTCCGCCATGAGGACTTGGTGCCTTATTACCATACGGCCATTGAGTTGGCTAACCTATTTGAAGGTTTCTACATCGGGCATGTGTCTCGATCTCAAAATACCAAGGCGGACGCTCTCGCTGCATTAGCAACGACGCTAGCCTTGCCAGCCGACACCGAGTACTATCTCACAGTCGCGACCCGACACCTCGTATGCTCTAAGCATATGCTGAAAATCCAAGAGGTCCATAATGTCTCTGCAGACCTCGAGCCGAGGGATTGGCGCTTCCCTCTCATTGACTATGCTCTGCACGGATTGCTCCCTGATGATCCTAAAGAAGCGGCGTCCATCAGACGAAGGTCCCCCCGTTTCTATTACGATCCTACTCTGAAGACGCTCTACCGTCGTTCATATGACGGTGTCCTCCTTCGGTGCCTTTCTCAGTCTGAGGCACAGAAAGTACTCAAAGAAGCGCATGACTGCATTTGTGGAGCTCACCAGCCGGGTCCAAAGCTTAAAGACAGGCTGCACAGACTTGGGTACTACTGGCCGACCATGACAGCCGATGCCACCCAATATGCACGAAGGTGTAAGGCGTGCCAGGTCCATGCAGACTTCATACACCAACCTTCGGAGTTGCTCCACCCTACTGCTGCTTCATGGCCATTTGAAGCATGGGGAATCGATGTCGTAGGGCCAATCAGTCCCTCTTCGGCAAGAGGTCACCAGTTTATCCTGGCAATAACCGATTACTTCTCAAAATGGGCAGAGGCCATACCGTTGGCCGAAGTTAAAACCTCCAATCTGGTTAGCTTCATCAAACACCATGTCATCCATCGATTTGGTGTCCCCAGGCGGATCATCCATGACAATGGTCCCCAATTCATAAGCCAAGTGTTCTATCGGTTATGCGATAAATACCGAATCCAGAATGTGGCTTCAACCGCCTACAATCCTGCCGCCAATGGCTTGGCAGAGGCATTTAACAAGACGATCATCAAGCTGCTCAAGAAGTTCGTCTCCTCGAATAAGCGAGATTGGGACGAAAAGCTAGGTGAATGTCTCTGGGCTTACCGGACCACAGTTCGGACACCGACAGGCAATACGCCTTTTTCCCTGGTATATGGGTGCGAAGCAGTTATCCCATTGGAAATCCAGGTGCCATCATTGCGGGTAGCCTTGACTACTAAGATGACATCAGAAGACAATGATCGCCTACGTCTTCATGAGCTCGAAGCCCTAGACGAGAAGCGGCTCCAAGCTCAGCAGCATATCGAGCTGCACCAAGCTCGAATCTCAAAAGCCTTCAATAAGAAGGTCAAACAGAGAGTCTTCCAGAAAGGAGACCTGGTCTTAGCCGTCAGACGACCGATGATTATGACGCACAAGACCAAAGGCAAATTTCAGCCTAAATAGGAAGGACCGTTTGTAATAGAAACAGTCTATTCAAACGGAGCATACCGCCTCACGACTGCAGAGGGCGACCTACTCATGATGCCGATCAATGGCAAGTTCTTAAAGAAATATTATCCTTAATCAAGGATCCTTCTCTTGATCAAGTTAACACTACACCTCTGATCAAGATCTCCGTGTCCGAAGCACGCACAAAGAGAGCCTTTCTCTTCCTCCAAGTGAGGTCATACAGCCATGAATCAACTGGGACCTGGCCGTGCACCAGTTATCCTAAAAGACAATCGAGGTTGTGCAGACATCAACCTGATAATCCGACATCCTTAACGATTAAGGATAGAGGGAAATGTTGGCCTCTAAGCCCAACAGGAGTCCTCGACAACTCATCATGCTGAGGGGAATAGCATGGCTAGCCCAACTCAAACGGTAGTTGGTAAAGGCATATCAAACCCGTTGATAGCTGGGGTTTGCTAAAAATCCTAAGGGACCTGCTCCCATTTGATTCCCTCTCCAAAATCACCTACCAATTCTCATCCATAGAATGGTAGGACCACATATATTCCGCTGTTACGTTAACATTAAACCTATGACAGCAGTCCCCTCATTTCTCCTCGTGACAACGAGACCTCCAAAATCACCTACCAATTCTCATCCATAGAATGGTAGGACCACATATATCCCACTGTTATGTTAACATTAAACCTATGACAGTGGTTCCCTCGTGAAAACGAGACCTCATCACCTATTCTGAAGCTTGGTGGCTTCTCAACCAGTTATGTCATTGCGACCTCTGAACTGACAGATAACCAAGCCTCATCTATCATTGAGCTTAGTGGCGTCTCAATTGGTTACGTCATTGCGACCTCTGAACCAGCAGACAGCTAAGTCTCAATCTTGAGCCCTGTTGACATTTACAAAAGACAGGTCTCGATACTTGTTGACATTTACAAAAGACAAGTATCACTCATTGTTGAGCTTGGTGGCTTCTCAACCAGTTATGTCATTGCGACCTCTGAACTGGCAGATAGCCAAGTCTCATCTACCATTGAGCTTAGTGGCATCTCAATTGGTTATGTCATTGCGACCTCTGAACCAGCAGACAGCTAAGTCTCAATCTTGAGCCCTGTTGACATTTACAAAAGACAGGTCTCGATATTTGTCGACATCTACAAAAGACAAGTATCACCTATTTTGAAGCTTGGTGACTTCTCAACCAGTTATGTCATTGCGACCTCTGAACTGGCAGATAGCCAAGTTTCATCTACCATTGAGCTTAGCGGCGTCTCAATTGGTTATGTCATTGCGACCTCTGAACCAGCAGACAGCTAAGTCTCAATCTCGATGCTTGCTGACATTTACAAAAGGCAAGTATCTCCCCTTTTAGCCCCGCAAAGGGCTGACCTCGAGACTGGCGACGTCCCATTCGGTTATGTCATTGCGACCTCTGAACCAACATACAGCCATGCCTCATTATCCAAACAAACAAAGACGACAAAAGAAAGAATTTTTATTAAATTCCAAAGGATGGGATACATGGAGGAGCCTATAGGCGTACATGATAAGATCGGATCCGATCTCCGAGCGAAGCTAGCCTCATCCTCCTATCATCAGCAGCCTGGGCCAGCGCCTGTGATCTCAGCTCAGCCTCATTGAAATCCACCGCTTGAGCCAGACGAGCTTCAACCTCCGCCAAAGTCGCCCTCTGTGACGACTCCTGCCGTGCTAATTCCTCACTTTGAGCCCTAAGCTGCTCAAGCCGCGCAGTCTCTTCAAGACGCACCGGTGTAGCCTTGGATAAGAGGAGATTTGCTTTCCTGATCATCTCCTCGGCCATCTTAACCTTATCTTCGGCATCAAGAAGAGCACTGGTGGAAGCGTCAATCGCACTCCCAACCTCTGCTTGCCTCGCTTCCAAGGACTTCAAGTCAGAGGAGATAGCCTCAGCGGCCTCTTGAGCAGCAAGCCGAGCTTCGCGCCTTTGCGCAACAAGATGTGTGAGCCGCTCATCAGCTAAAGACGCCGGGTCGGAACGATGGAGACGGCGCCACTCCTCTACGTCCTTCTCAAGGTTATCCACCAGGAGTTCCAGAGCAGTAGCCTGGTGATACCCCTCAAAGTCCCGGATACACTCAATGCCACGGGAGAGGACCATCTTCAGCTTTGAGAATGGCACAGGCGAGCCCTTCAAGACTAGACCGATAGTCTGCTCCAAACTGTTATAGAAGCTGTCGACCAGATTACCGATGAAGTCATTCTCAGCTTCATCAACCCTTGAGACAACCTCGGAGCAATCTACCATCCCAGTCGACACCGCCGCAGAAGAAGAAGCGGGAACATCGACAGCAGCAGGGCAAGCCAAAGGTGACCTCGGCGGAGTCCTCAGCGACACCAGCACGCCAGCCACAGCGGAGGTAGGACTGGCAACCACCTCCTGAGCAGCAGGCTCGACAATCAAAGTCGGGGAAATAGGGCCACGATCACCCTCAGCCCCGCACTGGGCAAAATTGCCGGCACCTCACTCGGTGATGTGATTGGGAGTGAGGATACCTCCGGGACTGCCGCCCCTTCAGCCTCTCGCCTTTCAGCTGACGTGGGCTGATAAGAAGGCAAGTCGCCATACAACACGTCCAACATGGCAACATCCGCCATGGACGAAGCACTCAACTCACCCTCTGACCTTCCAGGGGAATCCTCCGGCTCCTTCAAAGCCGACGCATCTTGAGGCCGAACACCTGCAACAAAGCCATGGTCAAAAAGCAGATGTAGTAAATAAGAGGAGATCAAGAGGTTGTCATTTTACCGAAGGCTGATGTTACTTCGTCAGCCGCATCAGTCTCTAGGGGTTCCATCGCGAAGTTCTTGCCAGAATCAACGCGGATAGCCGGCCTGCTCGCCGATTCCTCCGCAGACCACCCGATAGAGCTGGATGCCATAGGACTTCCTTTAGAAGTCCCAGCGCCCGAGAGGCCAATGTCGGCCGCATCACCTCCAGACTCCTCCGAGCGAGCAAAGGAACCAGATGCAGTTCCATAAGCGAATAGAGGAGCATACTGGTCCCCTTGCTCCATATGCTCCTCAGCTCCTACAATAACAAGGCAGATGGTGAGTTATTTAGAACACATCAAAGGCGCATCATGCAATCTTACCAGTTGTCGGTTCAGCAACCGACGGCTCAACCCCTAATGGAGCAGCAGGATGAGGCGCCGCAGAGAGCTCACCCTCTACCACGATGGTAGGAGTCTGGCGACGGGGCCTCTTCGCCGACGACTTCCTACGGGATCCACTCCCACGCTTCCTTTTGAAGTGGACATCAGAGTTCTCTTCCTCCACGTCTTCCACATGTTGTGGGGGAGCTGTCCCCACTACACCAGAACCGGCTTCACGATTATCGGCTTCATGGGCATCAGCCCTCGTCCCTACCTCGAAGCGAGGGCTCCTTGCATCAGAAGCCTCGCTGTCATCTATAGCGATGAACTCCTCTATGTCAGGAACACGGACTCGTTTGCCCTCCTTCTTATCAGAAGCCTTCTGCCTCATCCGATGAGAAATTAACTTCACACCCGAACGATTAACATTGAACCCAGGAGGTATGGAGTTCGAAGCTGCATACCATTGGCAGAAAACACAGGGTCGTCCAAAGGCCGGGATCCATCAGCGGCGTGCGTAGCCACGCTCCAGTGCCATCCGCGGTAAAGAACCGCCAAGCACGAGCCCCATCAATGAGGTTCCCCATGAAAGCCAGGTCCGGATTGGGGTTGCCCACATACAACTGGTCATACCCAAATTGGCGGGCAAACCGGCTCGGGACGTAGGGCTCCAGGTAGCAGGTATCCCCACTCCTGTACAGCAAATGCGAGGGCCAGATACAGACCAGCCACTCGAAAACACCCCGACTCATGGGAGACCGACCTGACTCCACATCATGGAATTCCTCGTTGTATCCTGCACCCCGCAGGCGAGGAAAATAACGGAACAGGCTATAAGCGTCATAACGACGCACTAACTTACGGGCCTCGGCCACATAAGTTTTCTGCCACGAACGGCCTTCAAAGCGACGAAGAAGCGCCGTTTGAACACCCTGCGGAGGGTCTTCCCTAGCTCCAATCAAACTGGGGCAGTGCAAGGCGAACCACGCCATCAAGTAGGTGTATGGTAAACCTACCCTAGGATTGGGTCCGTCACAAGGCAGGACAGCACCCTTCCCTCGCCTTGACGCCATTGGCCTGCAGAAAGCCTCCGTCAGTACACGAAGGCCCCTCTGAATACAACACACCATGGCCGGGAGAAGACCCAGACGGTGGCCATGGACCAAGCGGACGGCAGGCAGCAGCACATTCGGGTGGACGATGTCACCCGAAGAAGAAGGCACGACACACTTCTTTAACCAGATGGTTAAGAAGCCGGCCAACAACGCCTTGCGAGACATAGGCCGACGGGCCTGATGGTGAAAGCTCCGAAGAACATCACCCTTCCCGAAAGGACCATCATCTTCTGCCACGACGATGTCTTTTCAGCATGCACCTCCATCCTTGCCAAGATGTCTTCTTCAGCAACTCCGCAATGAGCTGCCTCAGGCGCACTAGTCATATCCGAGAACAAGTAGTTCCCCCAGCTCTTCAAGCTCTTCGAGCTACCCTTGCCACCAGTGTGGATGCTGGAATAAATGTGCAAGTGGCACATCAATTCCCGATATGTCTCAAGCAAAGCAGGCTCTTGCTTCTCCAGGAGAGCCAACTCCGCCTCACAGGGAAAGTACTCTTCATACGGAAGAGACCCGAAGGGCAAAGCAGAGATCTCCCGCATCTCGTGCAGGGCCATGCCCAACTCACCAACCAGGGTGAAGAAAGTCCCCGAGGCCGGGCAGTACAACTCAAGGATGGCGTAGAAGCACGCCACCTTCATCTCAATGCCGTAGCAGGTCGCCCTGACGGCCTCATGGAGGTTTAACCTCTCTAAGTCCCCCTCAAAATGGGTGAGGATATAGTTGGTCAACTCCGCCCACCACGACCTAGGAGGGTGGACCCAACCGGGAGTCCTGCAATCGGTGGTAGGGTAGTTCCCGTCAACTTCGCAGAACTGAGCGCCAAAGGTCGGCGCCGCAGCTGGGTTCTCTCCTACTGGAAGGTCCCGCGATACCTTCCCAGGGTATAGCCCCATTATGCTACGAGGATGGCCCGCCCTCGAATAGCCGGACTGGAATGTCAACCTCCCGACACTTACAGACTCGGCATTTAGGCTCACGCCCCACGCCATCTTCCGAGCCTGAGTCACGCTCGCGAAGGAAGACAAAGTAAAATGCCGCTTAGTGGACGGGAGATAGAATCTCTCGCCGTCCAACTGGAAGATCCACTGGCCTTCACCGGCCTGCAGCTGGCGATCGGGATCAGGTGCAGCATCCCCGAACATGAAGTCAGGCTTTCTGTAAGCCTGACGGTCGATATCTTCAAGCGGAGCCGTAGTCAAGATGCTCCGCATGGCCTGCGGACGACCATCCTGGATGAGCGTATCCCGTACAAGGGAGCTCGGCTCGCTGAACAGTGAAGCCTGCCCACAGAACTGCAAGCTGATGTTTCCGCCTGCTCGACTGGTTAGACCGAACAGACTGTTCTGGAGGCCGGAGGCGTAATGTACTGCAAAAACAGAAATGAGCTATGATTAGTTCACCAATCAAATGGATGCAAAAGCATAAAAATTCACTAAGGCATAGCCTCGCCCAGCAAGCAAGGCCAGCAAGGCAATAGCTTCGATGAGGCTTGATCTCGAGGATGAAACTGCATCTTCGCAGAAAAAACATCCAAAGCACCAACTTCGCTTAAGCAGGAAGTGGTATAGCCCTGAGGGCATTATGGTCAAAAGTCATCATGACTGAGAGGACGTATTCAAGTCCTGTTCCTCAACAGGATGGAGACTGCCCGAGTTATGGCTTCGTTCTTAATTCCCTGGTGCAAGCAGAATAGGGAAGTTAAGGGAAACGAGTTCCCTGATGAGGACAGATCATATTCGATCGTCCTAATGGCCAGATACCGACTCCAAAGGAGGAAGACCACCATCTCTAATCTGGGAGAAGAGTCCCTTACCAGTGACAGGTCGCTCGATGACCGGAGGAGGAGGGCCCTCCGCTGCAGAAGTCGCTGCTTCTTTTCCCGCTCGTCTTTTGGGCGCCATCGAAGAAATGCAAGAGTTCTCAAAGTACTCTGAGTAAAGGAGGAAGAAGAAGATGGAAAGACAGAAACTTCTCTGAAAAAAAAAGATCTTTTTTTATTCAGCCCGATCGGGCTTTTATAGGCCAATCAGCGCCTAAATTGAGGCCTCGAAAAAAAGGGCACATGCCGCCGTTTCGATTTAATTCGAAACATCGCCCGAAGCGCCCGAGGCGCTTTCCCAAGGGGCGATGGTTCAACCCCACTAAGGGTTAACTTCGCACAGGAGCAAAGTGCGGACTTCGCACAATCCTTCAAGGGCTTAGCCGAGAGGCTTACCTTAGCCCTCTAAAAAGCGCGCTGCTCGCGGTACACACCAGTCTCGCGAAGATCATTCGAAGGAAGGACTATGTCCTTAGCTCCGCACATAGTTTAGCCCAGCAATGGCCGAATTCCCAATGAAGGCAAGCAAAAATCAAATGAATAAGAGATGAACTTTCATTGATAGAAAGGGTACATTTGATATTACATCAAAGTTGTGTTTTATATAACACACCAAGTTGCCTAACAAGGTCATTTGCATAAAAGGCATACAAGCGGTTTTATCTGCTCCCAGGCCAGACCAACGGGACAGGAAGGGCCTTCCTCCTGCATAAGGCCGTAATCAGTGGTGCCGCAAGGACACGGTCATTATTCTCCACAAAAATGGCAGATCTTGCCAGGCCATTTTTGTTGAAGCCTGGCAATAAAAACCTATCGCCGCCAACACGATAGATCACGTATAATGGGAATTGGCAGTGGTACCAGTGATCTAACAGGCGCGATATCCGCTTTCCTGAAGTGGATCACCCCAAAGGCCACCAAAGTTGAAAGTCGGCAATGATGCCGGCGATCCCACAGGCGACGCCCATTATCTTGAAGCGGATCCTCTCCGATAAAGGCGGCGGCCAGCCTCACCTTAGAATGAATCATCTCGGATAAGAGGCTGCCAACAGCCCCTGGGACATGCTCCCGCTGCCCCGAATTGTTCCTCCTGCTTAAAAGTAAAGCTTCAACCGGGGAAGCATAAGGCGATTTCATGGTTTCTTCCATCAAGTTACCAGACTGGCAAACATAGCCCACTGCAAGGCAAATTAGAACAGATTAGCAACTAATCACAGGAAGAGCTATAAAAGAACTAAGTCAGGTTCTTTGGGTCAAAGCAATCCAATTTCAGTCAAACCAGAGGATAAGCCTCGCCTGCACAGCAACTAATGGACTAGCTCAGCAAATGCCAAGTCCTAGCCTCACCTATATGGCAAAGTCAGACTGATCTTGTGAGATACAGTCTCAACATTCACCAATATGGCAAGACTGGCTCAACCTTTGAAGAGACCAAGTCCTAAGTTCTGCCTGTGTAGCGGACTTAACATGCAGTGATCTTTCTCTGATTAAGTCAAGATGGTAGCTTCACAGGGAAGCTGTGCTGAAATTCTTCTCTGCAGATCAGCCAAGTGCAAGATGAAGATCAAGGGAAGCTAATCCCTGAAGCAGCTGTCAAAGGGAGATGAATCCCCTAAAATCGGTGAAGTCGTTGAACGATCAAGACTTACCGGTCCTTGGCCGGGTGGCAACCAGAATGGGCTTTCCCACTAATTCTGAGATCTGAGTATCTCTCACAACCAAGAGAAGAGAAGAAAGGCAAAACATTTCTCTTCAGAGGACCTCAAGTGTCCTATTTATAGGCCCCATGGCCTGAGTGCGACCACCCCAAGCATGGAAGCACGAGCGCATTCAAGGCATTTATTGCGCCTTGATGGAAGGGACGGTTTTCCCTTGGAACCGTGCAAAGGGAGAAAACGTCTCCCTCATAAAAGGCACTTATGGCGCCTTGAATCCTCCTTCGGTAAGGTGCGACCGGAGAATATCTCCCTCGATTGGCGCGAAAGAAGGAATGATCCTCCTCGTAACCGCCCCACGGCAGTTGGCTTTGAAAAGGCAACAGGAGTTCCAAAGCGAACTTATTTCTTGGAAGCCCAGATGCGGAGCTACCCCGACGCGAAGCTACTCGCGAACCAGTGCAATTCTTCGGCGAATTCATCCCAAAGCAGGATTGAAGGCGAAGCTGAACTCAACCATCATGGCGACGTTCATACTCCACATACCATCACAGCAATTCAAAGTGTTTCGGAGTCTGAGCTATTGCAGACTCTCGAAAACTTTGAAGGGGGTCTTGTTGACACTTAAAAAAGACAAGATTCTCATTGGTCCAAACGATGTCTAAACTTGTTGACATTTACAAAAGACAAGGGACAGACAAGCTGAAGACCAGTTTTCACCCACCTCCAAGGGACAAGGAAGCAACTTGGACTCCACTGATCCAGCAAGCAGACAGTGAACCCGGATTGTTTCTAAACAGACCTCAGCAGGTCTAAAATGCTAGCATTTAGCATTACATTAGCCCAAGGAGATAGCCTCGTTTGAGAGGCTAGCATCATCCAGAGCATCGCCAGGAAGCTAACTGATAGCTTCGCCGAAAAGCCTCTTTTCGGACCTCGCCAAGAGTTGCCTTTAGCTCCGCTATGAACTTCAAAGCGGGCAGCTCCGCTATTGGTCTGCTATGGTCAACCTTTGACCAATCAAATCTCTTGATGAGATCGGGTCCAATCTGATCAAATCCAATTAGGATTCAAATATGGCAGGTGATTGCCGCAATCTCTTGACTCTCTTGAAACGAATAAGAGGATCAAGGAGAATCTCCCAACAATATGGAAAGGATCAAAACAGATCAACCGACCTACCAAATCTAGCTCCGCAGAAGCTATCCTAGCCTCGCAGCAAGGCTACTTTCTAAATTCAAACAGATTCGGTTCAATCTGTTTCCATATCTTCAAAGGGGACGATTATACCCTTGCTTTCCCTATAAATAGCCCGCCAGGGGCACAAGAAAAAGAGATCGATTGGATCGGGAGAGACTTCCAAGAAAAAAGAGAGAGAGGACTCCACAAGCAGAGGCTTCTTTACAACGCACCGTGTGTTCTCGAATTCAGAGACCTTTCAAGAGAAATACTTCTCTCTTCAGGGTGGCGATACCCTAATCACCTCTTTTCCTCAAGGAATCTCCGGAACCAGGCGAGAAGGAATTCCTCACAGAAGGCGATTTTGAGAAGTAGCAAGAGGGTTCTACCAATCCTCTATTCTCTGATTCCAGAACCAGGCGAGAAGGGAATCTCATCGCTCGCATCGTCAAAGGGACAAAGTGGTCGCGCGCTGACCAGACTCCTATCGGCACACTTCTCCAGAATCTCTGAGGAGATCTACTTGTAATCTTTTAAGAATACTTGTAATTTAGCTCCTCAAACCCTTTTTTGTAAGTTTTCCCATTTGCAAACATAATGGAAAACAATGAGTATGTACTTAAAAACCCTAGGAATGCATGTTTACCTTACTACTACCAAGAAATCCTATCTTGATAATAACAAACATATAGAGGCCAATGCACAAGTCCTAGAGGCACTTAGATGCACTCTTAGCAAAGAACATTTATCTATTGTTTCTCATTGTGATTCTGCTTTTGCAGTGTAGAACACTTTGACCTCTCCCGCGCTACAAACTACAAAATATGTGGAGGAGGAATCTAGTGGAGATGAATCTGAACAAGCTTGCTATATGGTCCGAGGGAATGACTCCCTTGAGGTAAACTCGGATGCCTATCTGGATGATAGTGCTAGTTCTTCAGGTGATGATTATGTTGATGCTGATGCATTAAATGAAGAACTATCTATTATTTGTGAAAACCTATTAGAAAAATACCAAGTTTTGAAAAAGAAAAGCTTTAAACTAAGTAAAGAAAATAAGGATTTATTTTCAAAACTTAATTTGGCTTTGCAAGAAAGGGATGGGATTTCTAATAAAAGGGACTCATTGAAATCCCAACTTGAACTTGCTCTTAATGAAAACAAAATTTTAAAGAGTAAAATTAATTGTAATGATGTTTTGAAGAAAATGAGATTTTGTCTTCAAAACTTGAAATTGTTTTAAAAGAGAACCAATCATTGAAAAATAAAATTGCTTCAATTTCAAAAGGGCTAGATTTGTTTTCAAAGAAAAATACTTTTTTGAAAAATGATTTAGATTTACATGTTTGCCATGCTAATATTGATCACCATCTAGTGTTTCAATTGCATGCTCCTCTTTATCTTCAAGTATTAAAAATGATATATGTGTGTTAAAGAAAAGTGTTGATTGTTTGGGCTCCACTTTTAGCCAATGTGCCATGAACCACACACGGTTGGAATCCATGAAACATGCTCCTCCTATGCATGCACACAAACCACGACATACACATGCTTCTCACGTTCATACACATAACACTATGTATGCTCATGTGTACACTTGTACACATTGTGAACGTAAGGGCTATCTTGCAAAGTTTTGTTATGATAGATTAATTAATTCAATTTTGCGGACATGTTTGTTTGGGTTAAGAAAGGTGCTAAACCCCATGGACTCAAAAAGTATGGGTATCAAAATTCACCCATATTATTTTTGATGTAGGTGTGGGCTCTCACTTGACGTGAGAATAATGGTGCCTTAATGGTGGATGCGTTCCGAGCTAAATGGTGACAATTCTGGATGCATCACTTTCAAGAAAAGTTTGGTGGGAGGACCACCATCGTTTGAAGACATAGAGATAAAACCTAATAGTTTTGGTAACTATCTCTAACTCTCATTTAGTTTACATGCTTTCATTAATTGAGTTTTTAGCATGTTTTAGTTTTTCATGATTATTACGTTAAATGACATGTTATTAGGCTTGTGATATACATATGTAGTATTTGAGATACACTCATATTTTATATGGATTTATAATATTGTGTTCTCACTATAGTTTAGCTATATTGTATATCCTAGTTTAAGACATGCATTTACGTAATGATTATATTGGTTTATGTTTATAATTTTGCACTTCATGTTTTGATTACATGTTTAAACGTAGCTTTCATTAAAACTTGTGTATATACTTGTACAACTAGTGAGCCATAAATTGATTATTATATGCTTGTGCTTAATTGCTCATTTGTATCCATTAGATGTACTAGTATAGCCTAATTTTGATGATTCTTGCATTTTATTTGTATTCCCTATTTTTTGTACATGTTTTAAATAAAAATATATTTAGCTTCATGTATATGGTAATTTTGTTAAAACTATTAGATATACATGTCTATCCTAGAGTCACTTGCTTTTTATGCAATAATCTTTTATGGACTCTCTTGTGTTTGGGATATGTATGTATACTTCTAGTTTAGACAAAACATACATATACCTTGAAGTTTGTATTATTTTGATGAAAATTAAATTTTTATGCTTTTCATGTTTACAAAGGAATGTCATTGAGTTTAAATGCCTTATTCCATGATTTTGTTGATTACGTGACTTTTTACACTCTATATTTGATGTTTACTTATGATTCATTTTTCGTGAGATTATATGAGCTTTATTGCTATTTGAGTGTCGGTGATCGTGTGATTTTCATGTTTTCATGGATTCATTCATGTTTTATTATTCCTTATTTGAAGGATTTCGTACTAGTTTACAAAATTATCTTAAACTAATTCATATTCTTCACTTGGTAGAGTTTTCAAACATGTTAAGACTATTTTCAAATCCTACTTTTGAAAACCCCATCCCTTAAAGGGCGATTGGATGGGCGACCATGCCTTTTATGCTCATTATTGAAAATCTATTTAAACATGTGAATAAATAGGGTGGTAGGTATGAGTTATACACTTAATTCTCATTATATTTTCAATTGGTATCACAATTGATACTTTTATGTTTGTATACTCATATATGTTTTCTATATATGTATGCTTCAAACTTCAAATAGTATCAATTTCGATTGATATCTACATTTTCATACATATATTTATAATTTGATTGTGCTTATAATATCTTTACATCTTAAAGTACAAATTAAGTATATGTTAAGCTTGATTTAGCTCTTAATGTCATTATTTTTCAATTGGTATCTTATACAAGCTTATGCATCGTTTTATTAGTATTTCATAAAGGGGAAAAAAATTCGTGTTTTATCTTTCTATTGGTTTTATTTTCAATTGGTATCTTACTCCCATTCTTTATGATGAAAAATGCTTTGTTTTGTTATATGCTAACATTTTCAATATCGGTATCAATAATCTTAAATTGGTATTATTCTCTATTTGGTATCCTTGTTGCAAAATGAGTTATGTTTACCCAAAAATTTGGTTTGTTTTTTCAGTTGATTTTTACTTTCAACTGGTACCAATATTTACAACATATATTTCAATTGGTATCAAAACGTACAATATTTCATTTTCTATCTGTATCAAAAATTTATAAGATATTTTCAATTGGTATCTTTTGGTATCTTAAAATTTTGTTTATTTTCAATTAGTATCATAAATTGGCATCATAATGTTTCGATATAACTTTATCATAAATTGGTATATTTTTCAATTGGTATCATAATGTTTTGATATGTATTGCTTATATGCAAGAAAAGTTTAACATCTTCTCTATATATAGATTCATGTTGAGTGTATCTAATATTGAGGAGCTTGACCTCTCTCTCTATGTCTTACAGGTGTATAGAGGGAGCTTCACATCTCCTTTATACATTGTATATGTGTTATGTGATTAAGGTTTAGTCATCTCTTTTTCATGTAATGCATGTATGTAGGGAAGTTAACTTTACGTCTCTCCTCTTCATGAATGTATATCGCATATATATCTTTATTGCTTGATTTGTTTTCACCTCTTTGTTGATGATTGACAAAAAGGGGGAGAAGAATTTTGAGAGTATAAATATGCATGTTTATTTTCTTGTTTAATGCATATATGTTTGTTTTATGCAAAAAGGGGGGAAAGTATTTATGCAAAAAGGGAGAAGTATTTGGAGAGTTTATTTATATTTATTTCCTCATTTATGCATATATGTGTTGTTTCGTTTATGCATTTCATTAAATATATTTATGTATGTTGCTATGCATGAGTTTATGCAAAAAGGGGAGAAGTATTTGGAGAGTTTATTTATGTTTATTTTCTCATTTATGCATATTTATGTTGTTTGGTTTATGCATTTCATTGAATATCTTTATGTTTATTGCTATGCATGAGTTAAGGGGGTGCTTCTATGAAGCTTAACTTTAATCCATGCATATACAACTCCATGAGTTTTGTCATCATCAAAAAGGGGGTGATTGTTGGCCCAGAGGCCTATCACTCTAGTTTTGATGATGATTAACTCATGTAGTTATAGTTTACTAATAATCTTGTGTTTAAATAGTTTCAGTGATTGACCAAGATATTAGTAGGTGTTTAGTTTCAACAAAGGTTTTGAAGCTAACACGTGTTGATTCAAGAGCTCACGCGTCAAGATCGCATTTAGCACTCGGTTGGAGTCAAGCTCGTTGGATCGCGTTTGGATCGAGTCGGCTTGGAGACAAGAAAACTTCGGTTTGTATTTTAGTTTATGTTTAGATCTTGTGTAAAGGTAGATAGTATTGATATGCTCAAGTTCACATACATACACAAGTTTAAAGTTTGGTATCGGTTTAGCCTGTTTTGGTTTTCATGTCAAAAAAATAGATATATATCTTATATGTATATTGAATTCTATCCATATACAATATGTTTCAAATTTGTTTCAATATCATGTTTGTGTTTCCATATAAGTTTTGGAGAAAAGGTTTTTCATTTCAAAAATTCAAGTTTTGAAAAATACAGATTTTGTGTTTAAGGTAAATTTCAATATCACAAAAATGGTTCAACTTGTTTATAATATGTGTTGAATTTTAGTCACACATATTTGTACTTCAAAGATATTATAAGAACTTTTTTTTGAAATGTATGTGATTTTATGGGATTTAATTGAAATTAAAAAGACAAGTTTTCAATACCCAATATCCCCAGCCAGATCAACTGGCGGTCGACCGAGCCAGTCGACCGGACCAGTGGTCAGTCGACCAGACCAGTCAACTGATGTGCACAAGGGACGTGCACATGGCCAGCCATGAAGGCCGGTCGACCGCGCGGTTGACTGACTACGAACACCCCACTCTCGGGTGCGGGCCGGTCGACCGGGCGGTCGACCAATGGCTATGGCCGGTTGACCGGGCGGTCGACCAGAGGCACAATGGTCATAAATATGACCATTGCGCCGGTCGATCGGAAGGTCATTTTTGACCTTTCCAGACTGCCAACGGACAGATTTTTGAGAAGATATATATGCCTTCTCTTGAGCTGATTTCACAAAGTTTTTAGAGAGTAATTTTTTTCATCTTTACAAGTGTTTAACAACAAGTTTTTAAAAGAGTTTTTGTGCCAAAAAGATTTATCTTTATTTGTTTTAAAGTGTTGCAAAAATCAAAGAAAGAGAGTATTTGAGAATTAGTTTTGATCTTCATTTCAATATCTATCTTCTGATTTTCTCAAGTGTTTTTCTTTGTTATTTTCATTCCAAACACTTTATTTTCTCACACTTGAGCTATCATCTCTATCCTATCTATAGGATCTTATTTTTGTGAAAAAATTGGTTTGTGGTCTATAGTGATCACCTAGAGTTATTTGTGATCTTTGTGATCACCAAGAGTTATTATCTTTCTTTACTTTGGATATCCCTCTAAGTGTAGAGGTGATTGTATTTGTTGGTATCCCTCTAAGTACAGATGTGACTGAGGTTGGAGGTATCCCTCTAAGTGTAGAGGTGATTGAGGTTTGGAGTTTTGGCTTTGTGCCTATCCCTCTATTGAGAGGTTGATCTTGTGTGGCTTAGTGCCTCTCTTGTATAGAGGTTATTTTTATTTGAGAGAGGAGTTGTGTACTCTAATTTTGTATTACCCAAATTCTCAGTGGAGGTTCCCTGTGTGGGAAGTCCTGTGTGGACGCATTAGTGGAAATCCTTATATGTGAAGGCGGGTACGTAGAGTAGTGGCTCAAATCTCGAAACATATTTTGTTATTTGCGATTGATCCACTATCTCTTTACTCTCTCTCTCTCTCTCTCTTTTTATATCTTACATTGCATCATATTCTTATCATATATATGCTTGGTATTGTTTGTGTGCCTCACTTGTGTTGAACCAAGAGAGCTTCATATAGTACCTCAACTCTTATTTAGAGGAATTTAGAGGAGATAATCTAGAGTCCGTCACCAGAAATTCGGCTACACTCTTTGGTTACACTTAGTGTGTTACAATTTATTTTTAATTCCACATCATTTGTCATTAGATTAGCCATACACCTATTCACCCCCCTCTAGGTGTATTTTCACTCTTATCTCCAAACTTGATTTGATGTGGATATTCAATTCTGATCTGCAGTTTGTTGGTGTGTTGATTGCTGAATATAATTATCAAATGATATAATTAGAAACTGTGATCAACATAAGAGTTGTAGCTCTTTAAGTCTTCTTTCTGGATCATCTTGAATCATCAGATTTGAGGTTCGGTAGCGAAAGTTATGATTCAAATATTAAAATGTATCCAATCTGAGTCTAAATTACTTCATCTCATCCGTTGATCTTTTCTCTATCCATTTATCCCTTTAGATTTTGAATTGCAGCTTTAAATTTAACTATCTATCGCTTTATCCTCAGTGAAACTTATAAGGTCTTCTTCTAATTCATTTTTTCTTTGAATCTGAATGACATTATTCATCTGATATACCCAATTTTCAGATAAGATGGCCTTTGGAACCTCTAGATTTGAATTAATCCCTATTCTTTTGAACTTTTGAATTTAAATGGATAAATCTGTCTATCTCTTTTTTCTTCCTTAATTACCCTACACGTCATTAAACATGAAAATACATTAATAGCAGAGTTTTATTAAATAAAAAGCAGAAGTGTGACACATATGATATGAAAACATGTAACGCACCTGTGATCATGAGTTTCATACTTGTAATTGAGTCTCACATTTTAACTTAAATACACTCATGACTAAGTCTAATTGTAATGTATCTAGACTCAAACCATTAGGCTTGATCATTTCTTTATTTGGTCAAACAACATAGGTTAAAGTGGGCGGATGTAAATATTCAATTGACTTGATTTAACCCAATTGACTTTATACTTGAAATAAAATAAGTCTAACAGGTTGGGCATAATAGGGTAGTATTTGAGGGATTAACCTAACCTGCTATTACTAACTCTACAATACAACACAGTCGACAAAATGGGGCGGCAATGTTGACAGCTCGAATTGTCGACAAGGGAGCACGACTACTCAAAGTAGGAAGTGGACATCCATTGAGAGAAGGCTTTATGAAAGCAACTTAGTTTGATAACGACGTCCACATGGCTG
Organism: Agave tequilana; assembly: GCA_038442645.1. NCBI lineage: Eukaryota > Viridiplantae > Streptophyta > Magnoliopsida > Asparagales > Asparagaceae > Agave > Agave tequilana. The sequence goes on along the minus strand of JAVJIF010001179.1, from coordinate 184,208 downwards.
ATAACGCTGATAAAAATTTTGACTACCATGTAGTCATAGCGGTAAAATATTATTGAAAAAATCTAATTGTTATGATTTGCAAGCTGAAGACACACACACACACATCTACTGTGAAGACCTTGTGAATCTTTTATTCTTATATACTCTTGTTTGTTTTTGCTCGCATCTGCCTTGTACCCGGTTTAATGTGGCAAGCTTGATGAAAATTTAGCTTACTCTTGTAGGGAGAGAGGAGATAGAGGAGATGGAAGAAGGTAGCACAGAGATCGAAGACAAAGGAGCAAAGACGGCGCATTGAAGCAGGCCAAATATGCTCCCGGTCGATCGCTCGGTCGACCGGTGTGCACGACGTGCATAGGATTAGCCCGGTCGACCGCCCGGTCGATCGTGGCATAGAACGGTCGACCGGCTGAAAGCAGGCTGCTCTCGGTTTGGATCCGGTCGACTGCTCGGTCGACCGTGGATATGGGTCGGTCGATTGCCCGGTCGACCGTGGATATGGGTCGGTCGATCGTCCGGTTGACCGACAGACGCGTTTTGGCTTTCCTTTCTGGATTAGGATCCCTTTTCTATTTGGGATCGAATCCAATCGGGTTTCCTAAAACTCAGGGACTCTGTGACTATAAATAAGGGCTAGAGTCCTCATGTATTATATCCCCGAAAATCCTTCTGAAAATCTCCCTTGAAAATTCCTTGAAGAAGGAATAAGTTGTAATTGATTGATGAATCAATAAAATCTCTCTCTTTCTTGCCCCGAGGATGCAGGCACGTTGTCGAACCTCGTTAAATATTGTGTTGATTGCTTTTCTCTATTATTCTCTGTTCTTGTCGGGTTGGATACATCTCCGGCTGCATCTGTCTCCGCCTGGTTGGTGGATTCCTCAGAGAGGTTATTGTCCTGCACACAATAATTGGTATCAGAGTATCCCAGATTAGTCGTGGGATCGTGTGTTGATTCCAAGGGCATCAGTTATTGTTTGGCGGAGATCGTGTGTCGATCTCGGAGCGCGGCATTGGGACTGTTTGTGGAATCGTGTGTCGATCTCAAAACAGCGTGTAGATTGCTCGAGGAATCAATTTGGGGATGGCCTTGAGTATATAAGGATTTGGGCAACTTCACCTAGAAAATTAGTCTTTTGGGATTGTGTTCTAAGTCCCCTTCAATTGGTATCAGAGCCATGCCCCGAACTTAATCGTATGTGTAAGTGATGTTCAACCCCCAAATAGGCGCAAAAATGCATTGGTGGGCCCCTATGAAGCTAATTAGCCTCTCGAAAAATTTGATAGTGGTGCTCCTGCTTTGCGTAAGGCGTGGCGCCAACTACACTCGGTGAAGAGGAGTGGCAAGTTGCTTCCGCGTGGTGAAGACGTTGTGATCTTGATGGGGCGTTTGATCTTCCACTGTGAAGATAATTGGAGTAATTGGAGGAACAAATAATCCCACATCGACTAGACATGAGGATGATATTGACTGTATAAGAATTTGAGCAACTCCACCTAGATGTCTAGTGTTTTGGGATGATACTCCAAGTCCTCAGATTAACACCAAAAGCATGCAACAAATGCCTCACCTATGTTAGCTTCCCACTTCACATTGTTAAGAAAATTTAACTAAAAATGCTTCCAGCATGTTACAGATACCTTGTGCTTAATGGGAGAGGGGACAGAGAGGAATGGGTGCCAAGAACTTGTATTTTCCTGTTATTTTTCACTGAGAACAAGTGAAGAACAAAGGATATTGCTTTTATCTTGTTTGAAAAAAGTGATTCAAGAAACTTTTTGCTTTAATTATTTACTGGAAAAAGTGAAAGGAAGAGAAACTTTAAACGCATGCTCAAAGGGAAGTGGGAAAGAGGAAAGGGAGCTAAGAGCTTGCTTTCTCCTTGTTTGATTGCTTAAAAGAAGCGGAGTAAAAACAGGCACCAAGATAGGTAGAGTTATTTCTCCCTCGAGTTCTCCCTTTTTTTTTTTTTACACTCCACTCTTAAAGTGAGCCTGTTTGTTGCTGGAGAAGGTGAGAGCGGTGAGAGTGCTCTAAAGTAGTTAAAATGGGCCAACGGGTGTGTCAAATGAGCATATTTCCATGAAATAACAGCACCAAACTCTCCTGGTTTTCTCATTAATTCTCAAGATACTGAAATCTTCTACTAGCACAAACAAGGAAGGAGGCAAATACTAGTGAAAAACATGAAGAAAAAGTAACTAGGTGCTTGTGCTTTCACGTGTGTGCGCGCATCTCTGTCTGGTTGCGTTTTGGATAATAGTAATGTAGATAGGTGACACATATTTACTGAAGGACTTGGGCACTATCCCAAAAATCTAACCTACTAGGTAGAGTTACCCAAATCCTTATATACCCAAGACCATCCCCACGTCTAAGCGACGTGGGACTATTTGTTCGACCCAAATCCTAACATTTACTACTACAGTGCATGAATCCTCAGTAAATGCAACGTGCTTCCATTACTGTTTTTTTCTCCCCCATCCTTCCCTGTTTAATTTCACTTTGAAATAGACGCTCTCTGTGTTACTCTACTTTGTGATTGACCCTCCGTGTCTGTTTGAACATAGGTAACTTTGTATGCAGCAACAAAGATGGCATCAGTCAGAAGATCTCCCTTCTTTGTGCCATCAGCTGGTGTATATTCCCGTGCTGCCCTGCGCGCCCCTTAGGTTCTGTTTCTGCTTTAACTTACGAGTTTGTTCTTCGGCTATGGTTGTTGAATCAGGGGGGGATTCTTGTAGATCTAGAAAGTTGTCTGAAGTCAACATTGAGTTTCTGATGTTTAATGTTTTGTCTTATACTTTGTACTTCATGTATTTATGTGTGTTTAAATACCCTTGGCATACGCTATTACTTGTTACGGATTGATGCTGAGTGTTGAACTTGAGAGCATCTTAGTGTCAACTACAGATTGGTTAAAATTGAAAGCATTTAGTTTGAAAGTCATAGTACTAATACTTAAACAGTGAACTAGACGCCTACTACAGGCCAAGCAATCAATAAAAAACGAGAAGGGGGAAAATGTTCGTTGATCAACTAGCAAAGTCAGCAGAAGAAAATATAAATCGTTAGTTGAGAGTTGGTAAGATGAGGCCTGATCCTTGAATTGGACCCCAACAAATAATCAGACAAACATCATGTGCAAGCTGTTTGATACAAAATTGCAATCTTCACCTAACATAATGAAAAAAAGGAAAAAATGTTGAGCAATCATGAATGAAACTAGATACCAAACTGAAGCATATATTTTTCCCTTTACCAGATTACACCTACACTGATCTTAGATTAGATATACATACAATCAATCAGCTTCTTGTCTCTCTCACCTCTTCGCTCTGTCAGCATCAAATAACAACAAGGGCACAGAGTTCTTCTTCCCCTAAGCAAAAACAAAAGACCTATAACATCATCATCATCAATTGTCACACCTTAATAGTGTGACAAGGTGTCCCTAAAACCTGGTTCCTCAGTGCTCTCAGCTTCCTTTCTTTAATTGCAGGATCCTCCAACAGCAACACTTTGTCTGCATCCTTAACCCCCACCATGTGCAGGTGATCACTGTCCTCTCTCTCTTTTCCCCTAAAGAGCAGCCTCTGCTCTTCAGGCTCCAGTCCTGTCACTAGTGACAACACCACCTTCAACTCTCCTGCAATAACAAAATTAAAAACAAAAAAAAACCCGTAAGCGACACGAAATTTTATATACAATCCCCATGGATGATCCACACCATTCTGTATTACTCAGTGGTATCTATACGATGAGTCTAACTATAGCAGGTCTAAAAAAGAAAACCTAACTAATATACAGCTGAACTCTCACCGAATGTACAAGTGGCACCAATAGATATGTCGTGCCATTTGGACCCAGTCGAGACTCTCACTTGGATCACTTCCTTTGCTCCATCTCCTCTATTTTGCCTCTTTTGGACCAACATTCCTCCGGGCCTCACCTCCCACTCTATGACACCGACTCCGGCGTTGCCGCTGGCAGCGCCGACGACACCGGCCTTAGAGGAGGAGGAGGAGTTGCTTCTAAAGAGTTTCTTTGCCCTCAACTTGATCATCTTCTCTGATTCAGTCTGCACTTGTCTCTACTTTGTTGAGGCTCAAGTTGAGAGAGAATGCAGGGGGGAGAGAGTTGATGAGGGGAGAGCGGTATATATAGAGAGGGAAAGGGAGGAGGCGTGCATAAGGACAGAAGAAAGTGATCATAAAAAGACAAGCCGCCCTCCTTTGTTAAAATAATAAAAAGAATTATAGCTTCTTTTGAGAAGGCCAATTGAAAATGAAATGGGTTGTGTTTCGAATTGGAGAGATTCTTTTGAGAGAGGGGGGGAGAGAGAGAGGGGGGGAGGCAGGCAGCACATGGGGCTGGCAACACGCTTCGCATAATTGGCGGGCCAAACAAAATCTTAAATCAAGGGGAATCTCTTCAGTTTCTGTTTAATATATAAATAATCTCTGCCCCCCTTCAAATTTTAATGATTTTGTTACATAAATTCCTGTATTTCTGATTTTTTTTTTTTTTCCTCCCTATCAAATTTCCATCACTTTCTTCCTTCTTACATAGATTATTTTCTCAAGTCTAAAATGATTTGGATGATTTATGCGAATTGGTACTTTGAAATAACAATATGCCTCTCTCCTCTATTGTTCTCCTTTAAGGAGAAAATATGATATTAACGAGGGACAATATTGTTGGAAAGAGAGAGATTATTGCCAAGGAAGTTGACATGAATAGCCGAGGGGTTGTCGAGGTGATCGCCAAGGAAGTCGACGACGAAAGGCGAAGGAAACAGCAGCAGAAAATAACACAACAGCAGTAGAACAGGTTGTGCGGTGGACCGGCCCGGTCGACTGCCCGCACAAGCAGAAGATCGGTCGACCGGAGCGGTCGACCGATGTGCACAACGTGCACAGGGAAAGAGCTCGGTCGACCGCCCGGTCGACCAACAGTCGGTGCGGGTAATTTTTGCTGATTCGAAAATCTGTTGTATTTAAGGGCTGTTGTTGGTTTCTAGGGTTTGTATCTTGTAGAAGATCCTTGAGAAGGAAAAGGCTGGAGCTCTCTTGCATTCAAAGAGGCTGCTAGCCATTGTAATCTTCTTCCATAGCAATTAATCTCTCTTCTGATTGCCCCGAGGACGTAGGCGTTGAGGCCGAACCTCGTTAAATTAGTTGTTTGCGTGTGTTCTTTCTCCGGTGATTGTTTTGTGCTGTTTTGGGATTGTTCTCTGTGCTTGGGAGATTTGTGAGATCCTCAATAGGTTGTTGTCACCGTGCACAACAAGTGGTATCAGAGCTTCCAAGTTTCGCTTGGGATTTCTGGAGATTCGGAGAGTTCTAGATCTGATTCGGTGGAGATCGTTTGTCGATCTCAGATCAGAGGTATTTGTGTTTGTGGGATCGCGTGTCGATCTCAGGAGGACGCAAGGAGGGCTCGTGGAATCTGTGGTAAAGTAGATCCGGAGAGAAACTCGATCTAGAGTTTCAAGGGAAAGGTAAAAATCCAATTTTTATCTGAAGTATAGATCTATTTCCTGTTGGTTATTCTTCCACATCGATAGAGGATCAAAAATCTCAATGGCAGAGGAAAGTACTTCGTTAAGACCATGCATCCTCATCCGAGGATCGACGTGGTGAAGTTCAATGGTACAAATAACTTCGGTATGTGGAGATGTGAGGTTATGGATGCGCTGAATGCATCGAACCTCGAGGACACTCTCCTATTGGAGAAGAAGAGGAACACGACCACTGATGAAGAGTGGGCAAAGATGAACAAGTCGGCATGTGGATTGATACGTTCATGTTTGTCGCAAGACATAAAATACCTTGCACAACATGAGGCGTCGGCGAAGAAACTGTGGGAAACCCTTGCGAAAAAATACCTGACTAAGAGTGTTGAGTCCAGGTTGCAGCTTAAGAGTAAGCTGTATCAGCTTCGGATGAAGAAGGGGAGCACAGTGAATGAGCACATCAACCGATACACGAAGCTTCTTACAGACTTGGTAAACGTGGATGTCATGATAGAAGAGGAAGATAAGGCGATCATCTTTTTGAACTCACTCCCGGCGGAGGAGTATGAGACATTCACTCTGACCTTCATCAATGGAAGGCAGACCTTGGATTATGATGAGGTATCGTCTGCACTGACTAGTTATGAGACGAGGAAGAAGGAGAGACATCCTTCTAGGTCAAGCTCATCGGCGGAGGCACTGAAAGTAAGAGGCAGAAGTTCATCGAGGAAGGGCAAGGAGGTTAGAGGAAGATCTAAGTCCAGGCCGGGTTTCAGAAATCTGAAAAGGAATCAGTGTGCCTTGTGTAAGGAACTAGGACACTAGAAAGCAGAATGTCCGAAGGCCAAGGTAAGAAGGTGAGTCAAAGACCGAGGCGAATCTCGCACAGGCGGATGAATCGAATGATGACTCTTCAGTGTTCTCTCTCTCGGTTACTACTACCCCTACTATTAGTAACTCAGATAGTGCTGAGTGGATCTTGGATAGCGGAGCCACCTATCATGTGTGCCCGAACAGGGCCTGGTTCTCTAGCTTTAAAAGCTGGATGGATGTTACACGGTCATGGGGGATGACCATCCGTGTAATATAGAAGGGATGGGTACAGTTCGCATCAAGATGGATGATGGGATAGTTCGAGAGTTGAAGGAGGTGAGGTATGTACCTCATCTCAAAAGGAATCTTATCTCAGTTGGCACTTTGGAAGCATTGGGCATGGTGATATCTGTTCGAGATGGCGATCTCAGGATGATCAAGGGCTCGATGGTGGTGATGAAGGGCGTCCGCCAAGGCAACCTCTACTACCTGAAGGGTAGTACGATTACAGATCAAGTGGAGACTTCGAGTTCTTCAGATGTTGGTGGCCCGGATGTCTGGCAAGTAAAGGTCGGACAGGAAGAAGAAGAATCTTTGCGAGCTCCTGCAAAGAAGGAAATGGAAGGTGCTGCTATCTGCAAGTCGGAAAGTGGACACAGCGTTCTGGACAAGAAGAAGGTGAGATTCAGCACCAGTACTCAACACAAAGAAGGTCTTCTTGATTGTGTTCACATGTGCATTTGGGAACCTGCTAAGACTGCATCGCTTGGAGGTCACAGGTACTTTGTCTTATTTATTGATGGTTCATCTAGGCAGGTTTGGATATATCCCATGAGACAAAGGAGTGAAGCCCTAGATGTGTTGGTGAAGTGGAGAGGAAGAATGGAGAGGCAGATAGGTAGGAAGATAAAGGAGCTTCATATTGGTAATGTTGGAAAGGACATGTACCAGTTCCTACGATTTGGCCAGAACACAGGTATTGCAACTCACTTCACAACAGGTACAGATGGGTTGGCTAAAGATGTAGTTCGTTCCTTGCTGGAGGAGGTTCGGAGGTTGTTGTCTAATGCAGGATTAGACAGGTCGTTTTGGGCTGAGGCGACTGAGTATGCTAGCCATCTCATGAATAGATCGACTACGATTGGAGGTAAAGTTCCATTGGATATTTGGTCTGGGAAAGCTGCTCAAGATCATTGTTTGTTGCGGGAGTTTGGAAGTCCGGCCTACTTCAGTGCCAAGAATGGCAAGTTGAATCCACGAGCAAAGAGGTTTGTCTATTTGGGCGTCAAAGGAAACAGCTACAGGTTGTGGGACCCCAAAGACAAGAAGATCGTGATGAGCAGGAATGTCACTTTTGGAGAGACTTCAGGGTTGAAGTCCACCGTCTCTCAGCAGGTGGAGAGGACGAAGACCAAGGTTGGATCGCAGCGGGTGGAGGTTGATGTTACTCCATCATCTCCAGTTGATTCGGCATCAAAGGAGACTTCATCGGAGGTGACACCGTGTGGAGTTCATGATACCAAGGGCGATGCTGAACAGGTTGATGACATTGTTGAGGATGTCGAGTTATTTGCAGCCATTGGAACCAAGGTGAAACCACGGTCGTGGTTAAAGAAGCATGGATCTCAAGCTTGTGATATCGACAAGCTGAAGTTAAAAGTCGTTGCTCTCCATGATGGTCAGGAAGAGGTTCATATGACTCGGTCAGACAGGTTCACTGCTACAAATAGAGGTGCAAGTGCTTGAGCTTGATGAAGCTCATCCCTAATGAACTACGGTTGGCTTGATCCTTTTGGGCAAAGGTACGTAGGCAGCCGTAAAGGCGCAGTCATTTGGTGATGCAACTCTTATGGAGCTATTTGGGTTCTCGAGAAGCTGTTATGGATCTTCACGTAGAGGTGAAGAGTTGTGGCTGATGGAACTTCACGTAGAGATGGAGGGGCTTCACGTAGAGGTGAAGTGTTATGGCCAGTTGGATTTCACGTAGAGGTGAGGTGTTGTGATCTCGATGAACAGGTTAAATCTTCCGGAGAGAATATGTTGTGCTTGCATAAGGAGTGGTGTGCATCCAGTTGAAGCCGATGAATGTTTGGTGGGCTCTACGCAGACTTGGTTGGACCGTCAGTGGAAGACAGGTAGACTAGATAGAGCTAGTCAGTTGGAGAGTCAGTGTTGGCTCGTGAGGAAGTCTTCGTGAGGTCATGAAACTGAGGAGTAGAAGCCATGTTGGTGATCGGCATGTATGGAAATTCTCTTATGGTGAAGTGCAGGGAAGACATGTGCGATGTTTTCCAGAGACTGCTGAGCTACAGACTCCAAGCCGAGATCGTGTGTCGATTTCGCCGAGATCGTGTGTCGATTTCGCCAGGTGATAGACTGGGGTAGCGTTGGAGATCGGCTCAAATTTGTAAAATCTTCGCCGAGGTGGAGAATTGTTGGAAAGAGAGAGATTATTGCCAAGGAAGTTGACATGACGAGGGGTTGTCGAGGTGATCACCAAGGAAGTCGATGACGAAAGGCGAAGGAAACAGTAGCAGAAAATAACACAACAGCAGCAGAACAGGTTGTGCGGTCGACTGGCCCGGTCGACCGCCCGCACAAGCAGAAGATCGGTCGACCGGAGCGGTCGACCGATGTGCACAACGTGCACAGGGAAAGAGCTCGGTCGACCGCCCGGTCGACCGACTGAAAGCACCCAATTCTCTGTTGGGCACCCAGTCGACCGACCGGTCGACTGGTGGAAGGGTCGGTCGACCGACAGTCGGGTGCGGGTAATCTTTGCTGATTCGGAAATCTGTTGTATTTAAGGGCTGTTGTTGGTTTCTAGGGTTTGTATCTTGTAGAAGATCCTTGAGAAGGAAAAGGCTGGAGCTCTCTTGCATTCAAATAGGCTGCTAGCCATTGTAATCTTCTTCCATAGCAATTAATCTCTCTTCTGATTGCCCCGAGGACGTAGGCGTTGAGGCCGAACCTCGTTAAATTGGTTGGTTGCGTGTGTTCTTTCTCCGGTGATTGTTTTGTGCTGTTTTGAGATTGTTCTCTATACTTGGGAGATTTGTGAGATCCTCAATAGGTTGTTGTCACCGGGGCACAACAAATATCATGCTGATAACTGGTTGCATGTAAGGATGGATGTGCAACTCACGTGAGTATACCCCTCAATGTTCTATTTCTTCAAGTCCAAAAGACACTGCTCTTGATAATAATGATGAATTCGTTATAGTCCAATAACTTAATTATATTTCTATTCAGAAACTATTTATTTTACTAGAGATCATAACTTCTTACCGTTAACTCTTGCGTAGGAGTTGTGAACTCTATGCCTTTTACGTCGATAATATAATAAGTTATGAGCTGAAAGTAAAATAGGCTAAAAGAAATTTAGAAAGATGACCAATAATAAAACTTGAAGGATGAGCAAGGCTTTAAAGAATTGTTAAATGGCCGAGACTAACAAAATTCTTGGGGCAATTTTTCTGTTTACCTAAAAGAGTCAATGAAATTTAAGGGCTATTTGTTTGCTTTGAAAAGCGGTGAAAAACTCACTTTTTGCTCCTGATACTGTGGGCCCCATATGTTTTTCTTTCCTTTCAGTTTGTTTGTTTGATGTGAAAATTGAGGGAGAAAACTCATCCTCCACCTCAGTTTTTTACATAAAGAGTGCTCTATTAGATTTCAGAGCGTTTTGTTCCGAAAAAACTCGAAATCTGACGTGTGGGAACCCACTCCGTTTTCCTTGTTTCGTTTTCCAACGGCCAAAACAGCCTCTCAGAGATGGATGAGATGAGAAAGACATGAACCTAGGACTGCATTGGGGACAAGAATATACGTGGGAGCATGCATGTGGAGATGATCAAGGCAATGTTTTGCATGTACAAATTATTGTGATTTTTGGGCCAAGTGATCAAGATTATCTTGTTGCTGACAAGGTGTCCATATTATAAAGACATGACAAGATATGATGCATGTGGGGGTGGAGATGAGGCCTTTGGCATTTTGCATAGAGGTTGCTATAAGAGCACATGAAGTGGGGCATTGTCGGGCTCATTACATGATCCTTCTTCTTGTAATGTATTCTTTTTTTTTCCTTTGATATAGAAAAATGTTTTTAGATGCAGGCTAAATGCCAAGTTTAGATAGAGGTTAACAGCACATGAGGTTGGATACGTGTCAGGCTAACTTCTTCCCATGCTTGATCCCATGTCTCCGGTGCAGGCTTACTTCCAAAATTAGGACGAGTCATGAACAACACACCTGCAAACAAAAGCTGGAGATTGTGAGCTAACAATAATTTTCTTTTGATAAATAAAAATTCCCCTTGGCTCTTTATTCCGTCAATAAATAACTCCTATACAATTTTCTTTCAGAAAAGCCTGTTAAGTTTACCATCGTGACTCTCACGTGAGAGAAGAGAACACACACAAACACAAATCACAATGAGTTAGCCTCCACGAAGTGATAGTAGCTTTCATACGCAGTCTTCATACATCGCGAATGGACCTTCACGATACAGCAGTCCCCTTGAATCACGGAAGTGTGTGTTGCATGAGCCTAGCTTTCTTCTCTTCTTTCTTAACGATAATAATATTTGTTGTTAACAATAATCCAAATGTGATTTTTGTTTCTAGCAACACTGTTTAAATTTACTAGCAACATACTATTGAGGAGAAAAACTTGAAAGAAAAAAAATTAGCGAACCACGTGATATTTAAAAGAGATTACAAGTTTAAAATATGCACCAACTAATAACGTAAGATAAATGTTCAGTGTTGGTTGAAACAACAATTTGTAAACCTTAGCCTTTGAACAGTGCAATCCTACTGAGGAGAATTGAAACTTGATTGGATCCAAGAGGGTTCATGAGCAAAGGGTTAAATGAGGAGTATATGATACTCCTTCACATTTTTCATTCATATCCGGTGTAATCTAACTTCCAATTTTGTATGAGTCATGAGTGATGTTATATTTACCTTGAATTCTATTATTGAAATTCATTTTACGACGCAAAATTTATACCTCACAATTTGACATAGTGAATCTCGTCTTTTCTCGACAGTGAATATTGGTCAGAAGATTGAATCACGTAAATTCTTGTTTTTTTTTTTTTTTTGTTTCTTTTCTCTTCTCAATTTTTATGACTTCTGTTTAATTGATCTGTTGATTTTGTACAATCTGAGATTTGATGGGGGAAAAAAATGGCATCTACAATTTCAATATCGAAAATTTTGATTACTGTTGTGCTTGGAGACAACAACCCTTAGAAGATCCAACCTGATCTCAATCACCAAGAACAATGAAAAACAAACTAGAAGAACAGCCAATCGCAAAAACCAGATCTAACGAGGTTCGGCCAACCTGCCTACGTCCTCGGGGCAATTCACGGAGAGAGTTTTCTTATGGAAGATGGATTACAATAGCTCTGGATCTCTATCAACGCAAGAGAGTCCGCAGCTATACTTTTTCTAAGCACTCTAGCCCTAGAAAATTACAACCAGGGCTTAAATACATAACTTCCCGAAACAACAGATTTCGCCCAAAACCCGACTGTCGGTCGACCGGTCGGTCGACCGACTCCCTCTTACGGTCGACCGAGCCGGTCGACCGAAACAAACAGAGAGTTGGGTTGCTTACAGAGACCCTCTCCGGTCGACCGGTCCGGTCGACCGAAGCAACCAAGACCCTCTTCGGTCGACCGGTCCGGTCAACCGAAGAAACCTGGGAGCACCTGTGCACTTCGTGCACGTCGGTCGACCGGACCGACCACTGTCTTTTCTGCTGCTGCTTCGTTTTTCCTGCCTGCTGTTCCGTCGCCTTTCGTCGTAGACTCCTTGGCAGTCTTCAACAGCACCTGGCATGACTTCACTTCCTCTACTGTACTCTCTCCTCCAACAATTCTCCACCTCGGTGAAGATTGTTAAATCTGAGCCGAACACCGACTCGAAAGCGGCTGCACCAATCTGGTTGCCTACGTACCCCTTGCCCAAGGGATCAAGCCATCCGTAGTTCATCCACATGAGCTTCAGCAAGCTCAATTCACCTGAAGAATCTGGAGCAAGTCTTTGCAGTGTGCAAACTTTACTCCCGACACCACCTTTGTAAGCATATCGGCCGGATTCTCCGAAGTATGAATCTTCAATAAATTGATGTCATCTTCCTCCAGAATCTCCCGAACAAAGTGATACCTGACATCGATGTGCTTCGTCCTTGCGTGGTAGACTTGGTTCCTCGCCAAATAAATGGCACTCATACTGTCACAGTGTATCTTCAAGATCTCCTGTTCCACTCCCAAGTCATCTAGCAATCCCTGAAGCCAAATCGCCTCCTTCATGGCCTCGGTCAAGGCCATATACTCTGCCTCTGTAGTCGACAATGCGACTATGGACTGAAGTGTGGAGCGCCAACTCACCGGTGCCTGCGAGAATGTGAATACATACCCCGTCGTCGACCGGCGTTTGTCAAGATCACCTGCATAGTCCGAATCCACGTACCCTATGCATTCTTGCTTCCGGTGTTGTCCTTCTCAAATACGAGGCCTACATCAACAGTACCCTTGATGTACCTCAGGATCCACTTCACTGCTTCCCAATGACCCTGACCTGGATCATGCATATATCTGCTAACCATGGAAACTGCCTGTGATAGATCCGGCCTTGTACACACCATTGCATACATCAAGCTTCCCACTGCATTGGCATATGGTACATGAGTCATATGCTCACGCTCCTGAACACTCCTTGGAGACATCTTCGCTGACAACTTGAAGTGCGGCGCCATTGGTGTACTTACAGTCTTTGTATCTTTCCCGATATTAAATCTCTGCAGTACCTTCTCCAGATAGCCCTTCTGAGTCAAGCTAATCCTGCCAGCTTCCCTGTCCCTTGTGATCTCCATACCCAATACTTTCCTTGCTTCCCCCAGGTCCTTCATCTCGAACTCAGACGATAAAGTCTTCTTCAGAGAATCAATTGCAGATCTTGACCTAGAAGCAATTAGCATATCATCTACGTAAAGTAGTAGATAGACATACTCACCAGATGATAACTTGTTGTAGTACACACATGGATCATAATGGCTTCTTGTGTACTTCTTCTTCCTGATGAAGCTATCAAATCGCTTGTACCATTGTCTTGGAGACTGCTTCAAACCGTACAGTGATTTCTTCAGCTTGCATACCAACTCCTCTTTCCCTGCAGTTTTGTAACCTGTGGGCTGAGTCATGTAGATCTCTTCCTCAAGATCGCCGTGGAGAAAGGCGGTCTTCACATCAAGTTGGTCAAGGTCCAACTCGTTCTGTGCCACCAAGGCCAATAGGATCCGAATAGACGAGTGTTTTACAACTGGGGAGAACACCTCGTTGTAGTCGATCCCTTCTCTCTGTGCGTAGCCTTTAGCCACCAGCCTTGCCTTGTAGCGCACATTGTCTTCTTGGAGTGATCCCAGCTTCTTAGCAAATACCCACTTACACCCTATGGCTTTCTTCCCCTTGGGCAACTTGGTCAGTTCCCATGTGTTGTTCTTATAAAGAGACTGCATCTCTTCATTCATGGCCCCTTTCCATAACTCCGCTTCTGAACTGATTTCAGCTTCCCTGAAAGTAGATGGAATGGCTTCTTCAACAACTGGAAGTGCATGTGCAATCACCATGTCTGTAGTGAGCCAGCCAGGTCTCCTAGTATTCCTCCTTGGTCTTCCAACTGCAGTGAAATCTGGAACTTGATCACCAGTATCCATAACCTGTTCCTGATCCTCTTCAATAACCTCAGCATCTTCTTCTGCAACTTGATTACCTCCCTGTGTCACCTCAGGAATGATCCTCACAGATACTGAGTCTTCTAGAGATGGTGGATCTGCATCACTCTCCACCTGCTGCAATAGCTCCTTGGTCTTCTTAGTCTCCACCTGCTGAGAGACTGTAGGCTTCATCATCGAGGCCTCATCAAAAGTGACATCTCTGCTGATTATGAATTTGTTGTCCTGTTGGTCCCAGATCTTGAACCCCTTGGTTCCTTTCTTGAAGCCAACAAACACACCTTTCTTCGCTCTCGGATCCAATTTGTCTTCTTTTACGTGATAGTAGGCTGGACATCCAAATATCCTGAGCACATCATAATCTCCTGCAGCTTTACCAGACCAAGCTTCAAGGGGGGTCTTACCCCCTATTGCAGATGACGGCAACCTATTGACGAGATGGCATGCATACCCCAAAGCTTCAGCCCAGAACTTCTTTGGTAATCCTGCATTTGACAATATGCACCGAACCTTCTCTAGCAAAGTTCGGTTCATTCTTTCAGCCACCCCATTCTGTTGCGGAGTTTCCCTTACTGTGAAGTGCCTCTCTATGCCCTCATCAAGACATAGCTTCTGGAAAGGGTCTGACTTGTACTCTCCTCCGTTGTCAGAACGAAGGACCTTGACTTTTCTTCCTGTACTCCTTTCCTGATTAACCTTCCACTTCACAAACAATTCTAGGACTTCATTCTTGTGTCGCATGGTGTACACCCAGCACCGCCTAGAATAATCATCGATAAACGACACAAAGTAGTGGGTTCCCCCTATTGATGCAGTCTTTGTGGGTCCCCATACATCTGTGTGCACATAATCAAGAATGCCTTCGGTGCAGTGTGAAGCTGTTTCAAACTTCACCTTTGTCTTCTTGCCTATGATGCAATGTTCACACAGATCCAGTTTGCAGGTCTCTGCACCCTTCAGTAGCCCTTTCCTCACAAGAGCTTGCATAGATTTCTCCCCTGCATGTCCCAGCCTCATGTGCCATAGCCGGGTTAGATCTTCCTTCTGACTGGTCGAAGTTGCCACCTGGCCTGTCACTGTACTACCCTTCAAGTAATACAAATTGTTCCTGCGGTTGGCCTTCAACACCACCATTGAGCCCTTTGTCATTTTAAGAACACCTTCTTTAATAGACACTCCGAGCCCTAATGATTCCAAAACACCCACTGAGATCAAGTTCCTCTTCAGCTGAGGGACATATCTCACTTCCTTCAGCTCCCTTACCATCTCGTCTAACATCCTGATAGGAATTGTGCCTACACCCTCCATGATGCATGGATGATCATCGCCCATGACGACCGAACATCCCTCCAGCTTCTCAAGACTAGTAAACCAATCTCGATTAGGGCATACATGATATGTAGCACCTGTGTCCAGGATCCACTCGTTTTCCCCCGAGTAACCTACAACAGGAGTAGTAA
Organism: Agave tequilana; assembly: GCA_038442645.1. Taxonomy (NCBI): domain Eukaryota; kingdom Viridiplantae; phylum Streptophyta; class Magnoliopsida; order Asparagales; family Asparagaceae; genus Agave; species Agave tequilana. Next base: position 168,667 of record JAVJIF010001179.1, on the reverse strand, counting down.
CTGAAAACGAGAATACCGAAGAATCTGAATCTGAATCCTCTGCCTGTGATTTACTGCTAGCAGCCTTTGTCACTCTTGCCAGATTTGCCTCAGATTTTGATTCCTTCTTCTTCCCCTTGTACTTTGGACAGTCAACTTTCCAGTGCCCAAACTCTTTGCAATACATGCACTGGTCTTTCTTAAGATCCCTTAAGCCCGGTCTTGACTTCGATCTTCCTCTCACCTCCTTGCCTTTCCTTGATGAGCTCCTGCCTCTTACCTCCAAAGCCTCTGCTGATGAACTAGATCTCCCAGAATGTTTCTCATTCTTCCTTTTCTCATAACTCATCAGTGCTGACGATATCTCATCATAGTCTAAGGTTTGCCTTCCATTTATGAATGTCATTGTAAATATTTCATACTCCTCCGGTGGAAGAGAGTTCAGGAGAATGACTGACTTGTCTTCCTCACTTATAATGGCATCCACATTTAGCAAATCCGTAAGAAGCTTTGTAAACCTGTTGAGGTGCTCATTTACTGTGCTTCCCCTCTGCATCCTGAACAAATACAGCTTGCTCTTAAGCTGCAGCCTTGACTCCACGCTCTTTGTCAGGTACTTCTTCTCGAGGGTATTCCACATATCCTTTGCTGACTTCTCATGTTGAACAGAATATTTGATATCTTGTGACAAACATGAGCGAATCAGGCCACATGCCGACCTGTTCATTTTTGCCCACTCATCATCAGTGGTAGTATCCTTCTTCTTCTCCAAAAGGAGCGTGTCCTCGAGGTTTTGTGCATTCAATGCATCCATAACCTCACACCTCCACATCCCGAAATTGTTAGTTCCATTGAACTTAACAACTTCAATCCTGGAGTTGTTCATTGTTTTAACAGACTTAGATTCCTCTGCCATTGAGATCCTTTCCTTGACCCTCTAACTATGCGGAAGATCAAATACTTGCAAAATAGATCTATTTCTGAGATAAAAAAGTGATTTTTTACCTCTACCTTGAAACCCTAGCTTGAGTTTCTCACCAGATCTATTCCACCCCTGATTCAACGAACCCTCCCTGCGTCCACCTGAGATCGACACACGATCTCCTTGAACACCAATGCCTCTGACCTGAGATCGACACACGATCTCCACCTGATCAGTTCTGGAGCCCTTCGAATCTTCAGAATATCCCAAGCGTAACCTGAACGCTCTGATACCACTTGTTGTGCTTGGAGACAACAACCCTTAGAAGATCCAACCTGATCTCAATCACCAAGAACAATGAAAAACAAACTAGAAGAACAGCCAATCGCAAAAAACCAGATCTAACGAGGTTCGGCCAACCTGCCTACGTCCTCGGGGCAATTCACGGAGAGAGTTTTCTTTATGGAAGATGGATTACAATAGCTCTGGATCTCTATCAACGCAAGAGAGTCCGCGGCTATACTTTTTCTAAGCACTCTAGCCCTAGAAAATTACAACCAGGGCTTAAATACATAACTTCCCGAAACAACAGATTTCGCCCAAAACCCGACTGTCGGTCGACCGGCCGGTCGACCGACTCCCTCTTACGGTCGACCGAGCCGGTCGACCGAAACAAACAGAGAGTTGGGTTGCTTACAGAGACCCTCTCCGGTCGACCGGTCCGGTCGACCGAAGCAACCAAGACCCTCTTCGGTCGACCGGTCCGGTCGACCGAAGAAACCTGGGAGCACCTGTGCACTTCGTGCACGTCGGTCGACCGGTCCGGTCGACCGACCACTGTCTTTTTCTGCTGCTGCTTCGTTTTTCCTGCCTGCTGTTCCGTCGCCTTTCGTCGTAGACTCCTTGGCAGTCTTCAACAGCACCTGGCATGACTTCACTTCCTCTACTGTACTCTCTCCTCCAACAATTACAACATTAGTTTTAGCACTTCATAAACTCAAATATTAGATTTTGATTCAAAAAACGTTGAAGAAAGCTTTGCTCGAAAAGAACCCTAAAATTATGGCTTATTAAACTGAGTTGGATGAAACTAACTAGGGCTGGAATCCAATCAAGTCGAACACTAACGTGTTTGTATTTGATTTGGTTTAAAATTATCGAATTCGAATACAAATTTGAATATGTGCCTTGGTGTCCAAATTTGAAGTCGAACTTTTCTAGAATATTTGGGTATTCTTATATTTGTTTATTTATTGTTTAAATAGTATGAGAATTATTTAATTAAAAGTTCTTTAATATTTAATAATTACAAAATATCAAGGTGCAAATTGTAATAAATGTGTGCACGTAATATAACATTTTATAAGGGGTTAAATGCATACATGCTAAACGAATAGTTCAACAAAACTACTGAATCGAATACTAGAATACTCAGATTTAATTCATTTAAGTTGCGAATTGTAAAAGTATTTATTTACACATAAATAATAACTCGAACTATTTGATAATTGTTTGCTAAATTTCCACCCCTAAATATAACTAATAAAAACTATAATTTAGTTTTCAGCTTAAGACCTCTCATAATCTATATAACACCAAGCCCAGCCAGGTAAGCGCTGTTCAAGCCCAACCTTTTATCTATTCCCAGCCTGCTAACTCATGGCTTTTTTGCTGGACCTTCGTGAAAATATTCTGATCCAAATATGGGCCCATATTCATTACCAAATCTTCCCCCTGGAAATTTTTGCAGTAGACTCTAGTATATTATATATATATTGTGAAAACAGAACATAGGACTTATATTTAAGTACAGGCCTCCCAGTTATGACAAAGGATCAAGGGTCCAAGATTCCAAATACATAAGACTAGAAGTGGCAATTCGGGTCGGGTCGGGCCATCACGGGTCGACCCGTAATCGGGTTCTGGTTGATCCGATCGAATTATATATATGGGTCAAAATGTAACTCGGAGCCGACCCGGACTTAGTCAAGTGGTCGACCTGACTCAACCCGTTTGATCTGTTTTCACAACCTTAAATAAATTTTCTTTATATAATATTTTCAAATTCTTAGGTGGTGTAGTTAGTCATTACACTAATCTCATCCACTAGAGGTCTTGAGTTCGAACCTGGGCTCACACACATTTTTGATAATTTTATTTAAGCTGAAGGGGCGACAGAAGAGGGGTCGGAGGAAGAGGAGGTGGGAGCGGTGGCAAGAGGGGAAGGGGGCGGTGACCCCAACGGTGGCATTGGGAACGACGAGGGCTGCAAGAGGGGAGGAAGCAAGGAAGAGAGAGAATAATCGGTTCTGGCGGGTGTGACAGGTTTGGGTCGACCCGACTCGTTTAATAATCGGGTGAGACAAGTTGACCACGTACCTATATAAGCCAAGCCGGACTGACAGGTCAGGTAAAATTTAACCCCCGCAAAAAAAAAAAAAACCAAAAAAAAAAAAAAAAAAAAACCCACCCACCCACACACATAAGACTAAAGGGAAAAAATCACATTGGGCCTGAGTAGTTCGCTGTGGCCGGCCTGTAAAATTTGAATCTCGAACCACATCCAATACTCGGACCGCCTGGGCCTTCAGAGCAGACTGCTGAGCTCATCTGTTGTACGGCTTTTGTTTTCATGGTGGCGTAGACAGGAAACGCATGTTGGGTACCATACATGCTCTAGCTGTTTGGATTCAAGGAATTGGATGGAAGTGAGGAAGTGGGAAGTGTCTTTTCTCATTTCCGCTGTTCATCCAAACACCGGAAAAAGAAAATGGAAAAAGTTCTTTTCCTTCTCTCTTTTCTCCTTTACACAACGTTTTTCTCACTTCCAGAGTGCTACAGTTAATTTTGTGGTCATGTAAATCTCATTTGTAATAAATTATAGCACAAAATAGTTAATTTTTTGCTCATGTAAATCTCACTTGCATTCTAATTACAGTCTAAATTTTATTTTTCTTAATTAATTTTTAATTTAATATTATTTTGCGGTCAACTTTGTAGTCAACTTTTCCACTTTCACTTCCACATTACCATCCAAACACCGGAAAAGACATAACATTTTCCAAACCACACTTCCAACAACATCCAAACACCAGAAAACTTGCTAACCAATTCCCCAGTTCCAAAGGGAACTATTACCACTTCCTCACTTCTTCACTTCCTCACTTCCACCCTTAACCAAACAGGCCCAATTGAATTCTACTTTGGGAATCCAAGAATAACAACAAGGGAATAAGCCCTCCAATTTGCCACGAGAAAATGGCAGTCTTATTTTGCCAAGGACTCTGCTCAATTGACATAGAACCTTTTTTTTTTTTTTTTTTTGGAACAAAGGCCATCGCTGGGACTCAAATCTGGAACTCCTTGCAACTAGGACTGTTCATGGGTCGTGCTTGAACCGATCCTATCTGATCTTTTGGGTTTTCTACAACAACAACTAAGTCACTTATTCCAGGTATTTGCGGTGGCTACATGAACCAAAAGAGAATTACACCAGGTCGGGCACATCGATCTTTTGGAATTTATGCTAGTCTAAACCCGCCCGGACCCGACTTGGCGGGTTTCATTTTCTTCAAAACCCGCCCAACCCTAGCCCGCAAAATCCGACGAACCCAAACCCGAATCTGACCTTTTTTAGTGACTTGATCTATTACCTGTTTAATTAAATATTTATACGTTTATATTGTTGATATATGTATTTATGTATGTTATATATATACATGTGCATGCGCATATACATGATATACATAACTTTTCATTGACACACACACATTGTTTTTTTTTTCTGGGTATGGGTTCATATATGTGTATATGTATGTGTGTGTGTGTTTAAGTGTAAGTTTATATAGTAAATTATTAGTTTAACCCGTCAAAACTGACCCAAACCCGTCCAACCTGCTAAAACCTACCCAAAACCATCCAACCCGCTTAAAACTTGAACTGACCCGAATCTAACCCGAAACTTGATGGGCGAGTTTCAAAAAACTCAAAAACCCGCCCAAACCCGACGAGCGGGTTTTCATTTTCTTCAAAACCCACCCGACCCGTGAATGCCCTACTTACAACTCACTCTCATTTCTTTACCAATGGGTCAGGCCTCACTGGTACTGAAAACTAAACCTTTACTTGGACTCTGAAAGTTCTAGTGAAGCTTATGTAGCAGACGCAGGATTCGGGTTCTATCTGATAAAAATGGCAAAATGATTTGTTGATTAATTAAAATCACATGTTTATACACACAATCATGCTCAAATATAAGTTTTATTGAGATTAAATATAACTAAATACATGATAACAGAGAGATAAGTTTTATTGAGATTAAATATAACTAACTACATGATAATATAACACTTGAAGAGAGAGAGAGAGAGAGAGAGAGAGAGAGAGAGAGAGAGAGAGAGAGGTTAATCAAATCAATAATTCTTCTTTGAATCACTTTGAAAGATGAAAGAAAAGAAAATAATAAAGAATAAAGCAAATGAAGTTGCATAATTACTTTTTGCTTTAAAGCATGGACGAGGGCGACAATAGAATTTAGTGGCTTATAGCTCTGTAATGATGGTGTACAAGAGCGGATCCACATTCGATTTGTAAATTTTTTTTTGCATATAATATCGTCTATTTAAAGTATTTTTACTAGAACAAAGATAATTTTGAGCTCTATCTCAAATGCTAATTTATAAATCTAAATTATTAGAAGGCACAAGTTAAAGTCTTAGTGGGTTAACAATATTTTTCTATTTTTTTCTCACTTGTCATTTTATATTTACGTCCATATTAAAATTTTATTATATTTACTAATTGTTCATCATGAATAAAAACTTGTGTCATTCACACAAAAAATATTACACTTAGGGCAACATCACTGAAGCCAAACCAGAAGCTACTGATCAATTAATTGTTTTGAAAAGAACCCAATAGATTTAAACCGAAAAAAGTAATTCTATATATATATATATATATATATATATATATATATATATATATATATATATATATATTGTTATCAAGTAAATTATAGGAGAAGAGCCGGCAAAATGGATGGATGCTGCTGTCACTGTCATCCCGTATGGCCTGATTAAAAATGTCGAGCTCGATGATGCTTATGACTTATCCCCAACTATAAGTTGCAGCTCGGTGCCAGAATTTCAAACAATCACCTAATAATTGAGTCACATTCAACGAATCTTTAACAACTCCAGATATTTCAACTAAAATTTTCATGTCTGCTCTGAATTCATTTTTTTAATTAGAGTAATCTCATTTCAGGCGGGGCGAGGGAGGAGGTGAGGATGTTGGACCAGTCTCCGATGGGTATTGTTATGGGCAGAATAAATATACTTTGATGCCAATTGTTGTTTTCAAGATCGATGTTGTGGAACGTAATAATATGACAATACTTGCAAAAAGGAAATTATTATAGAGGAAACTAGCAATACCAAGACAAAAGAATAATAACAATAACAAGAAGATTTAACGTGATTCGGCCTATGTCCATGGAGAGAGAACTTGAAAGTGTTTTATCAATAAACTTGGTACAAGAGATCAGACTTTCTCCTTGATTCTCACAAGAGCATTCACCTTTCTCTTGAATCTCGCAAGATTATAAGAGTATGCCTTCTCTCTATGTACCCTCACATTCCTCTCTCTTTCTTGCTCTCTTTTAATCTTCTTCGAGATCTCCTCGCTCAACCTGCTGGGTTAAAACCTTTATTTGTAGGACTTTACAACGCAAATCCTATTCTAACTCTGAGTTGATCTTAGCAATTAGATGCTTAAGGAATCTTGATCATTCCTATTAGGAGTTGACCTTCTTAATGTAGAAAAATTCTAGACCCTTTAAACTTTAGAAACAAACCTTTATTGAATAGAATTTGAATCCTATTCGAACTCCACAAGAAAAGAAAACTCGCACCGCCTCTGAAAACGCTTTAGAACGGCTGATTAGTCGACTAGTTATTCAAATTACTCGATTGGTCCTCAGACTAGTCGACTTATAACTTTTATAAGTCGGCTAACTATAATTTTCTCCTTCTCTATATCTGTCCAGTTGACTGATCTGAGCATTAGTTGACTATACAGTTGACTAATCTACTCTGCTAGATTTGCTTGTTCTGCTTCAAGCCTTTGTCTTCTCCAATTCGATTGCATGTTCTTGGACCATCATCTTTTACTTGGAAATAAGGCAAAATCCCAACAATCTCCACATTGACTTATTTTTCAAGCCTTTAGCAAAGCGCCTTGAAAATTTTGAGTTATTACCTTAATTCTTTCCTTCATTGTAACCGTACCGTGAAATCTTTAACTTTTGCCCCTCTCCCCGGGGACTTGGCTGATTCACCGCATACAATGGGCGATCTTGGGCCTTACCCGAATGCACAATTTCTCTTTCCTGCAACACTTTGACCCAGTTCACGTCCCATTACAATCTTTCTTGAAACCCATCTCACGATTATCTCCCTTTCAAGCTTATCCCTGAAACTCCACCTCGAACTGAGTTTCCTTCATTCAGCTTGTATATACCTCCACGCTTCTCTCCTTTCAGGATTATCCTGTCTCTTTGGCTAACCGCGACGACGCCTTGTTGTACTTGAATCTGACATCCTTCTTCGTCGAGCACCTCTATGGATATAAGATTGTACTATATCTCTGAAACATACCGGACCGCCTCCAGAGCACGCACAGTTCCACATCATGTAAAACCTCGCAAGACGATGTAGGCTGTCTAAAAATTACCGAAGTCAAAAATTTAGACGCAAACCTCGGAGACGCGAAGGTCACGTTTTAACCTCAGACTCAGGCCTCATGCCAAACGTGAAAGTCGCGTCCCAACCCAAACGAGGACCTCACGTCCTTTGTTAAATGCGGAGGTCGCGTTCCAACCTCAGACGCGAACCTCACATTCTCTGCCAAATGTGATGGTCGTACTGTTCTTTGAGACGCAGACTTCAGGGTCGCGTTTCAACATTAAAACACGAGCTTGTATAGCTTCGCGTTTCAATATAAATGCAAGTCTGAGAAGTTTTGCGTTTCAATATCAATGCGAGCCTGTGAGCTCTGAATTCCAACACAGATACAAACCTGTGAGCTTCGAGTCTCAACATCAGAGCGAGGTTCGTGTTCGCGAGACCCACGTTTCTGCTGTAACTGACAGCCATGAATTTGGTCAGTTACACCCCATTTTCTCTCCACATAATGGAGAATAACTTTTCATTATGGAGAGATTTAAGGGGTTGGTTACAACCTCTCCCATAATGGAAAATTTTAAGGAGTTGGTTATACCCCAGAATCCTCTATAAATAGCTATGAATAGCTAAGAGAAAAATGGGGAGTTCTGAAGGAAAAACCTAAGAAGCCATAAGTCAGGAGAGGAGAATCTCAAAAAGGCACACTTGATGCTTAATGCTTGAAGCTGGATAACCACAAAAGGCTTGAAATACACCTAGAGTGAGGGTGAATAAGTGTACTAGCTAATCTAATGACAGATGGTGCACAATTAAAAACTATTTATGCAAATGAAAACTGTTAAGCCAACACACAAGGTATAACACAAAAGTGTAGCCGAATTTCCCGTGAAGGGTACTGGACTATCTCCTCGAGATTCCTCTAAATTAAGAGTTGAGGTGCTATATGAAGCTCTCTTGGTTCAACACAAGTATGGGCACACACAAACTATATCTAGTAAATGAATATGTGCAATACAAAGCAATGCAAGATATAAGAGAGATAGAACATAGAGATAGTGGATCAAACGCAAACAACAATATATGTTTCGAAGTTCGAGCCACTACTCTACGTCCCCGCCTTCACACAGAAGGATTTCCACTATATCCACATAGGACCTTCCACAAAAGGACCTTCACCAAGGAATTACAACTCTACACTTGGAGTATACTACTCCTCTCTCAAATACAATCACCTCTACATAAGAGGAACAAGACAAAAGCCAAACCACAATCACCTCTGCATAAGAGAGATAAGGCACAAAGCCAAATCACAATCTCAATCACCTCTACACAAGAGGGACAAGGCACAAAGCCAAAACTCAATCACAATCACCTCTACACAAGAGGGATAAAGCACAAACCCAACCCACAATCACCTTTACACAAGAGGGATAAGACACAAAGCCAAAACTCAATCACAAACACCTCTACACAAGAGGGATAAGACACAAACCCAAATCACAATCACCTTTACACAAGAGGGATAAGGCACAAATCCAAAACTCAACCATAATCACCTCTACACAATAGGGATAGACACAAACCCAAAGCAAAGAAGAGATTACAATCTTGGTGATCACAATAGACCACAAACAACACTTGGTGATTACAATAAAACCACAAACAATTTTCCTCACAAAAATAAGATCCTATAGATAAGATTAGATATGATAGCTCACGTGTGAGAAAAATAAAGTGTTTGAAAAGAAAAATAATAAATAAAAAACACTTGAAAAAAATACCAAATAGATATTGAAATAAAGATCAAAACCAATTGCCCAAAGACTCTTTTTTCTTTGATTTTTCCAACACTTTAAAAACAAATAAAAATAAATCTTTTTGAGTCAATAACTCTTTTAAAAATTTGTTGCCAAACACTTAGAAAGATAGTAAGAATAACTCCCAAAAATCTTGTTAAAAGCAGCCAAAGAGAAGCCCTATTTATAGCCTCTCAAAAATATAGCCATTGGCAGCTAGAAAAGGTCAGTTTTGACCTTCCGGTCGTCGGCTGGTCGACCGTCCAACGGTCATATTTCTGACCATTGGGACTCCGATCGACCGCCCGATCGACCGAGACTAGCCTGTCGGTCGACCATCTGATCGACCGGCACTACCCGAGAGTTGGGCAGTTACAGTCGGTCGACCGGGCTTGTAGGCTGGCTTTGTGCACGTCCTCGTGCACATCAGTCGACCGGTCCGGTCGACCGACCTCTGGTCCGGTCGACCGTCTGGTCGACCGCCAGCAGTCTCTGGCTGGGATAAAGGGTTAGAAAACTTAGTCTTTTTAACTCCAATAAAATCTCATAAATTCTCATAATCACAAAAATCAGTTCTTATAAATATTTGAAGAACAAATATGTGTGACCAAAAATCAACACATATTACAAACTATTTGAACTATTTTTGTGATATAGAAATTAAGCTTAAACACAAAATCGGTATTTTTCAAAAACCAAACGTTGAAATGAAAATCCGATTTTTCCCAAACTGTATAAATAAAAAAACAAGATATTTAAACTCTTTTGAAGCATAGAGTGTATGGATAGAATCCAATACACATGTAAAAGATATATCTATGTTTTTAATAATAAATCCAAAATAAGCTTTGTTAATTACAAAACTCTAAACACATGAAATATAACATCAAAATAAGTTTTCCAAATGTATGAAGTATAGATGTATATAGATGAAATCTAATATACATTAAATCATGTAAACTTTGTTTTAATCCTATCTATTTATGAAAAAAACATATATATATATATATATAATATATATATATATATATATTATATATATATATATATATATGAAATCCAAAACCGGTTAAACTGAAAACCAAACGTATTGAATTTGCGTGTATGTGTGAACATGAGCATATCAACACTAGTCTATCTTTACACAAGATCTAAACACAACTAAACTAAATACAAACCGAAGTCTTCTTGTAGAACACTTTCTCCAAGACGACTCGATCCAAACATGATCCATAAAGTTTGACTCCATCCGAGTGTTAGATGTGATCTTGACGCGCGAGCTCTTGAATCTACATGTCTTGGCTCTAAACTCTTTTGTTGAAGCTAAGCACCTACTAAGATCTTGATAGAAAATCTGAAACTATATAAAACACAAGATCATTAGTATTATAACTACAAGAGTTAATCATCATCAAAACTAGAGTGGTTGGCTTTGGGCCAATAGTCTCCCCTTTTTGATGATGTCAAAACTCATAGAGTTATATATGCATGGATTAAAGATAAGCTTCATAGAAGCTCCCCTTAACTCATGCATAGCAATAAACAAATAAATATTCAATGAAATGCATAAACTAAACAACACATATATGCATAAATAACAATAAACATGCATATATAAACTCACTAAATTTTCTCCCTCTTTTTGACAATTCATCAACAAAGGGGTGAGGACAATCAAACAATAAAGATGTATATGTGATATACATTCATGATAAGAGAGACGTAAAGTTAGTTCCCCCGCATACATGCATTACATGAAGAAGGGATGACTATACCCTAACCCACATAAAACATAATATACAATGTATAAATAGAGATATTAAGCTCCCCCTACACACGTGTATCATGTAAAGAAGAGAGGTCAAGCTCCTCAATGTGAGATACACTCAATATGAATCTATATATTGAGAAGATGTTAATCTTTCCTTGCATATAGGTAAAACATATCAACAAATTTTGAAACCATAAATTTTTGAAATTTCTTGAAGTCAACAAAATGAATATGATACCAATGAAATCAAATTGTAATTGACAAAAATAAAAATTTATACCATTTGTCGAGAATTTTTTTTTAAGAAACCAATAGTAGATTTTGATACCAATTGAAGGTGAAACATGAAGTACATTTTGATACCAAATAAATACCAATTGAAATCAATGAATAAGCTTGTAAAAATACCAATTAATATTTGAAATAAAATCAAGCTTAACATAAACATAATTTGTGCTTTAAGAATGTAAAGATATTGTAAAACAAGCACAATCAAATCATATATATATGTATGAAAACGAAAATGCCAATTGAAATTGATACTAATTGAAATTTGATGCATACATATATAAGAAGACAAATATGAGTATACAAAAAAAAAATTTCATGAAGATCATGTGTATAATTCATACCTACCACCCTATTCATGCACAAGTTAAAAGATATTCATTAAGGGTATACAAGGCATGGTCGCCCAACCATCCGCCCTTTGAAGGTAGGGGTTTTCAAAAATTATGATTTGAAAATATTTTAGTATAGTTTGAAAATCACTACCACATGAAGAATAATGAACTAATTTAAAGCAGTTTTCAAAATTAGTTTGAAGTCCTTCAAACATGGAATGAAACAATAAGTATCCAATGAAAACATGAAAATCACACGATCATCGACACTCAAATAACAATAAAGCACATATATGCTCATTGAAATAAAAAATCATGAGTAAACACCAAAGATAAAGTGTAAGAGTCATGTAATAAGTATATTAATGGATATAAGGCATTGAAGCTCATATGAATTTTCTTTTATCAAAGAAAGAAATCAATAAAACTAAATACGCTTCAAGGTATATGTATGTTTTGTTGAAACTAAAAGTATATATACATATCCCAAACATAAACGAGTCCATAATAAAAATTTTGCATGAAAAGCAAGTGACTCTAGTGTTGGCCCAAAGGCCCATCACTCTAGTTTTGATGATGATTAACTCATATAGTTATATTACTAATGATCTTGTGCTTAATTAGTGACAGATTATGATCAAGATCTTAGTAGGTGTGGAGCTTCAATAAAGGATTTTAAGACAAGTTTTGGAGCTTGCACCGGTTGATTCACGAGCCTATGCATCAAGACCACATCAAGATTTGAGCTCGGTGAATCGTGTTTGGACCAAGTCAAGAAGATGAGAAGACTTCAAGGGAAGACTTCAAGATCAAGACTTGTGTCTAGGTATAAGATTTTTATTTTAGTTAAAATGTAAAGGATAGAATAGTTAGTAGATTGCTCAAGTATATATCACACACACACTCTTGAATTAATTGTCTTTTCATAAAAGGATTTTTAGTTTAGAAAAGACTTTTTTTGGAAAAATATCATTTTGATTTTTTGGTGTTTTCTATACTTGCTTCTAACCAAAATCATTTTTAGAGCTAATGTCAAAAACATAGATATTTCATCATGATTGTGTAGTGGATCATATCCATACACTCTATGCTTTAATAAGTTCAAAATATCTTATTTTTGTATTTGGTAAAGTTTTAGAAAATACAAGATTATCTCTAACAATTTTTCTCCCAAGTGCTGACCCAGAACTGGCTTACGGGTCGACCGGAAGGTCGACCGGAACCAAGGGCAGGTCGACCGCAAGGTCGACTGACGTGCACAGAGCCGTGCACGTCTGGCAGTTCGATGGGCGGGTCGACCGGGCGGGTCGACCGGAACTGAGAGCAGTGCTCTCTGTTCTTTTGGGTCGACCGGGCGGGTCGACCGGAGGCTCCAACGGTCGGATTTTTGTCCGTTGGAGGTCGACCGACGGGTCGACCGGCAGGTCTGACAGACCCCAACGGCTAGTTTTCCTAGCCTATAAATTTGGGGGTTTGGTCATTGTTTTGAGCTAAGATTTTAGGAGAGCTTTGAGCAAGTTTTCCCACTCCATTAAAAGAGTTTTCTTCACATATTTGAGAGCAAATACTTTCAATCTAAAGGGAAGATTTTATCAAGAGTGTAAAAGTGATTTCTTGAGTTTTTCACCATAGTTCTTTCCTTACTTTCTCACAATCACTTGAGCTATCCATTATCTTATCTATCCATAGGATTGTGTTGTGAGAGTTTATAATTGGTGATCGAAGTGTTTTAGATCACAAGAGATTTCTTCTTTGTTCTTTGAGGAGGCGGACAAGTGTGTTCGCGGTGGTTTAGAGTTCTTGTGTGAACTCGGTGGTTTGAGGTGCGGCCTCGGCGAGCTAGTGAGCTTGCGTGTGTACGGGACTAGAGAGTCCGAGGGCTTGTAGGTTGTTGCTGCACCGGGGAGAGATCCATTGGGATCTTGCATAGTGGAAATCCTTCGTGTGTCGAAGGCGGGGATGTAGAGCAAGGGTGCTCGAACCTCGAAACAAAACCTTTGTGTTTGTAATTGCCATTTCTCTCTCTCTCTCTCTCTATCTCCTTGTTTATATCTTGCATTACTTATCTTGTCTTTACCTTTATATGCATGATATATTCCTTGTGCTCATATTGATATATTGCTTGGGATTGTTGACTAACACTTGTACTCAACCAAGAGAGCCAACGCGGCACCTCAAACCCATATCCAGGGGAATCTAGAGGAGTTTGTCCAGAGCCCTTCACGGGGAATTCGGCAACACTCTTGTGTTATACATAGTGTTTAGTGTAAAAGATTTAATTAGGTCATAATTGTTTTTAGCTTCCGCATTATTTGGCATTAAGTGACCATTAGATTAGCCATCACCTATTCACCCCCCTTCTAGGTGAACTTGCAATTGGTATCAAAGCTTGGTACTCTGATTTGGGTCTTACAACCTAGAGTTAAAGATCCTCATTTTAGGCTAATAACTATTTTTGTACACACTATGGATTTCATGTCACCACCCACCTTTGACATTCTTAACATCCAAATTTGGAAGGTTAAGATGTCCTTGTACCTCAAAGCCCTAGGCATCCATGTTTATCTTGCTACCACTAATGATTCATATGTTAATAATAGCAAGAATATTGAGGCTAATGCAAAAGCCCTTCATGCTTTAAAGTCAACCCTTAATGATGATTATTTATCTAGGGTTTCTAACATTGACTCGGCTTTTATAGCTTGGAACATCATCACCTCCCTCGGCGAAAAGGATCTATATTATGCCGGGAGCGATTCGGACGTTGGAAGCAACACCTCCAACTTGTGCTATATGGTCTAAGGGGATAACCCCCTTGAGGTAACTACCGGATCCGAGGTAGATGAGAATAACATGTCATATGATGAGCTTAGCACTTTTTGTCAACTATTGCTTGAAAAATATGACATGCTTAAGAAAGATAATAAAAATTTGAAAAAGAAACTTGATTGCATGCTTAATGAAAAAGATTCATTAGAAAATAAGGTTGCATGCATTGAAAAAGAAAAAGATGATTTGAAAAATGAAAATATTTCCTTAATGTCTAAATTGAATGATTTGTGTGAAGGAAATATGATTTTGAAAAATGAAATTATCTTGGTGGAGAAACAAAAGGAAATTGCTTTTCAAGAAAACAACTCTTTGAAAAGAAAAATTTTTGAAAAGAAAAAGAAAAAAAGAAAAAGAAAAAGAAAAGGTTTCTAAAAGGAAAAAAGACTTTTGATCATGCTTTACATGCCACCACTTCTATTGATCAAAATGAAGTTAAATTTTTGAAAAAGAAAATTGATTGTTTGAGCTCCACTTTGAGCTCTTGTGCTTTTAATCACACTAGATTGGAGTCAATGTTTTCAAAGAAACAAACTCCACATGTTCATGCACATCATACCCATCATGCATATGCTTATGTTGCACATCATGATCATTCTCACACTCATAAGCATACTAAGGTGTACGTATGTACACATTGTGGCCGCAAAGGCCATTTAGCAAAATTTTGTTATGACAAGTTGCATTATTTTAATTTTGCTAAAAATAAAAATGTTTGGGTGCCTTACAACAAGACTAACCCCCAAGGACCCAAGAAAATATGGGTACCAAAATCCCCACCCCATGTTTTTGATGTAGGTGAGGGATCTCTCAAGACGTGAGAGATTTGGTGCCTTGATGGTGGGTGCACTTGAACTAAAAGGACACATATTTGGAGCACCGCTATCAAGGAGGTTTTGGTGGGAAAGACTACCAAGCTTGGAGCATTGGAGTTAGTAACAATCTCTAAACTCTTATTTTTTATGAACATGCTTTTAATTTCATATATCATATAGCATGTTCATATTTTTGTGTGCTTCATGTGGTATTTACATGCTTAGATGTAGAATGTGTCAAACTTGCATTTATATATATATGAATAGTGAACTACAATTGACTCATATATATTTGAACTTCATGCTCATTTGTATCCACTATATGCATATGTATAGACTAGTTTTGATGATTCTCTTTTATACATGTTTTGCCTATTTTTATGTTTTACTTCATGTATATGTATTATTAATTCAAATCTAATAAATATACATGTATACCCGTGAGTCTCTTGCTTTCATGCAAATACATTTAATAGACTCTTTGGGATATGTATGCATATTGTTAGAATTGGATAAATCATACATATGCCTAGAAGTTTATTGTTAAATGAAAAATTGTATTTTCAAGATTTGTTTTTGATAAAATGTTATTCATGTTTGATGTGAGATTCATTGATTATTTTCATGAAATTTCTAATTACATGATGCTTGTACACTCACATTATTTTTTTTGGTAGGATTGTCATGACTATGTTTCATGTACACATTTTATGAGCTTTATAGATCTTGAGTGTCAACCTTGTGTATTTAGTTATGTTTTATGAAAAACATATGATTTGATGTATTTGAAGGATCTTTAACTAGTTGTTCAAAAACTATTTTATACTAGTTATTTTTTCTTTAATTAGTTTATAAGATTTACACATGATCCTATTTTTTTTTGGATAAATTCTTTTATGTTCTCAAAATTTGATGCTTCATGATTTGAATATTAGTTTAAATGTTAGTTTTGTCAACACTAGGATTTATACTTGTACACATTGTGGGCCACAAATAAATCTATATATGATTGGGTTTGATTGCTTATTTGTGCCCATTAGGTATGCTAGTATAGCCTAGTTTTGATGATCCATACATTTTTAAACTTGTATTCCCATTTTGGATTTGTGCTATGATCATGTGCCTTTCATTTCATGTATATGTGTATTTTGCCAAACTTTAAGATATACATGTATACCTCTTGAGTCATTTGCCCTTAATGTAAATCTATTTATATGGACTCAATTGTGTTTAAGGGATATGTATGTATACTTATTGTGTTGTCAAAACATACATATATCTTGAAATATAAATTTTGTTTTTAATAAAAAAATGTGTGATGATTTTCATGTCTTCATGATTTAAAGGAATATTGAGATTAATTGACATTTTTGCTTTATTCCTTGCTTGAAGGATTCTGTACTAGTTTTAAAACATTTTCATATTAACTAGTGCAAATTCTTCATATGGTAGAGTATATGATAAGCTTACTCTTCAATTGGTATCATTGGATATTTTCAATTGGTATCAATATGATTTTTATATACTCATATTTTGATTATATGTGTAGGCTGTCTAAAAATCACTAAAAGACAAGCCATTAAAAAGCAGAGTCTCAAGTTCTAGACGCGAGGGCTCGACACCCGCGTCTCAACATCAAGGCGCGTGGGCTCGACACCCGTGTCTCAACATCAAGGAGCGTGGGCTCGACACCCGCATCTCAACATCAAGGCGTGTGGGCTCAACACCCGCGTCTCGGCATCAAGGCGCGAGGGCCCAAAGCCCGCGTCTCAACCTCAAGGCGCGTGGGCTCGACACCCGCGTCTCAGTTATAACCGCCCTGGTTATGGGGCCAGTCGCTGCCCACATAGCGAGGTCAGCCCCTCATTGTGGAGCGTTTTTAGGGGGCACGTTCACCCCTGGAACCTATATAAATAGCCCCGTCGCTATGACGGCAAAAAAAAAAAAAAGGGGTCGGCCGATCAAGAGGAGGAGAGAAGGCGCTCGGAGAGAAAGAGACAGACAGAGACAGGAGAGAGAGAGCTCAACTCTTCAGCAAGCTCGCTGCATACGAGTTGCCCTTTGCCTACCTTCTCTTTGAGAGTTTTGGTAGACAGAGCTGTGTTACTCCTTCTACCAGCCGAAGAGAGGATCCCTGACGATCCCGACGGTCATCCGGTCAATGGAGAACAAGATTCACTCTCCACCGCCACTTGAAGAACCCAGCCTTAACAAAGGGAGGATTCAAGATTCAACATCCTCCCTCCCTTGTAACTAGAAGGAAAACAGGTTTTGTTGTAACTTTTCATCTGATTCAAGAAAATTTTACAGCGAACACTCTTTATTCCTTTTTTTTCCGGCGCGTACAAGAGATGACGACTCCGCTGGGGACTACATTTGTCACTGATGAGCAAATCGTGGCGCAAGATGACGTCCTTCGTGAGGGAAAGATGGTCGAATCGCTTGTTGTCGAGTTCGACCAGGCGAAATACGAAGAGTTTCTCTCTGCCGGCTCCAAGAGCCCAAAGACCCGCGTCTGCCGCAGGGTCTCGACGGGGAATGCCCCGAAGCCCGATCTGAGGTTCTCTCGGGCGCTGCTGCTGCCAACTGTGCCAAGCAAGATACACGCGCCAACGCCTCTCAGAAGGCCCGCGTGATCTCAGGCACAACTGCCGCTGCGATCAACCGCGCAGCACTGAACACACGCGTCAACGTCTCTCAGGAGACCCGCGTGGTCCAAATTTCTGGTGTTCAACATCAGGTCGTCGTTGGTCACTCTCCACCTCCACGACGCAACCGAAATGCTGAGCGTCGACAGAGGAGACGTGCGCGTCAGCTACAAGTTGGAACCTCTGGTTGTCCGACTAAGGCTGGACGCGACGTACAATCTGGCGCCTTGCCCGCGCCACGTCCAGCACGTGAAGTCCGCGTTTGGCGGCCCAAACGCGAGACTCCTCAAGCTAGGTCCTCTGAAGACCAACTCACCAAACGCCAAGGTGAAGCCTCTGCGCCTCATCAAGCGCGAGAGGCACGCGCCCATAGGCGTGGGGCCCAGCAGCCCATCCTCTCTCAAACGTCTCGGCCCCGACGCACCGAACGGCAGCGCGGCAATCGCGTCTCGTCCCAAAAGAGATGCCAGACGCGCGTCTTACAGCCGCGGCGCGAAAATCGCGTCCCTGAAGCCTGCGTCCAGGCTATACAGCACATGGATGCCTCCTGTCTTCGACGTTGCGAGGTTAATCTCTTTGATCCCCCTCCCGTGGATCTGAGGGATTACTTGACGAAGAAAAGAAGTGCCAATCAGGTCACTTCATCATATTGCTGCCAACGGCTCATCTCTATGCTCTCCGAGTGCCGTTGTGGTTCAGGTGTGCACCAGCAGTCTTTAGTTAGACAGCTGACCCTGATTCCCCCGTCAGCCAAAAGAAGGCGCTCCCACAGAAGGAGAACCTTCTCTGACATTGAGTACCCGGAGCTCACTGCGAATATGACGAGCAGGAGCAAGGGAAAACAACCTGCAGTCAGCTCGCATGAGTCTGACTCTGAACCAGAAGGGGTGTATCAACACACTCGCATCGGACTGGGGCCATTCCCCCAATTGATTATAATGCCTTAGCCCATGGCATTAAAGTGAATGATTCTCACTCCGCCGTAGCGGAATCACGGGCTTCAAACTCTTCCATTGAGAAGGAGGCCTCCGCCTACATGATAGGCACTCCTGAGGAAACGACTAGACGTTTAGAACAAATCCAGAAGGCACAAATGGATATGATTCTTTCTCAGCAGGAATCTATCGACTCCCTCAAGCAAATGCTTGCACAGTTGCTCGAAGACAGGAGGAAATCTCCTCCTAAAAAGACGAAGGGCAAAGGGAGAAGGGGAGAAAGCTCATCTTCCGAACCTTCTGAGGAGAGGTCGCGATCTACTTCTAGTTCGTCCAAATCCTCGTCGCAAGTAAAGGGCGACCAAGACCAGGGAAAGGCTCATGCTAAAAGAATGAGTCAATTGGAGCAACGCCTCGAGGCCCTTACCAACCGTAAAGGCCTCCAAGAAGCTGGAGTGGTCCGGCCCTATCCTGCTGAATGGGACTTGGTTCCATACCCGTCCAAGTTCAAGGCTCCAACCCTTCAAGCATTCGATGGGAAAGGGTCACCCAACCAACACATCTACTACTTTAAATCCCAAACCGGGAATGTAGTAGATAACGATGCTATCCTGGCTCGTCTGTTCATCGGCACCCTGAAAGGGTTGGCCTTTGAATGGTTCATGAAGCTCCCAGAAGGTTCTATCAAGAACTGGGGCGATTTGGAGAAGCTTTTCTTAACGCGCTTCTTCGAGGATGACTCGGAGGTCAACATGCCTACCCTTTTAGCCACCAAGCAGCAAAAGGGAGAGTCCGTCAAGTCTTTCGTGGAAAGATTTCGGAACGTGGCACTCCGGTGTCCAAGCGGCATGACCCAGGCTACCCTGGTGGAAACATGCCGCCACAATCTCCAAACCTCACTCCTTGCTCAAATAGGAGTTGCTGAAAGCCGCACCTGGAAGCAATTAGTCCAACAAGGTGAACAGGCTGAGGAGATTGTCGCCCGCGTCAGAGCGGAAGAAGGTAAGCCCAGGCCTGAGAGGTCAACAAGGCGTGCGCCAGACACATCCCTCCAAGCCAAAAGGAAGGATAACTTGGCAGCAGAGACCAAGTCCCCTGTCAAACCTCAACCGGTCAAGGGAAGTGGCTCTTCAAGCCAACCACGGGCCAACAAACAGTATTCCTTCAAGGATGAACATGTCGACTCGCTCTTCAAATTACTCAACAAGAGCAACCGACTGAAGCTCCCTGAAGCTAGGCGCCCCGAGGAAGTCGGCAAGACCGACAATACCACCTATTGCTCGTACCACAGGATGCTGGGGCACCCTACCAAAAGCTGCTACGTCTTCAAAGACATCCTTCAAGCTCTGATTGACGCGGAGGTGTTAAAGCTCCGACCAGAGCAGAAGAAGGTGACGGCCAATGTGACGTCAGTTCTCCAGTTCGGAAGACAACCCCCGACACCCTCTGGAGTAGTCCCTATCCCAAGAGGAGAGCTGAGAGTGGTCAACACAGACCCTCACCAGCAGCAAGAGAAAGGCTTGGTACCCGTCCCTACACCTCAAGGGGAAATCATGTGGGTCCACCCTGACCTTGTCAATGAACAGCAATGGACTACTGTGACCAACAGGAAATCCAAAGGGAAGGCAAAGGCTTCATCCTGCAATGTGGTGTGTGCATCCTCTCAAGAAGCCGAGACTGATGTCCCCTCGTTAACCGACTCAGAGGAGGAAACAATAGTCTTGGCCGTAGAGCCCAACCAACCGATGGCGGGAACCTGTTCGGGACAACCTTACTTGAAGCAGTATGGCGAGATGGCGGTAGCCTCTCCACAACCAGCCGCAGAGCCAACCAAGCCCTCCACGAAACAACTTGTGGAGAAACAGAAAGAAACTCGGTTTTCTCGAGTTCTTTCGAAAGGTGTAGCGGAAGGATCCACGACACCTTACCGCTTCGATGTCCTGGCTCAACTAGCCAACATCCCGGCACGCATTACCTTGTATGAACTTCTTAGACTATCAAAGTCGACCAGAGAAGCTCTACAAGAAGCTCTGGCAAATGCTGAGGTCTTCATGACCCAGGTGCCGAAGGAGGAAGATGTAGAGGATTGCCTCCACACCTCCCCAAATGCTCCCTGCATTACCTTCACAGCAGATGATATGCAGGTTAGAGGGAAGCATGATCGACCCCTGTACTTCATAGGGTATATTGAATCGTCTGAGGTGAACCGCATTCAGGTAGATCCAGGGTCCGCGTTGAGCATCATGCCTCGCCGGGTCATGCAACATCTCGGGATTCCTACTCACCGTTTGAGCCCTACCCAGACGACCATTTATGGGTTCAATGCCAACAGTACCCGTCCGATGGGGAAGGTCAAGCTCAAATGCCAGATCGGAGATCTGAGGTCAGAGGTGACATGCTACGTCATAGATGCTGACACCTCCTACAACTTGCTGCTGGGACGACCGTGGATTCATCGCAACTCCATCGTTCCCTCTACTCTCCACCAAGTCATGAAATACATTGACGGGAGTGGAAACGTGCGAACATTGATTGCCGAGAGGCATCCGTTCAAGGGAGTGGAGAATTATTTCACAGATTCCCTCCTATATCAGGAATCTGTAGAAATAGATGAAGTCCCGCAACCAGAAGAACCAGACTCTGGCAATGAAGCCGACACCGAGCTGGAAGAAGATGAGTGCGTGTGGGAGCTGGATCCACCTGTAACAGGCATTAATAAGCCCGATGTTGATAATACCTCCGCTGATGATGCAGGCGGATGGTACATTAATGAAGAATTAGATTTAGCGTATTTTTCTGTGTTCGCTTCTGATTCAATACCGTTAGATACTAGCACTGATGTAGATGATGACCTCTGGTCGGCAATGGATGCTTTGACATCGTTGCATGTACCAGTAAAATCATCCTTCGGGACATCCCAAGATAATGGTAATGCGCAAGAATCTATATTTATGGTTCCAGCCAGACGGAAAGGCCAAAAACTAATTCTTTTTGGGCGAATCTCGTCTAATTAACGCCCCGCGAAGAATCAGAAGGCGAGGAGGAATCCCCTCAGTTCGGACATTATGAACCAAAAGCGCTCAAAATGATGAAGTGCATGGGGTACGATCTAACCAACAGACCCGAGTTGAACTTCGGCAAAGGAAGGAGAACGCTACTTCGATCCTTTGTGCCGAAAGGGAAAGCCCCCGATTATTATCATCGGACACGCCGGGAGTTGGGCTATGTATCGACTCCGATCCTATTAGCCTCTGATTCTGGAGGGCCATCAGGTCATAATTACTCTTCAGGCACGTCATCGTGGGAGTCGGATGTCAGTGTCGGCAACATCTTCAGAGAACTTTCAGTGAACATGGTTTCAACAAGCCACCTGGAAGACGGAGATGAAGAAATGATCCAATCTGATACAGATCCTTGGATCAAACATTTAAATACTCTTTGGGATACCCGCTTTGAACAGCGCGAGCCACCCACAGAAGATAAGGTTGTTCAAGTCAATCTAGGAGATGAGGCCAATCCTAAGCCATCTTCATAAGTGACGGCCTGTCACCTTCGGAGAAGAAGGATCTAATATCTCTTGTACAAGAGTATATAGACGTCTTCGCCTGGAATTACGAGGACATGCCTGGACTTGATCCTCAAGTGGCTATGCACCGCCTCAACATCAATCCGGACGCAAAACCTGTCAACAACAGCAGCGACGGTTCCATCCAGAAATAATGGAGGCAATTCAATCAGAAGTCAGAAAACTTATTGATTCTGGCTTCATCAGGGAAGAACAACATCCCGACTGGGTAGCCAACATTGTCCCAGTTGCCAAGAAGAACGGGAAGATCCGGATCTGCATCGACTTCCGTGATCTAAACGAGGCTTGCCCCAAAGACGAATTCCCACTGCCAATCACAGATGTCATGATTGACAATACTTGTGGATTCGAACGAATGTCCTTCATGGATGGATTCTCAGGATACAATCAAATTAAAATGTATCCTGATGACGAAAAGCATACCTCCTTCAGGACACCTCTAGGGGTATATTGCTACACTGTCATGCCTTTCGGATTGAAGAATGCAGGGGCAACATATCAAAGGGCCATGAATGCCATTTTCCATCAGCAAATACGCAAAACGGTGGAATGTTATGTTGACGACATCGCGGTAAAAAGCCGCACTAAAGATGATCACATAGCTGACCTGAAGGTGGTTTTTGACATCATGCGAGCTCATCAGTTGAAGATGAATCCCACCAAGTCCTTCCTGGGGGTGGCCAGTGGCATATTTCTAGGATTTGTTGTAACTTCCACAGGAATCCATTTGGACCCGGAAAAGATCCGCGCTATCCAGGAGATGCAACCCCCGAGAAGCCTCAAGGAGCTCAGGGGATTACAAGGACGATTGGCGTACATCCGTAGGTTCATCTCAAACCTCTCCGGAAGATGCCAACCCTTCACTAAGCTAATGAAGAAGGGTGTCTCGTTCATTTGGGACGACGCTTGTCAACAAGCATTTGAGGAAATCAAGTAATACCTCACCCAACCACCAGTCCTTGCAGCTCCGATATCCGGAAAACCTTTCCTGGTATACGTCCGGGCAATGGATCATTCTTTGGGAGCTCTACTAGCTCAGAATGATGATCAAGGACGAGAACAAGCAATCTACTATTTGAGTAGAACAATGATCGGAGCCGAACATCGGTACAACCCGATCGAGAAGGAATGTTTGGCACTGGTGTTCGCCATTCAGAAAATGCGACACTACCTGGCGGGCCAAACCATAAATGTCATATCAAAAGTCAACCCCTTGAGGTTACTCATGACAAAACCTTCATCGTTGAACGGCCGGCTGGTAAAATGGGCCATATTGCTATCCCAATATGAGATGCACTTTTTACCACAAAAGGCCATTAAAGGACAAGCGGTGGCAGATTTCTTAGCTGAACACCCAGATCCGAGGGTAGCCAAAGTCTACGAGGATCTCCCAGATGAAGTTGCTGAAGTCTGCCTAACTCAGACATCGTTCAAAAGTCAAGTATGGCAACTTTCTTCGACGGTGCATCGAGAACAAGCCCAAAGGGACATATAGTAGCGGGGGTAGGAGTAGTACTCGTCTCCCTACAGAATTATGTGATTCCCCGAGCTGTCTCATTAACTGAGCCTTATTCCAACAATGTGGCGGAGTACAACGCTCTCTTGATGGGATGCAATTCGCCGATGAGATTGGCGTTAAAAATCTCGAGGCATACGGTGACTCCAAACTCATTGTTAGCCAAGTTCGTGGGGAGTACGAAGTCAGACATGAGGACCTAGTACCCTACTACAACGCAACTATCCACATGGTCGAGAGGTTCACAAACTTCTACATCGACCATGTACCGCGCAGGCAAAATGCGCATGCAGATGCACTCGCGTCCCTCGCGGCCTCCTTAGCTCTTCCAGCTGGAGCAATGGAGAAGGTATTCGTCTACAGCCACGACCTGTATTCCCCGAGAACCGCCCTCGAAGACTATCAGGAGTCAAAAGGGAGAGTATCAAGGCAAAGAAGCGCTGGAATTGTCAACCGGGCCAGAGCTTAAAGACTGGCGATTCCCCTATATCGACTATGTCTTGTATGGCATCCTGCCTGAGGACGCCATGGAAGCGGCTGCCGTTCGAAGGAAAGCCCCTAAATTTTACTACAATGCGATTACACGAACATTGTATCGTCGATCGCATGACGGGGTCTTGCTCCGGTGCCTCTCACCAAAGGAGGCCCAAGAGGTATTGAAAGATGCTCACGATGGTATGTGTGGAGCCCATCAACCTGGCCCAAAACTGGCACATCGACTCCAAGATTGGGTTACTATTGGCCCAAGATGATTGCTGACGCCGTCACTTATGCTAAAAGATGTCACGCTTGCCAAGTGCACGGCGATTTCATCCATCAAGCACCAGGCTACCTTCACTCCACGGCTTCTACTTGGCCATTTGAAATGTGGGGAATGGATGTGGTTGGTCCTATCAGCCCACCATCATCAAAGGGACATCGGTTTATTTTGGCAATAACCGATTATTTCTCTAAATGGGCCGAAGCTATTCCTCTGAAGGAGGTAAAATCGCCTAACGTGATCAAGTTCGTGAAACATCACGTTATTTACCGTTTTTGGTGTACCTCGGCGAATTGTCCATGACAATGGACCCCAGTTCATCAGCCAGGCGTTCCAGAGATTCTGCGCTAAGTTCAGAATCCAGAGTGTGTCCTCAACGGCATACTATCCTACTGCTAACGGCCTCGCAGAAGCTTTCAACAAGACTATTGGCAAGCTTCTCAAGAAGTTCGTCTCGAAAAGTCAACGAGACTGGGACGATAGGCTAGGTGAATGCTTATGGGCCTACCACACAACTGTGCGAACCCCAACTAAAGCCACACCATTTTCTTGGTATATGGGTGTGAAGCCGTCCTTCCACTCGAAATCCAAATTCCATCTCTACGCGTTGCCTTGACAGCGGAGATGACAACCGAGGAGAAGCATCGACAGCGACTCCAAGAATTGGAAGCCTTAGACGATAAGCGTCTGCAGGCCCAGCAACAAATTGAGCTTTACCAGGCTCGAATTACCAGGGCCTTCAACAAGAAAGTTAAAGTGCGAACTTTCAAGAAAGGCGACCTAGTCTTAGCCGTCAGAAGACCCATGGTGATGACGCACAAGTGTTTGACGCGGAAAAGGGGGTTGGCTGGATGTAAAGTTTCCTGGAATCAGATGGAAAAAATTACAGCCGGCTTAATCTTCCGGTTACAAGGGAGGGGGAATATTGAATCTTGAATTCCCCCTTTGTTTAGTGCTGGGTTCTTCGTGTGGCGGTGGAGAGTGAATCTTGTTCTCCGTTGACCGGATGACTGTTCGGACCGTCGGGGATCTTCTCTTCGGTCGGTAGAGGGAGTAACTCAGCTCCGTCTACCAAAACTCTAGAAGAGGAGGTAGGCGAAGAGCGGCTAGTACTCAGTAAGCTCGCTGAAGGGTTTTCTCTCTCTCTGTCGGTGATCTCTCCTTTGCCCGATAATCGTCGTCGTCCTCTCTTATTTTTTTTTTGTTCTCTAATTGTCCTCTTCCCTTCAATAGTGACGGGACTATTTATAGGGTTTTTAGGGGGTGATCGTGCCCCCTAAAAGTGCTCCATGATGAGGGCCAACTTCCCCGCTACATGGGCGGCGGATGGCGCCATAATCGGGGTAGTTGCAACCGAGACGTGGGTGTCGAGCCAACGCGTCTTGATGCTGAGACGCGGGCTTCGGGCCGACGCGCCTTGATGCTGAGACGCGGGCTTCGGGCTGACGCGCCTTGATGCTGAGACGCGGGCTTCGGGCTGACGCGCCTTGATGCTGAGACGCGGGCTTCGGGCTGACGCGCCTTGATGCTGAGACGCGGGCTATCTCTCGCGTCTTGATTGTCACATTTAGCCTTGCGCCTGGATCTTGGATCTCTGTGTTTTGGTGGCTTGTCTTGGTGATTTTTAGACAGCCTACAGAACCCCCTCCAAAGTTTTTGACATTCCGCAGTTAACTGGGACGGATTTCGAAATACTTTGGATTCTAGCTGAGTTCGCCTTCATGACTAGACTGTTGATGCTCCGGGTTTGATCTTATCTGGAGTTGGTCTTCGTGAGTGTACTGTTGAACTCTTTGAAGCCCCCAGAGTTGATCATGTTGAGTGTTTAGATGCACAGTCTAAACCTCCCCGATTGCTTTTAGTCTGTCACTGGCGTGCTTTAAGCCAGGAGTGGTTGGTCGTCTGCTTGCGTCAGTGTACTGTTGAACTGATTTTGCAGAAGCAAGAGGCCAAACGCAGGTTCTTTTTCAAAAAGCAGAGATGGTACTGCTGTAAAGGCGCGATTTGCGTCCTTTGGCAATGGAGACGCGACTGATCTTCAGAAGGCAGACGCGATATTTGGCCAGACTGGAAGGACGCGAATTTCTTAGAGAGACGCGACCTTCCGAATGCATTCATGGAGAGGCTGACGTGGCATGTCCATCGAGGAGGTGCGTTCTTTGGGCGCGAATTCTGTGCCATGTCATGATTACGCCGCCAGCTGGCCTAGGGAACCGGCGAAATTTCGCCTTTTGGCGCGCGGATTTCCTAGTTCATTAAATGAACTGCTCCACGTGTCGACTGCTGACTCGTGGCGGGGTTGCGACGCATGATCTTCTCCGTTCAGAAATGATTTGGTTACACGCGTCAAGCGGCGACTCGCTGCAGTGTCTACCGGGCCACACGCCGCGTATCTTCGCGAATCCCTGTGCCTATAAAAGGCAACAGTTGGAGAGATGCATCTTCTTCTCTGAACGCACTCGCTGAGAAAAAGAATTTCCTTCTCTGTTCATCTTCGAACTTGTTCATCTCCTTGCTCGGATTTCTGAACATCAATGGCACCCAAGACTAAACCAACTGCATCGTCCTCAAAGGCGACCGTCGCCGAGGCCCAGAGGGGCGGCTCCTCCTCTGCACAGGACGCCGTTCACCCAGGTCTCCAAGGTAAAGGCCTCTTAGACGGAAGTTTTGCCATTAAAGAAAGTTCAAAGAACTTTTAAGAACCCTTAACACGTGAATTTCAGATCGTGTTTGATCCCAGACGCAGTCTTTGGGATGATAACCGAGGCGCGGGTTTGGACCCTCGCGCCCTTGAGTCCTGCGCTTCAGATTCTTCACTTAGAATATTTCTATTTGTGAAGGGTTCAGACGCGGACTTAGTTTACAGAACGCGGATTTGATCCTTGCGTTCTGTTTCATCAGCTGCTGATTTTGATGAATCTGGCACCCGAGTCCAAGTACTTCGACATCTGGGGATGTGAAAGGAAGGGGGTTACCCTCCTTAACTTCTGGCGATTATGGTAGTGGAAAGGTTAAGGTGGATAACTCCCTTCTTTTCGCACCCCAGAAGTGACATCAAGGAGAATGTTGTGGAGACGCCGATCCCATAGGTCTGGACGCGGATTTGATAATTCCTGCGTCCAGTGCCTCTTCTGCGTGGATGCGCAGGTCTGGACGCGGATTTGATAATTCCTGCGTCCAGTGTCTCTTCTGCGTGGATGCGCAGGTCTGGACGCGGATTTGATAATTCCTGCGTCCAGTGTCTCTTCTGCGTTCGGATTGTGAACACTTAGCATTTTTTTTTTTATGCTTTTGATAGAGTATCTAACGAAGTGTCCTTTTCTTTTTGCAGCGCCACGCCCTGCTACTTCACTCGCCAAGAAGTGCCACTTTGGTCATGTGGGTGGTGCTGACGGGATTTGACTTTTGTATTACAAAGGACTGTTCCTGTGACTGCTGACAAATCACCGGATCGCAGAGAGAGGCTCTCAAATGTTGACATGAGAACTCTTCGGGTGTTCATGACTGATGCAGCATTCGCAACAGATGCTGGCATCAAGCTGGAGAAGCCTGCCTTCTTCTTCGGAGATCGTATCCATGATGGCGGCCATCGCGTATATGACGGGACTTACAAATGGCTCCGTCAGATAAAGGGTGGAAGATTCTTTCTTCCAGACATGGAGAGGATGTTCCCGCTGTCCTACTTCCAGCATATGTCCGTCCCTCGGAAGATGGAATGGGACCTTGCTCGATATGTTCCCGAGGTCACTCTCGGTGATTTGGGCTCCCACAAAGTATACCGTCATGATAGCCATGACAGGTCAGTTATCGGCCTTTTCCCTGGGTCGCGCAGGACTGAGGTTCCAGCTGGGGAGATACCACAACTTGGCACTACCTTCCTCAACGCCTTCATGGAGGCGGAGGGTGACTACCCGGTCGGGTTCCGTGCGCCGGGGTGGGTCCGTTCCACGGAAAACTATTGGTGGGGCAGGATGGTCGGCTTTGTCCTTACCGAGCTCGGGGGCCTGCTAAAGCGCGTGGGACTGTACTCGACAGTCAGGGCCGTGCAGTGGGGGATCCCTCAAAGCTCTCAGAACTTCTTCGGGATTCTAGAGCGTTATAATCCTTCGACGGGGACGTTCTTTACTCCGGTCGGAGAGATGGGCCTTGCTTTGCACGAGCTGCACGAGGTCTCGGGCTGTCGACAGGGGATATTCCCTATGAGGAATATGTCCCGACCGCTGTGGAGCTTCGCTATGTGAAGGAGGAGTTTCCCCTCATATATGAGACCTACTGGGAAGTGCTATGTCACTTCCACATTTGCGGCCAGATAACCAAATGGCGGTCGCAGGGAGTCAAGCAACTGTCTTGGGCAGTTACTTGTTCAATAATGTCAACACCAAAGACCATCGGATAACCCGATTGGATCCCAGCTCTGACAGGGAGATTGAAGACAGGATCGACCAGGCTCCGAACAGCTTCTACACCACGGAGTCGAACGAGGACGGTTTCGACCCTGACTTGGTTTTTGAGAGCTTTCACCATCAAGCCCGGACCCCTATCTCCGATCGGGCGCTGTTGGCGGGCTTTCTGATGCTGTGGCTGAAGCGCTGTGTGGTGCCCACACTGCCGCATGAAGTCATTGTTGCTGACGTGGTGTACCCGGCGGTGCTCCTGGCTCATGGGAACCCCATAGCCCTTCTCCCGGCCGTGGCGGCTGGTATTCAGAGCGGGCTGCGGGCGCTCACTAAGAGTTTCTGCGAGCCACCAAAAACTGCAGACTCCGAGGGAAAGCCGTATGTTGACTCAGAGGGGAGTCCGACGGTGAAGCGTCCCAACCCTCGTGTCGAGCTGCCTTACACGTACCTTATTGCTTGGTACGTGATGCATTGCCCTTCTTTGATGACGGCAGCGCGTTGGAGGGAGAATTCTGTCCCTTTCGTACAGCGGTTGGAGGGTTCAAAATGGCGTGATCCTTATATATATTACGTCCGGAAGTGCCTTTCAGACCCTGCCAACTACCAGCTCAATCGCTGCCTCCTCCAGATCCCTGATGCATCTTTCGGGGATCTACTTGTTGATTCTGTTGGCCCAGATGACTTTACGAGGTTATCCGCGGGGGCCTTCTGGTGGTTGCTAAATATCCGGCCCGGATATGTGCTTTTCCGGCAAGGGACGTCATGTACCATTGAGCCGTACATGCCGAGTCGCTTCGCTCGACAGTTCGGCTATGATCAGCTCTATGTCGGGAACCCCAATGCTAGACTTGCCTTCGAAGGGAACCTGTTCGAGGGTGCTCGGGCCTGGTACTATAGTGTGGCTGGAGGGACGGGAGTATCTTTCCGTCTACCTCTCGAGGGGCCCAAGTGCTGTACGAGTTTCAGCTTCTGTACTTGGTACTCCCAAGCCATCCAAACGCCAGACTTTTTTCCGGCGTCTTCATGCATTGAGAGCATCAATGCAAGTCTCGAGGCCAGGACTGATTCTAGTAAACCGACGAAACTCATAGAACAGTACCTGAAGGCCCAAAAGGAGGTCGGGCGAAGATCGAGGAGGGAGCCCCCAGCAGTGAGGGCGGAGCCACGACCGGCAAGGGCAGAGCCACCAGCGACAAGGGTGGAGCCACCAGCCACGAGGGAGGAGCCGCGGGCCAGGAGGTCTAAGCAGTTGGCGAGCAAGCGTCATCGACGCTCTGCTTCTATCGCTGAGCCTGCCCCAAAGAAGGCTCGGAGGGACTTAACGGCTGAAGTCTCTCAATCCGGAGACATCTCTGCCGGAGTTGAGGCTCCTCCTGAAGACGTCCCTGTTAGGGTTGAGGAACCGTCGGAAGATGAAGATTTCCCCACCCTAGTCCGTGCTCCTAGG
Organism: Agave tequilana; assembly: GCA_038442645.1. NCBI lineage: Eukaryota > Viridiplantae > Streptophyta > Magnoliopsida > Asparagales > Asparagaceae > Agave > Agave tequilana. The sequence continues at coordinate 137,957 of JAVJIF010001179.1, read as the reverse complement.
TCGCGCAGCAAGACCGTGGAGGAAGGGGAGCTTGTTGAAGAGTCCACCGCCGCCGAAGATGACGAGTCACTGGAGGTTGACATAATGACTGGAGGGGATGTTGAGATTGCAGGCCTCTCAGTTCAACCCGAGCCTTCTTTTGCTCATGATGGGAGAGACGAGGCACAGCAGCCGGGGTCTCCTAGCATCTTCATTTCCAGTCTTAGGGCAGTCGACCCTAGTCCTACCACTGGGGTAATTGGAGGTAAGGCTCCTGTTGCGGAGCTTCCTCGCGTTGCGCTGTCGTCTTCTTCGTTATTGGGGGAAAGCGACTTCGAAGACGAGACCGACTATGGCGATGAACCCGCTCTTCCTGATCAGAGCAAATTCTTCCACATCTCGGAGGAGGAAATACATGAGGGTAAGCCATCGACTGCACCATCGCTGGCGATTATCCCTACTGAAGGTATTCTTTCCATCCTCTGTCTAATTTTCTCTTTACATATCGAAGAGGATGTTCTAACATTTTTGTTTTATGCTGCAGGGCCAGCCGGAGACGCCGACGCTACAACCTCCTCGCGTGTCGAGGAAATGGTGAAAGAGTTGACCCAGCCCGAGAGAATCGAGGCTTCAGAGGGGGCAACTGTTGGGATCGGGGAGCCTTCCATTTGCCGGAAGGGGAAGCAACCACTGGGGTTAAGGAGGCTCTCACTCTGCCGGGCGAGGAGGTTACTGCTGAAGCCGAGGAGACTTCCGCTCCGCAGGATTTGACGTCTCTGGACCTCCAACCTGGTAAGGCAGCTCTGATGCTTTAAATGTTTCGCTTTCTACCATTGTGTAACGCCCCGATTCCACGGATACGGGGACGTCACTGCGACGTATATACGTAGGTCAGGAATTGCCCCCACGTATATACGCTAAGCATAAAAGTACAAGCAAGGATCAGAGTACAACACAAAGCGTGGTATGCATACATATGCCAACATGAAAATACGTGTACAAAATTATACAGGATATGATAACTATTACACTTTACAAGTGTCATTTATCACAACCAAGTCCAAAAGAACAAGATACAAGAATGTATACAAAAAGCTCACGAGTAGAAAGAAGATCCCGTGAGTCAAAAATGAGGAGTCTGGCACAAGGGAACTGGAACTAGTCAGCTTGCCCACTAAGATAGGCTCGATCCTCAGCAGTTGGCTCCACTTCGGTCCAAGCTTCGGAATCTGAATATGCAAATCCAAGGGAGTCAAGACATATAAACAATAAACGGACTACAGCCAAGTGGCTAAGAGACATGAATAAGTAGTATGAAACCATATAAGGAATATCAGCTAACAAGTATGAAAAGCATGAAGAGATAAAGTCCTAATACATTAGATCTACAGTTAACATCTTATTATTATTACTTGTCTTACTGTGATATCTAGCTATGTGACCCAGCGTCCCAGAGCACATAGATCCATATCCTAGTAAAGCAAGGTTGTTATGGAAATCAGCGGTTGTATCGACGAACTATGTTTACAGTAGACCCCGTACATGCCCGGGATAACGGTCCAGGATTGTTCCGTTGCTTGGTGACGGAAGCCAGCCGCTAGGCTAAACAGGAGGGACTTATGTATGCCCTTATCATGATGGTACCAGTAATAGAGGGAGCAAGCACTCCCCTCGGTCCCCTGGAGGCCCACAGGTCAGACCGGAACATGAGTTGCACAACATTCCTAAAAGCCACTGTAAACACGAACACATATCGATATCCGCATGTTTTCCCCCGACCCATATGTAAGTTGGTCCATTTTATGCAAAAGTCAAGTGTATCATGCTTGGTTCAAGTGATGGCATGATAAGTGGTGATATTCACATTTTAACAAGTTATGGAGCGATGATATGTAATAACAAGTCATGAAGTAATATGAGATAATGTCTATCAAGTAACATGTCATGTAGTACCAGTTAAGAAGCAAGAACAAGAATAATATGCCACACATGTATCAATGATAAGATCCAATCCCAGAAAAGAAATCAACTAAGTCAAACAGTCAGAATTAGTCGACTATGTGGAAGGATTAGTCGACTAATAGGGGTCTTAAGTCGACCAATGATCTGGATGAGTCGACTAAAACTGGGTTCCAGAGAGTGGAATTCTGTTTCAGGAAAGTTAGTCGACTAGGGTTGTAAGGGTAGTCGACTAACAGGGAACTACTAGTCGACTAATGGATACTTAAGTCGACTAAGTCTGAGATACAGAGAGTTGATGTTTTATTTCAGGAAAACAGGAGTCGACTGGGGAGAAATGGATAGTCGACTAGGGGTCTCTAGTCGACTGGAAATCTGGTCTAGTCGACTAAAACTGTGAAATCAGAAAAGGTTAAGTTTCAACTAAAGTGGATTAGTCGACTAGTCCCTAGGTCTAGTCGACTAATCGTGGGAAAACAGCAAACAGAACAGATTTCTAGGGTTTGTTTGAGGGTCTAAAAATATGATTTTTATGTCACAAGTGTGCGTGATTTGTCAACACAAGTACACAAAGGAGTTTACAAGTCTTGGTGAGTAAATATACTCACCTCGAATGGTTAATCGAAGTTCTATGCGAGTTCGGAAGAGATCGTAGTCGACGGTATCACCCACTCGATCCTGGCGATACTTCCGACGAAGAGAGATGCGATCCAAATTCAAGGTAGAGAAGGTTGCTAGAGATGGAGATGAAAACCTAGGTGAGCTTTGGAGTTAGGGTTTGAGATGGAGAAGGAAATGGTGAAGGCTATTTTCTTGGTGAAGTGAAGAAAAGAGTAAAAGAATGTAAAGGAAAACTTATATAGGATTTGATTTTGTAAAGGAGATGCAAATAAAGAATTTGAGAGGGGGTTTTGTGCAAAAAAGGGGAGGTGAGGTGTCTCTCCTAGCCACCACTTGGCCGCCATGGGAGAGAGAGAAAAGATGGGCATTTAATGAGGAAGTAGGTGAGAAAATGTGTGGAGTTGAAATTTTTGAGAGAAATGGAATTTTGGAAAATGGAAAAAACTTGTGGTTGTGGAGGAAAGAAATAAGGAAAGGAAAAAGAAAAGAAATCATAAAGGAGAAGATATTTTCTCTTGGATTTAGAAAATAAAATATTGAAAATACAAGTTCCCGGGTTTAAGTCGAGGATGCGGAAAACATTTCGGGAAATACCGAAATCGTCCGAAATTCAAGTATCTCGGAACGACTCGTAAATTTTACCAAAAATCAATAATAATATATGAAGACGTATAGTGAAATCCGTTCGAAGAAATACTTTATAGTTTTAAAACTAAAAATCCCGGAATCAGTAATTTACCGACTCCGTTGCAATTTTCATAAATTCATAAAATTCTCAGAAAAAGTATTCAAGTAGGAAATATCATTCTAAGAAATAAGGTCTAAAGACTCTTCTAGAAATTCTTAACCGTTTGTAAAATAAAAATCCAGGAATCGATCAGCGACACTGGTCGACACGGTTTTGAAGAAAATTTATTTTAATTCAGGAAAAATCCAGAAAATCATAGAAAATCTAATATATTGAAAAATGATCTTTGAAATTGAAATCGGTCAAATACAGGAAGTAAATCGAAAAATACGTCGAAAACTGAATACGCAACTAAGTACGTATTCTGGGAACAGGGTATTACAATCCACCCACCTTACAAAAATTTCGTCCTCGAAATTTCATAAGGTGAAAGGTAACAGGAAAGGTAACAGATAGATAAGGAAAAGAAGAGGATAACAGTAGAAAAGAATAGAAGGAAAGAGTTTTTTTACCAAATCAAGATGTGAAGAGTTGAGGGTAACGCTCTCGGATAACATCCTCTCGTTCCCATGTGGCTTCTCCCGGTGCATGCCTGTTCCAAGACATCAATACCAATGGTATAGCCTTGCTCTTCAGTGTCTTAACACTCCTATCCAATATGGCCCTCGGCTGTTCCTGATATGATAAATCTGGCTGCAGTTCCAGTTCGGAATGATCCAAAATATGACTATCATCCTTTACATACTTCCTCAACTGTGATACGTGGAAAACATTGTGCACTCCCTCCAAGGATGGAGGTAAAGCCAATCTGTACGATACATCTCCCACACGGTCCAAGATCTCGAATGGGCCGATGTACCTCGGACTAAGCTTTCCACGAGTACCGAACCGGATAACTCCCTTGGTAGGTGATATCTTTAAAAACACATGGTCACCTGCCTGGAACTCCAATGGCCTTCTCTGTGTGTCAGCCCAACTCTTCTGACGGCTATGTGCTGCCCTGAGGTGGTCTCTGATGATTCTGACTTTCTCTGTGGTCTGAATCAGAATCTCTGGCCCCAAAAGTCCCCTCTCACCGACTTCATCCCAACAAATCGGTGACCTACACTTCCTTCCATACAATGCTTCAAATGGTGCCATCTTGATACTTGCCTGGTAACTGTTATTATAAGAAAATTCAGCCAAATGAAGATGGTCTTCCCATGATCCCTGGAATTCAATCATGCAGGCCCTTAGCATATCTTCAAGAATCTGGATAGTCCTCTCAGATTGTCCGTCTGTCTGAGGATGATATGATGTACTGAATTTCAGACGAGTTCCCAAACTTTCTTGGAGACTCTCCCAGAAATGAGATCTGAATCTTGTGTCTCTGTCTGATACAATACTGACTGGAACTCCATGCAGACAAACTATCTCTTTCATGTACTTGTCTGCCAGAACCTCTGTTGACTGACCTACCCTGAATGGTATGAAGTGAGCTGACTTGGTGAGGCGATCAATGATGACCCACACGGCATTGTTACCCTTGGAACTACGAGGTAATGCCATGACAAAATCCATAGTGATGTGCTCCCACTTCCATTCGGGTATTGGTAAGGGTTGTAGAAGTCCAGCGGATCTCTGATGCTCTATCTTTATCTGCTGGCACACCAGGCACTTGGCTACAAACTGGGCTATCTCCCTTTTCATAGCATTCCACCAAAACTGCTTCTTCAAGTCCTGATACATCTTGTTTCCCCTGGGTGGATGGAATATGCTGAACTGTGTGCTTCTGCCAGAATCTTCTGTCTAACATCTCTTGAGGGACACAAATCCTGCTACCAAAATATAAGGCACCATCTGGATGAATACAGATATCAGTCCTCAATCCAGCCTCTACCTGAGCTCGGAATTTCTGTAATCTGGGATCTTCCTTTTGAGCTTCCTTGATCTCATCTATTAATGATGACTGAATCTGCAAAGCCATGAACTGTCCTGCCTTCTCAGTTCCTCGAGCTATCATCAAGTCCAATCTGATAAAGTCTTGAATCAACTCCTTCTGCTGAGTGATTTGGACAAGCATTCTATTCTCTGGCATCCTGCTTAGTGCATCTGGAACTGTATTGACCTTGCCCGGATGATATTGCAAGTCAATATCATAGTCCGCCATCAGTTCAAGCCACCTCCTCTGCCTCATATTCAACTCTTTCTGTGAGAAAATATACTTGAGGCTCTTGTGATCAGTGTATATCAACACTTTATCTCCCAGAAGATAATGCCTCCAAATCTTCAAGGCAAAGATAACAGCTGCTAGCTCCAAGTCATGAGTTGGGTAATTCCGCTGATGAGTCTTCAGTTGCCTTGATGCATATGCTATAACATGACCATGTTGCATAAGCACACACCCCAGGCCTTTACCTGATGCATCACTGTAGATGACCATCCCTCCTCTACCTGAGGGAGTCCTCAAGATTGGAGCTGAAATGAGCCTCTGCTTCAATTGCTCAAATGCTGCAGTACACTCCTCAGTCCACAAGTACCTTTCTTCTTTCCGAGTGAGCTTGGACAACGGGGCTGCAATCCTAGAGAAATCTTGGACAAAGCGTCTGTAATATCCGGCTAGTCCAAGAAAACTCTTAATCTCAGTCACCGTCCTCGGAATTGGCCAATCCTTCACTGCCTGGACTTTGCTGGGATCCACTGAGATTCCTTCTGCTGAAACAATGTGCCCAAGGAAGGCTATACTGTCCAACCAGAAATCACACTTGTTCCTCTTAGCATGAAGCTGCTCCTGCTGGAGAGTCTGCAATACAATCCTCAAGTGTTCTGCATGCTCCCTGTTGTTCTTTGAATAAATTAAGATGTCATCTATAAAAACAACAACAAACTGATCCAGATAGGGTGAGAACACTCTGTTCATCAAATCCATGAAAACTGCAGGGGCATTGGTGACTCCGAAAGGCATAACTAGAAACTCATAGTGGCCATAACGGGTCCTGAATGCCGTCTTCGGGATATCCTCCTTCTTCACCCTCAGCTGATGGTAACCCGACTGTAAATCCAATTTAGAGAATACACGGGCTCCATGAAGCTGATCAAACAGATCATCAATCCTGGGTAAAGGATACTTGTTCTTGATGGTAACTTTGTTCAACTCCCTATAGTCAATACAAAGTCTCTTACCACCATCCTTCTTATTGGCCAACAGTACTGGAGCTCCCCATGGTGAAGTACTTGGCCGAATCAATCCCTTGTCTGAGTATTCCTGCAGTTGCTTCTTCAGAATCTCTAACTCCGTCGGTGCCATCCTGTACGGAGCCTGGATATAGGAGCTGCTCCTGGAACTGTATCAATGGAGAACTCAATCATCCTATCCGGTGGCAGTCCTGAGATCTCAGCAAACACTCCTGGGAATTCATTTCACACTGGTACCTTCTGCTTCTGAACCTCCGAAGTAGTCATCCGAGTCTTTCCCTTGGTAGACTTCACTTCTCCACTGAATTGGAACTCCGGTTGATGAGGGATTCTGAAATTAATTTTCTTCTCCCTACAATCAATAACTGCATGGTACTGACTGAGCCAGGTCATGCCTAAGATTACGTCGTACCCTTTGGTGTCTAGTACGATCATATCTATGGCCAAGATCTTATCACATAGTTCTACCGGACAATCAGTACAGACTCTAGAAGATATGACTACCCCATTCCCTGTACTAATCTCCCATTTGTGGTCTAAAGATCTAACAGGTATAGAATGCAAAGCCACAAAATGGTCTGAGATATAACAATGGGATGCACCTGAATGGAAGAGAGCGAGAACAGGTTTTGAATGAACTCTGATGTTACCTGTTATCACTTCCTCTGAAGTCTCAGCCTCTTCTGCTGTCAGATTGTAAGCCTGACCTCTACCACGCCCTGCTGCAGTCCTGGCTCCTCTCTGGACTGGGCGAACAACATGCTGTGGAGGAAGGGGTGGAGGAAGGGGAAGAGCTCTCCTCATTGCTGGTCCTTGGTTCCTCTGCCCAAGTGGCCCTGGAATTACCCTCTGTCCATTCGGTCCTTGTAGTGCTGGCAAGGCTTGACTGGCTATCCCCATTCTCCGGTGTGGACAGGCTTCAATGGAATGATCTCGGGAACCACACACCAAACATAGTCCATTTGCCCTTCGGCAATTCTGTCGGATATACCCTGGCTTCTGACAATAACTGCAGAAAGAAACTGGTTGGGCCGTCTGGTAAGGAGCTGGCCTGAAAGGTTGCCTCTGAACTTTCGCTGCTCTATATGGGCCTCCTCTTCCCATTGGTACAAATGGCCTCTTCATGGCCTGGTTCCCCATCTGGTCAACTTTCTTCTTCTCAAGCCCACGCTCAACTTCTCGAGCTATGGTGAGAACCTCCGAATAAGTCTTCAACTGCTGGGGCATCAGGAAAACTTGTATGTCCATCTGCAGACCCTGCTGGAACCTGCTTGCCCGCTTCTCCTCATCCGTCACCATGTACGGAGCAAAGCGGCTCAATCTAAGAAACTCTGCAGCATACTCGTCCACGGACTTGCTCCCTTGCTGGAGCCTGATAAACTGCTCTTCCATGTCCTTCTGAGCAGTAGCTGGGAAGAATCTGGCATAGAAGCTCTTGGAGAATGTGTCCCAGGAGACAGGCTTCTCCAGTCTGGCCTCCTCAGCTAGCCACCAAGTTCTGGCTATATCCTTCAACTGAATCTTAGCGACCTCCACCTGGTTATCCTTTGGTACTCTGGCTGCGTTCAACAAATCTGAGGTGTCCGTCAGCCATTGCTCAGCATCCAGGGGTTTCTCTCCACCCGTGAAGATGGCTGGTTGCAGCCGTCTGAAGTCCGATACATTCCCCGGCCTCTGTTCCTTTGGAGCTGTCAATTCTTGCCGAAGGAGTTCGGTTTGTTGCTGCTGGTTCTCCATCATCGTCTGAATGACCCTCAGAATATCCACATTCTCTCCAGTGGGTCCATTCGAGGCTTGCCCAGAGTGGTTACGACCCGATCTTCTCTCCATACCGAGTTGGGAATAGAAAACTGGAATTTGGAAACAAATGGAAGGAGTTTAGGATATAAGGAAAGGAATCAAGAAAGAATCAAGAAGGACTCAATAACTTTGTACATTGTAGTTGGCATTAGCAAATTACTAGAATTTGCCGCTTGATTGTACTTTAGGTGTGAGAGCCTAGGCTCTGATACCAACCTGTAACGCCCCGATTCCACGGATACGGGGACGTCACTGCGACGTATATACGTAGGTCAGGAATTGCCCCCACGTATATACGCTAAGCATAAAAGTACAAGCAAGGATCAGAGTACAACACAAAGCGTGGTATGCATACATATGCCAACATGAAAATACGTGTACAAAATTATACAGGATATGATAACTATTACACTTTACAAGTGTCATTTATCACAACCAAGTCCAAAGAACAAGATACAAGAATGTATACAAAAAGCTCACGAGTAGAAAGAAGATCCCGTGAGTCAAAAATGAGGAGTCTGGCACAAGGGAACTGGAACTAGTCAGCTTGCCCACTAAGATAGGCTCGATCCTCAGCAGTTGGCTCCACTTCGGTCCAAGCTTCGGAATCTGAATATGCAAATCCAAGGGAGTCAAGACATATAAACAATAAACGGACTACAGCCAAGTGGCTAAGAGACATGAATAAGTAGTATGAAACCATATAAGGAATATCAGCTAACAAGTATGAAAAGCATGAAGAGATAAAGTCCTAATACATTAGATCTACAGTTAACATCTTATTATTATTACTTGTCTTACTGTGATATCTAGCTATGTGACCCAGCGTCCCAGAGCACATAGATCCATATCCTAGTAAAGCAAGGTTGTTATTGGAAATCAGCGGTTGTATCGACGAACTATGTTTACAGTGGACCCCGTACATGCCCGGGATAACGGTCCAGGATTGTTCCGTTGCTTGGTGACGGAAGCCAGCCGCTAGGCTAAACAGGAGGGACTTATGTATGCCCTTATCATGATGGTACCAGTAATAGAGGGAGCAAGCACTCCCCTCGGTCCCCTGGAGGCCCACAGGTCAGACCGGAACATGAGTTGCACAACATTCCTAAAAGCCACTGTAAACACGAACACATATCGATATCCGCATGTTTCCCCCGACCCATATGTAAGTTGGTCCATTTTATGCAAAAGTCAAGTGTATCATGCTTGGTTCAAGTGATGGCATGATAAGTGGTGATATTCACATTTTAACAAGTTATGGAGCGATGATATGTAATAACAAGTCATGAAGTAATATGAGATAATGTCTATCAAGTAACATGTCATGTAGTACCAGTTAAGAAGCAAGAACAAGAATAATATGCCACACATGTATCAATGATAAGATCCAATCCCAGAAAAGAAATCAACTAAGTCAAACAGTCAGAATTAGTCGACTATGTGGAAGGATTAGTCGACTAATAGGGGTCTTAAGTCGACCAATGATCTGGATGAGTCGACTAAAACTGGGTTCCAGAGAGTTGGAATTCTGTTTCAGGAAAGTTAGTCGACTAGGGTTGTAAGGGTAGTCGACTAACAGGGAACTACTAGTCGACTAATGGATACTTAAGTCGACTAAGTCTGAGATACAGAGAGTTGATGTTTTATTTCAGGAAAACAGGAGTCGACTGGGGAGAAATGGGTAGTCGACTAGGGGTCTCTAGTCGACTGGAAATCTGGTCTAGTCGACTAAAACTGTGAAATCAGAAAAGGTTAAGTTTCAACTAAAGTGGATTAGTCGACTAGTCCCTAGGTCTAGTCGACTAATCGTGGGAAAACAGCAAACAGAACAGATTTCTAGGGTTTTGTTTGAGGGTCTAAAAATATGATTTTTATGTCACAAGTGTGCGTGATTTGTCAACACAAGTACACAAAGGAGTTTACAAGTCTTGGTGAGTAAATATACTCACCTCGAACGGTTAATCGAAGTTCTATGCGAGTTCGGAAGAGATCGTAGTCGACGGTATCACCCACTCGATCCTTGGCGATACTTCCGATGAAGAGAGATGCGATCCAAATTCAAGTAGAGAAGGTTGCTAGAGATGGAGATGAAACCTAGGTGAGCTTTGGAGTTAGGGTTTGAGATGGAGAAGGAAATGGTGAAGGCTATTTTCTTGGTGAAGTGAAGAAAAGAGTAAAAGAATGTAAAGGAAAACTTATATAGGATTTGATTTTGTAAAGGAGATGCAAATAAAGAATTTGAGAGGGGGTTTGTGCAAAAAAGGGGAGGTGAGGTGTCTCTCCTAGCCACCACTTGGCCGGCCATGGAGAGAGAGAAAAGATGGGCATTTAATGAGGAAGTAGGTGAGAAAATGTGTGGAGTTGAAATTTTGGAGAAATGGAATTTTGGAAAATGGAAAAAAACTTGTGGTTGTGGAGGAAAGAAATAAGGAAAGGAAAAAGAAAAGAAATCATAAAGGAGAAGATATTTTCTCTTGGATTTAGAAAATAAAATATTGAAAATACAAGTTCCGGGTTTAAGTCGAGGATGCGGAAAACATTTCGGGAAATACCGAAATCGTCCGAAATTCAAGTATCTCGGAACGACTCGTAAATTTTACCAAAAATCAATAATAATATATGAAGACGTATAGTGAAATCCGTTCGAAGAAATACTTTATAGTTTTAAAACTAAAAATCCCGGAATCAGTAATTTACCGACTCCGTTGCAATTTTCATAAATTCATAAAATTCTCAGAAAAAGTATTCAAGTAGGAAATATCATTCTAAGAAATAAGGTCTAAAGACTCTTCTAGAAATTCTTAACCGTTTGTAAAATAAAAATCCAGGAATCGATCAGCGACACTGGTCGACACCGGTTTTGAAGAAATTTATTTTAATTCAGGAAAAATCCAGAAAATCATAGAAAATCTAATATATTGGAAAATGATATTTGAAATTGAAATCGGTCAAATACAGGAAGTAAATCGAAAAATACGGTCGAAAACTGAATACGCAACTAAGTACGTATTCTGGGAACAGGGTATTACACATTGTGGCTAACATCGCGATAACTTGCAGAGAGGACTGAGGGGCTCAGGTAGAGAGTCTGACGGTCAGTACCCTTCCAGAAGGCCACACAGCTCAGGTCTCGATTGAGTTTCTGAGGAGGTTGCGCTAACTACTCCATCATTGGTCGTGGAGGTTCCTACAGAGGTAGTACCTCCGGAAGCGCCATTGGCCAATCTTGCTCTTGCCGCATCGACGGCCAGCACGACTCTTGTGCGAGAAGATCCGCCTTATATCCCCTATCCTGTGACAGAAAAGGGTCGGGAAGCTTCCCAGGTGGTGAAGACATGGGGGAACTGGCACGTCAGATGGTGCAGCAATTCTTCGCTTCGATGGGATCATGTATTGATCTCATCTTACGTGGAAACAGCACGTTCCAATTTGCCCAGACGCTTCTTAAAAACCTGGCCGTGAACGTCGAATTAACTGGAGGCCCTTCACTTGCCAAGGCGTGTCTACGGGTGGTAGAGCAACTGGGAGACTACCTGCAGGAGCTGGAGTCTTTGGAAGATGCTGGCTCTTTTAGTGAGGCCCAGGCCACCCTGACTAGGCTCTTAGCTGCTCAAGAGCGAGAGCGACAGGAAGCAGAGGCACAAATCGCTGCAGAGATCCGCAATCTCGAATATTCCCAGGCTGAATGTCAGAAACTAGCTGGCGATTCAAGGGAATCCGAGCTTGTCATGCAAAGCACAGAGCAAGTCATCATCAGGGCTCGGGACACCATTGCCAAGGCAGAAATTGTGCTTGCGCTCAATGAGGAAAAGCTTGCTACCATCAAAAAGCAGCTAGAGGAGCAACAAGCTGCTAGGGCGCGAGCTGAAGAGAGTCTGTCTCTACATTCTTCCAGGGTGGAATCTCTGCGAACGCAGCTGGCCGCAAGAAATTTCTTATCCGAAGAGGAGCTGCGGGACCGGGCTATTATGGAAGCTGAAAGGACGCGCCAACACGAGATTCACCGCCTTAGGGAACAAATCCGTACCTTGGCGAACCAGGACATTTAGCCTTCTTTTCTTTCCCCCTTTTTTGTAAAGAAGAGGACACTCTGTTTAGAGTGTTTGTATCCACTTTTACTGTTTATAATAAAAGTTTGAAAAATTTTGCTCCATCTTCTTTGCTCAGCTGTAGGCGAATCCAACTCCTTGGTAACTGGCACTTAGGTAAGACCTAAGTTCTGTTAATGAAACGCGGCCTTGACTCTGAGTCTTCTTAATGAGACGCGACATTGATCCATAAAGTGAGACGCGGTCGTCAGTCCACAGGAACTTAGATTTACCAAGTCCTTTTGATGGGACGCAGCATTGATCCATAAAGTGAGACGCGGTCGTCAGTCCATGGAGTGAGACGCAGCATCAATCACAGGGTGAAACGCGGTCTGAATAACGCGAATCTGTCTTGCTAAGAAAGACGCGGATCGATCAGACACGGGATACGCAGCCTCGAGCGACTTCCCATCTGCGTTCAATGCAGCATGACTTAAAAGATTTTTAGGAGATCTTTGAACGTCAAGTCTTCACTGTCGATTGGGGTTCCGGGTCATCCGTTGCTTCCCAAGACAGTTATCCACGCGTCAGCCTCTTATTGGGTTCAGGCGTTAATGCTCTTGCATGCAGAACCGACGCTGGCGGTTGAAAAACCGGCGTACTTCGACGGTTTCTAAAGCAGCGTTCCACGCGTCCGTTTTTGATTGGGCTTTGACAGTTGTGCGCGACGGTTCCGATTGATGCCCCATTAATGACAGTTATTAGGACTGCCTATAAATAGAATGCACCTTCTCCCTCTTCAATAATCCAATCTTAAACTGTTTTCATTTGTTTTGCCCTGAGAGACCTCGCCTCCTCTAAAGCTTCTAACAAGGTCCCTGTCTTCATGGATGAAGGTGACTCCGCGGATGAAGATGACCCAGAGCTCTTATGCTTCTGTTTGGTCTCTTCAGAAGGAATCCTCTCTCATGTCATCTTGCGCGCCCGCGTTTGGATGCAGAGAGGCCAACTCTGGACAGAGGCCTCTGCTGGTATGTCACCCCGATGATGTCCATAGCCTGTACTTTGGCATAGCCATCTGAATGAAATCCTGGTGCATTCCTATTCTGGAATTTGCGCCGGTGACTTGAACTTTTCTGAACGCGGGCTCTTGACGCTGGCTTTGCTCATGGCTATTGCCTTGGCGCGTTTCAGACCTGAATCTTGCAACTCCTGTTCACCCAACAGAGAGATGGCGATTTTCGGCGTTTGAAGTTTTTCGCGTCTAGTACATTAGACGCGGGTGCAAACTGAGACCGCGTTTGAATCCTGGGCGTGGCACAGTTTTGACTCGCGTCTGTTTCTGCTGACGCGGTGGTTTGACTGTGCAGATCATTTCCGCGTCTGAAGTCTTCAATGACTGCCGCGTCTGTTACTTAGTTTTCTTTTTAAAGTATACTAAGTTCCAGATTTTCTGATTCTCTTATTTGTTCTTTGCAGGTTCGCTGGTCTCCTGGAAGAGTGCTTCAACCGGCGAGCTTGCTCAATGTTCGTTTGTAAGAGAGTAAATTATGGTCCTCGTCGTTTGTAAGAGAGTAAATTATATCTCTGACGAGGACCCAAATCTCGCCAAGGTCTCTTCAGATCTCCTGCACCACTCTTGCCTGATGGCAAGAGATGGTCAGGTCAAGTATGACGGCGAGGAGGTTCCGGCGGTTGCGGTGGCGGAGAGGATCCTCTTCCTCTCCCATCCCAGAAGTAACATCAAGGACAGTCCATGTCCTTTGGATGGCCTGCGGGGGAAAGATCAACTCTTGAACGAAGGGTTGCAGGCTCTTCTGTTGCCACCGGACCTCAAGAACACCATTGCTCCTGGCTTAGTCAGCTAGGGCGCTTCGAAGTTGGCGTCGTGCATCAAAGTGCAATCGGTTCCAACAGTCGCCACAATTTGGCACTTCTCCAGACATCATGCACTTAGGGTCAGATGCGGCTTCAAGGAGTGAGTACGGCCTCAGAGAGAGAGAGGGACTTCTTTGTACTCCTTAATTGTAACACTCAATCTTATTGTATAAGAGAGCGTTTTGTATCACTTTCATATGCTTGAATATCAATAAAAGTGACACTTTTCTTTTTGCCTCTTTCTGTTGTCTTGAATGTTTTGTTTTAGAAGCAAAAGAATGATTTTGGTGGACCCGCCACTTTATAAAAGAAAGTGACAGGGGGAATGCGTACTCCCAGAGAAGGTGAACTTTTGTCAAGTGTCTGGGATTGACTTGATTCAAGGTCAGCTGGGGAATTTGATAAAACATTGTCAGCGGGTGTAATGTTAACCTAACAATGTCTTTAGGTGGACCTGTTATTCTGTTGAAGAGAATAACAAGTGAAACTAGACCCGCGAGGAATCTAGTAAAGCTTTTACCGTTAGAGGTGTGATATTAACTAACGGGTTGGAGATAGTCTTGTCAGAAGTGTGGTGTTAACTCGACAAGGATGTGAGTCAGAGGTGTGATATTAACTTAACTCAGAATGTCACTGTCATAGGTGTAATGTTTAACTTAACAGTGAGGTAATGCTAGAGGTGTGATGTTGAACTTAGCATGGTCATCTCGACTTAGACGAGGAAGTCGAGGAACGGTCATGGCCATAGGTGTATTGTTGAACTTAGCGATGACTCGGATGCTAGAAGTGTAATGTTAACTTGGCATCGTCCATTTCAGCTTCGATACGGAAGTCTGAAGAAAGGTGACTATCAGAGGTGTGATATTAACTTGACAGGCACTCGATGTACTGCTTAGAGGTGTAATGTTAACTTAAACAGTAGTTTGTCAGAGGTGTAATGTTAACTTGACAAGAATTGGCTCGTGATAAGAGCAATTTGAGAACCTGTCATTCTATTGATGAGAATTGACAAGTGGAATTTGAAATGCCAGAGGTATAGTGTTAACTTGGCAAATTTGAGAGTTTGTTACTCTATGCGGAGTTAACAAACAAAGTTTATACTCGACAAAGAGTATTCATTACCAGAGGTATAGTGTTAACGTAGTAATGATTGCACTTTGTGGTCCTACCATTCTATGGACGAGAATTGGTAAGGGATTTTGGAGGAAAGAGTGGACTCGAGTCCACTTAGGATTTTTAGCAAACCCTCAGCTATCAACGGATTTGACATGCTTTACCAACTACCGTTTGAGTTGGGCTAGCCATGCTATTCCCCTCAGCATGATGAGTTGTCGAGGATTTATGTTGGGCTTAAAGGCCAACATTTCCCTCTATCCTTAGCCGTCGAGGGCGTCGGATGTTTGATCAGAGGTGTACTTTTAACTTGATCGGAAGAAGAGTACTATTAAGGATAGTACTTCTTCAAGAATTTGCCATTGATCGGCATCATGAGTGTATCGCCATTTGAAGTTATGAGGCGATATGATCCATTTGAGTAGACTGACTCTACTACAAATGGTCCCTCCCATTTGGGCTGAAATTTTCCTTTCGTCTTGTGCGTCATGACCATGGGTCTTCGGACAGCTAAGACAAGGTCGCCTTTCTTGAAAGTGCGCGTTTTGACTTTCTTGTTGAAGGCTCTGGTGATACGAGCTTGGTAAAGCTCGATTTGTTGTTGGGCCTGTAAACGCTTGTCGTCTAAGGCTTCCAACTCCTGGAGTCGCTGCTGATGCTTCTCCTCAGTTGTCATTTCCGCTGTCAAGGCGACGCGTAGAGAGGAATTTGTATTTCCAATGGAAGGACGGCTTCGCATCCGTATACCAAGGAAAATGGCGTGGCTTTAGTTGGGGTTCGCACCGTTGTGCGGTAGGCCCATAAGCATTCACCCAGCTTGTCGTCCCAGTCTCGTTGACTTTTCGAGACGAACTTTTTGAGAAGCTTGCCAATAGTCTTGTTGAAGGCTTCTGCAAGACCGTTAGCAGCAGGATAGTATGCCGTTGAGGACACACTCTGGATTCTGAACTTCGCGCAGAATCTCTGGAAAGCCTGGCTGATGAACTGGGGTCCATTGTCATGGATGATACGCCGAGGCACACCGAAGCGGTAAATAACGTGATGTTTCACGAACTTGATCACGTTGGAAGATTTTACCTCTTTCAAAGGGATAGCTTCGGCCCACTTTGAGAAGTAATCGGTTATCGCTAGAATGAACCGATGTCCTTTCGATGATGGTGGGCTGATAGGGCCAACCACGTCCATCCCCCACATTTCAAACGGCCAAGTAGAGGTCGTAGAGTGGAGGCACCCTGGTGCTTGATGGATGAAATCACCGTGTATTTGACAGGCGTGACATCTCTTAGCATAAGTGACAGCATCGACGATCATCTTGGGTCAATAGTAACCCATCCTTTGGAGTCGATGTGCCAATTTCGGGCCAGATTGATGAGCTCCACAAGTACCATCGTGGGCTTCTTTCAATACTCCTTGGGCTTCTTTTGATGAGAGGCATCGGAGCAGGATCCCGTCATGCGATCGACGATACAATGTTCGCGAAATCGCATTATAGTAGAATTTGGGGGCTTTCCTCCGAATGGCGGCCGCCTCCTTGGTGTCTTCGGGCAGAATGCCGTATAAGACAAAATCAATGTAGGGAATCGCCAGTCTTTAAGCCCTGAAGCGGTCGACACTTCAAGTGTTTCTTTACCGCGACGATCTCCTGCTGACCCTGGGTAGTCTCCGAGGGGAATTTTTGGACAGTATAGGTCGTGGCTATAGACGAATACTTTCTCCATTGCTCCAGCTGGAAGAGCTAAGGAAGCAGCGAGGGATGCGAGTGCATCCGCATGTGCATTTTGCCTGCGCGGTACATGGTCGATGTAGAAGTTTGAAAACCTTTCGGCCATGTGAATTGTCGCGTTGTAGTAGGGTACTAGATCTTCATGTCTGGCCTCGTACTCTCCGCGAACTTGGCTGACGATGAGTTTAGAGTCACCGTAAGCCTCGATATTTTTAACGCCAATCTCATCGGCGAATTGCATCCCAATCAAAAGAGCGTTGTATTCCGCCACATTGTTGGAACAAGGCTCCGTTAGCGAGACAGCTCGGGGGATCACATAATTTTGTGGGGAGACAAGTACTACTCCTACCCCTACCACTACGTGTCCCTTTGGGCTTATCCTTGATGCACCGTCGAAGAAAAGTTGCCATACTTGACTTTCGAACAACGTCTGAGTCAGGCAGACCTCGGCGGCCTCGTCTGGGAGATCCTCATATAGTTTGGCTGCCCTCGGATCTGGGTGTTCAGCTAGAAAGTCTGCCACCGCTTGCCCCTTAATAGCCTTTTGTGGCAGAAAATGCATCTCATATTGTGATAGCAATATGGCCCACTTTGCCAGCCGGCCATTTAGTGAAGAAGGCTTTGTCATAAGTAACCTCAGAGGGTTGACTTTTGATATGACATTTATAGTCTGGCCTACCAGGTAGTGTCGCATTTTCTGAATGGCGAACACTAATGCCAAACATTCCTTCTCGATCGGGTTGTACCGATGTTCGGCTCCGATCATTGTTCTACTCAGATAGTAGATTGCCTGTTCTCGTCCTTGTTCATCATTCTGAGCTAGTAGAGCTCCCAGGAATGATCCATTGCTCGGACGTACACCAGGAAAGGCTTTTCCGGACACCGGAGCTGCAAGGACTGGTGGTTGGGTGAGGTAGTGTTTGATCTCCTCAAATGCTTTTTGACAAGCGTCGTCCCAAATGAATGAAACACCCTTTTTCATCAGCTTGGCGAAGGGTTGGCATCTCCCGGAAAGGTTTGATATGAACCTGCGGATGTACGCCAATCGTCCTTGTAATCCCCTGAGCTCCTTGAGGCTTCTGGGGGGTTGCATCTCTTGGATAGCGCGGACTTTCTCCGGATCCAAATGGATTCCTGTGGAAGTCACAACAAATCCTAGGAACTTGCCACTGGCTACCCCCAGGAAGGACTTGGTGGGGTTCATCTTCAATTGATGAGCCCGCATGATGTCGAAGACCACCTTCAGGTCTGCTATGTGATCACCTTTAGTGCGGCTTTTCACTGCAATGTCGTCAACATAGCATTCCACCGTTTTGCGTATCTGCTGATGGAAAATGACGTTCATGGCCCTTTGGTATGTTGCCCCTGCATTTTTCAGTCCGAAGGGCATGACGGTGTAGCAATATACTCCTAGAGGAGTTCTGAAGGAGGTGTGCTTTTCGTCGTCAGGATACATTTTGATTTGATTGTATCCTGAGAATCCGTCCATGAAGGACATTCGTTCGAATCCACAAGTATTGTCAATCATGACATCTGTGATTGGCAATGGGAATTCGTCTTTGGGGCAGGCCTCGTTCAGATCGCGGAAATCGATGCAGATCCGGATCTTCCCATTCTTCTTGGTGACGGGACGATGTTGGCTACCTAGTCGGGATGCTGTTCCTCCCTGATGAAGCCAGAATCAATAAGCTTTCTGACTTCTGATTGAATTGCTTCCATTATTTCGGGACGGAACCGTCGCTGCTGTTGTTTGACAGGTTTTACGTCCGAATTGATGTTGAGGCGGTGCATGGCCACTTGTGGATCAAGCCCTGGCATGTCCTCATAGTTCCAGGCGAAGACATCTATATACTCTTGCACAAGAGATATTAGATCTTTCTTCTCTGGAGGTGACAAGCCATCACTTATGAAAATGGGCTTGGGGTTGGCCTCATCTCCTAGGTTGATCTGGACAACCTTGTCATCTGTGGGTGGCTCACGCTGTTCAAAGCGGATATCCCAAAGAGTGTTTAAATGTTTGATCCACGGATCTGTATCAGCTTGGATCATTTCTTCGTCTTCACCTTCCAGATGGCCTGTTGAAACCATGTTTACTGAAAGCCCTTTGAAGATGTTACCGACACTGACATCTGACTCCCACGATGACGTGTCTGAAGAGCAATCGCGACCTGACGACTCTCGAGAATCAGAGGCTGATGGGACTGGAGTTGATACATAGCCCAACCCCCGGCGCGTCTGATGATAATAATCAGGTGCTTTCCCTTTTGGCACAAAGGACCGGAGCAGCGTTCTCCTTCCTTTACCGAAGTTTAATCCGGGCTTGTTGGTTAGATCGTACCCCATTTGCTTCATCATTCTGAGTGCTTTCGGTTCATAATGGTGGAGCTGAGGGGATTCCTCCTCGCTTTCCGATTCTTCGCGGGGCATCGGTTCAGATGAGATTCGCCCGAAAAGTATTGGTCTTTGCTTTTTCGTCTTGCCGGAACCAAGAATATAGATTCCTGCGCATCGCCATTATCCTGGTATGTCCCGAAAGATGATTTTACGGGTACATGCCATGATGTCAAAGCATCCATTGCCGACCAGATGTCATCGTCTACGTCGGTAGTAGTATCCGACGGTATTGAATCGGATGCACACGCAGAAAAATATTCAAAGTCTAGATTCTCATTAATATACCAACCGCCTGCATCGTCGGTGGTATTATCAACATCGAGCTTATTAGTGCTCTTTACAAGTGGTTCTAACTCCCACAGGCACTTTTCTTGCTCGGGCTCAGTGTCAGCCTCATTACCAGAGTCTGGCGGCTCCAGTTGCGGGGTTTCATCCACCGGATCCTGATATAAGAGGGAATCCGTGAATAATTCTCGACCCCCTTGAACGGATACCTTTCGGCAACCAACGTTTGCACCTTCCCACTCGCGTCAATGTATTTCATGACTTGGTGAAGAGTGGAGGGAACGATGGAGTTGCGGTGGATCCATGGTCGTCCTAGCAGCAGATTGTAGGAAGTGTCGGCGTCGATGACATAGCATGTCACCTCCGACTTGAGGCTCCCAATCTGGCACTTGAGCTTGATCTTCCCCATTGGACGGGTGCCGTTGGCATTGAACCCGTAGATGGTCGTCTGTGTAGGGCTCAGACGGTGGGTGGGGATGCCGAGGTGTTGCATGACTCGGCGGGGCATGATGCTTAGTGCGGACCCTGGGTCTACCTGAATGCGGTTCACCTCAGATGATCCGATGTAACCTGTGAAGTACAGGGGCCGATCATGCTTCCTTTCACCTGCATATCATCTGCCGTGAAGGTGATGCAGGGGGCATTCTGGGAAGTGTGGAGGCAATCCTCTACATCTTCCTCCTTCGGCACCTGGGTCACGAAGGCCTCAGCATTCGCCAGAGCTTCTTGCAGAGCTTCCCTGGTCGACTTTGATAGTCTAAGAAGTTCATACAAGGTAATGCGTGCCGGAATGTTGGCCAGCTGAGCCAGGACATCAAAGCGGTAAGGTGCCGAAGACCCTTCCGCGATGCCTCTTTGAAGGACTCGAGAGAATCGAGTCTCCTTCTGCTTCTCCACGGGTGGCTTTGTGGAGGGCCTGACTGGCTCCGCAGTTGGTTGTGGAGGGGCTACTGCCGTCTCGCCGTACTGTTTCAAGTACGCCTGTCCTGAATGGGTTCCTGTCGTCGGTTGGTTGGGCTCTGCGGCCAAGACTATCGTTTCCTCCTCTGAATCGGTCAGTGAGGGAACATCATCCTCTGCTTCTCGGGAGGAGGCACATACCACATGGCAGGACGAAGCTTTTGTCTTGCCTTTGGACTTCCTGTTGGTCACAGTAGTCCACTGCTGTTCATCGACGAGGTCAGGGTGGACCCACATGGTTTCCCCCTGAGGTGTAGGGACGGCTACCAAGCCCTTCTCCTATTGCTGGTGAGGGTCCGTGTTGACCACTCTTAATTCTCCCCTTGGAATAGGAGTTACCCCCGCAGGCGTTGGAGGTTGTCTCCCAAACTGGAGAATCGACGTCACATTAGCCGTCACTTTCTTCTGCTCTGGTCGGAGTTTTAACACCTCCGCGTCAATCAGAGCCTGAAGAATGTCCTTGAAGACGTAGCAACTTTTGGTAGGATGTCCCAACATCCTGTGGTACATGCAGTAGTTGGGATTGTCGGTCTTGCCGACTTCCTCTGGGCGCCTAATTTCAGGGAGTTTCAGTCGATTGCTCTTATTGAGTAGCTTGAAGAGCGAATCGACGTGTTCCTCCTTGAAGGAATACTGCTTGTTGGGTCGTGGCTGGCTTGAAGAGCACTTGCCCTGCCTATTTGAGGTTTGGCGGGGGATTTGGTCTCTGTCGCCAAGTTATCCTTCCGCTTTGTTTGGAGGGATGTGTCTGGTGCCGGTGCACGCCTTGTCGACCTTTCCGGCCGTAGCTTGCCTTCCTCCGCCCTGACACGGGCAACAATCTCCTCAGCCTGTTCACCTTGTTGGACTAGCTGCTTCCAGGTGCGGCTTTCAGCAACTCCTATTTGAGCAAGGAGTGAGGTTTGGAGGTTGTGGCGGCATGTTTCCACCAGGGTGGCCTGGGTCATACCGCTTGGGCACCGGAGTGCCGTGTTCCGAAATCTTTCCACGAAAGATTTGACGGACTCCCCTCTCCGCTGTTTGGTAGCTAAAAGGGTGGGCATTGTGACTTCGGAGTCATCTTCGAAGAAGCGTGTTAAGAACAGCTTCTCCAGATCTCCCCAGTTCTTGATAGAACCTTCCGGGAGTTTCATGAACCACTCAAAGGCCAACCCTTTCAGGGTGCCTATGAACAGTCGCGCCAGTATAGCGTCGTTATCTACTACATTCCCGGTCTGGGATTTGAAGTAGTAGATGTGCTGGTTGGGTGATCCCTTCCCATCGAAGGCTTGGAGGGTTGGAGCCTTGAATTTAGGAGGGTACGGGACTAGATCCCACTCAGCTGGATAGGGCCGGACCACTCCAACTTCTTGGAGGTCTTTGCGACTGGCAAGGGCATTGAGGCGTTGTTCCAGTTGACTCATTCTTTTAGTATGAGCCTTTTCTGGGTCGCGCGACGAAGATTTGGACGAATTTGAAGTAGATCGTCGCGCCTCCTAAGAAGGTTCGGAAGATGAGCTTCCTCCCTTTCTCCCTTTGCCCTTTGACCTCTTAGGAGGAGATTTCCTCCTGTCTTCCAGCAGTTGTGCAATCGCCTGCTTGAGGGAGTCAATCGACTCCTGCTGAGAAATAATCATGTCCATTTGTGCTTTCTGGACCTGCTCTATACGTCTTGCCGTCTCCTCAGGAGTGCCTGTCATGTAGGCTGAGGTCTCCTTCTCGACGGAAGAGTTCGAAGCTCCTGATTCCACTACGGCGGAGTGGGAATCATTCGCTCTAATGCCGTGGGCTAAGGCATTATAGTCAATTGGGGGAATGGCCCCCGTCCGGGTGCGAGTGTGTCGATACACCCCTTCCGGTTCAGAGTCAGACTCGGACTCCTCTGAGCTGACTGCAAGTTGTTTCCCCTTGCTCCTGCTTGTTATGTTCGCAGTAAGCTCTGGGTATTCAATGTCAGAAAAGACTCTCCTTCTATGGGAGCGCCTTCTTTTGGCTGACGGGGGAATCGAGGTCAGCTGTCCAACTAAGGACTGCTGGTGCACACTCGACTCGCAACGGCACTCCGCAAGCATGGAGATAAGCGTTGGCAGCAGCAAGATGAAGTGACCTGGTGGGCACTTCTTTTCTTTGTCAGATAATCCCTCAAATCCATGGAAGAGGGATCAAAGAGACTAGCCTCACAGCGTCGAAGACGGGAGGCATTCATGTGCTGTGCAGAATGGACGCAGACTTCAGGGACGCGGTCTCCGCGTCGTGACTGTGGAACGCGCGTCTGTTGAGATGAGACGCGAGTATTGCGTTGCTGCCTGGTGCGTCTGGGCTGAGCCGCGTGAGAGAGAGTGGGCTGCAGGGCGCCTCGTCTCTGGGCGCGTGCTTCCTGCGTTTGACGAGACGCAGAGGCTTCATTCTGGCATTTGGTAAGTTGGTCCTCAGAGGACTCAACTTGAGGAGCATCGCGTTTGGGTCGCCAAACGCGGATCTCACGCACTGGACGAGATGCGGGCAAGGCATCAGATTGTACGCCGCGTCCACCCCCAGTCAGACAACCAACGGTTCCGACTTGGAGTTGACGCGCGCGTCTCCTCTGTCGACGCTCAGCATTCCGGTTGCGTCGAGGAGGTGGAGAGAAACCAACAACATCCTGGTTTATAGAACCAAGAGTGTTCACCACGCGGGTCTCCTGAGAGACGTTGACGCGGGTATTCTGCGCGACGCAGTTGATCGCAGCAGCAGTGGTGCCTGGGACCACGCGGGCCTTCTGGGAGGCGTTGGCGCGTGTGTTCTGTGCGACGCGGTTGATCGCAACAGTAGTGCCTGAGGTCACGCGGGCCTTCTGGGAGGCGTTGGCGTGTGACCTTGTCTTGGCACAGCGGGCATCGGCACCCGGCAGAGCCTCAGATTGGGCTTCGGGTAGCTTTTCAGTTGAGACCCTGCGGCAGACGCGGGTCTTTGGGCTCTTGGAGCCAGAAGAGAGGAACTCTTCATACTTCGCCTGGTCGAACTCGACAACGAGCGTTTCGACCATCTTCCCCTTACGGAGAACATCATCCTGCGCCACAGCTTGTTCATCAGTGACAAACAGATTCCCCAGCGGAGTCGCCATCTCTTGTTTGACGCGGAAAAGGGGGTTGGCTGGATGTAAAGTTTCCTGGAATCAGATGGAAAAAATTACAGCCGGCTTAATCTTCCGGTTACAAGGGAGGGGGAATATTGAATCTTGAATTCCCCCTTTGTTTAGTGCTGGGTTCTTCGTGTGGCGGTGGAGAGTGAATCTTGTTCTCCGTTGACCGGATGACTGTTCGGACCGTCGGGGATCTTCTCTTCGGTCGGTAGAGGGAGTAACTCAGCTCCGTCTACCAAAACTCTAGAAGAGGAGGTAGGCGAAGAGCGGCTAGTACTCAGTAAGCTCGCTGAAGGGTTTTCTCTCTCTCTGTCGGTGATCTCTCCTTTGCCCGATAATCGTCGTCGTCCTCTCTTGTTTTTTTTTTGTTCTCTAATTGTCCTCTTCCCTTCAATAGTGACGGGACTATTTATAGGGTTTTTAGGGGGTGATCGTGCCCCCTAAAAGTGCTCCACGATGAGGGCCAACTTCCCCGCTACATGGGCGGCGGATGGCGCCATAATCGGGGTAGTTGCAACCGAGACGTGGGTGTCGAGCCAACGCGTCTTGATGCTGAGACGCGGGCTTCGGGCCGACGCGCCTTGATGCTGAGACGCGGGCTTCGGGCTGACGCGCCTTGATGCTGAGACGCGGGCTTCGGGCTGACGCGTCTTGATGCTGAGACGCGGGCTTCGGGCTGACGCGCCTTGATGCTGAGACGCGGGCTATCTCTCGCGTCTTGATTGTCACATTTAGCCTTGCGCCTGGATCTTGGATCTCTGTGTTTTGGTGGCTTGTCTTGGTGATTTTTAGACAGCCTACAACAAGACAAAAGGAAATTCCAACCCAAATGGGAAGGACCATTCATAGTAGAGTCAGTCTACTCAAATGGATCGTATCGCCTCATAACTTCAAATGGCGATACACTCATGATGCCGATCAATGGCAGATTCTTGAAGAAGTACTATCCTTAATAGTACTCCTCCTCCGATCAAGTTCAAAATTACACCTCTGATCAAAACAAGAAGAGCTTCTTCATTAATATCCAACGCCTCCGACGGCTAAGAATAGAGGAAAATGTTGGCTTCTAAGCCCAACATAAGTCTTCGACAACTCATCATGCTGAGGGGAATAGCATGGCTAGCCCAACTCAAACGGTAGTTGGTAAAGGCACCTCAAACCCGTTGATAGCTGAGGGTTTGCTAAAAATCCTAAGGGGACTCAACTCCACTCTCCCCTCCAAAATCCCTTACCAATTCTCATCCACAGAATGGTAGGTCTACAAAATACAGTTGTTGTCAAGTTAACACTATACCTCTGACATTCCAAACTCCACTTGTCAATTCTCATCAATAGGATGACAGGTCCTCAAACCGTTTTTTGGCACGAGCCAATTCTTGTCAAGTTAATATCACACCTCTGACAAAATTACTATTTAAGTTAACATTATACTTCTAAACGGTACATCAAGTTTCTGCCAAGTTTAATACCACACCTCTGACAGTCACTTTCCTTCAGACTTCCGTATTGAAGCTGAAACGAATGATGCTAAGTTAACACTACACCTCTAGCATCTAAGTCATTGCTAAGTTCAACAATACACCGATGGCCATGACTTTTCTCGAATTCCTTATCCAAGCCGAGATGACCAATGCTAAGTTCCACATTACACCTCTAGCATTACCCTCACTATCAAGTTAAACATCACACCTATGTCAGTGACACTCTCAGTTTTCCCAAAAAAACTGAAATACTTTTGAGTCAAGTTAATATTACACCTCTGACTCACATCCTTGTCAAGTTAACATCACACTTCTGACGAGACTACTTTCAACCCGTTAAGTTAATATCACACCTCTAACGGTAAAGATTTTCCTAGATTCCCTGCGAGTCTAGTCTCACTTGTTATTCTCTTCAACAGAATAACAAGTCTACCTAAAAACATTGTTAGGTTAATACTACACCATTAACAGTGTTTTCCTTCAAATCCCCAGCTGAGCTTAATCAAGTGAATCCTAAACCTTGATAAAGGCCCATTTTCCCTGGGGGTACGAGTTTCACTTGTCATTCTCCTTTATAGATTGACAGGTCCACAAAATTATCCTATCTCTTATCAAGTTAATATTACACCTCTGACAGTATTGTGAAAGTTCCTAAAATAGGATCTTTCCCTACAAAATTTGACTTATTAAGATTATCATCATAATTTTGACGAAGTCAAAGATCTTCTGCTTCTATGCGTCTAACTGAAGACAAAAGGTTCAAGACAATAGAAAGAGGCAGAAAGAAAAGTGTCACTTTTATTTGTATTCAGGCATATGAAAGTGATACAAAATGCTCTCTTATACAATAAGATTGAGTGTTACAATTAAGGAGTACAAAGAAGTCCCTCTCTCTCTCAGAGGCCGTACTCACTCCTTGAAGCCGCATCTGATTCCAAGTGCACGATGTTTGGAAAAGCGCCAAACTGTGGCGACAATAGAAACTGGCTGCACCACGATGCATGATGTAAACATCGAAAGAGCCCTAGCTAACTAAGCTAAGAGCAATGGTGTTCTTGAGGTCCAGTGGCAGCAGAAAGCCATGCAACCCTTCATTCATGAGCATCTCTTTCGCCAGAAGGCCATCCAACAAACATGGAGTGTCCTCGATGTCACTTCTGGGGTGAGAGAGGAAGGGGATGCTATCTGCCACTATATCCACCGTAACCCCCTCGCCGCCATACTCACTCTGACCGTGACCAGCCTGCAAGCATGACTGGTGCATCGCGTCCAAAGAGATCTTGACGAGGGTTAAGTCCCCGTCAGGGACCGCGATTTCTTTCCTTGTGGACGACGGGGACTATGATTTCTTCCCTTGTGGACGAACATCGAACGAGTTCGCCGGCCGAAATATTCTTCCAGGGGCCCAGCGAACCTGAAAAAGGACGATCAAGCCTACCTGCAAGGAATAAACAAAGGAATCAAAACATCTGGAACTTAGTACACTTCAACAGAGAAAACTAAGTGACAGACGCAGTTATTGCCGAAGACTACAGACGCGGGAATGACCCACGCAGTGAGCCAAAACTTTCGCGGTGGAAGAAACAGACGCGAGTTAAAACTGTGATACACGCAGGGTTCAAACGCAGTCCAATTTTTGCATCTGCGTCTAACACACCAGGCGCGAAAAGACTCAGACGCCGAAAAAATTGCCATCTCCCTGTTGAATGAACAGGAGTTGCAAGATTCGGGTCTGAAACCTTCAACCCAAGTTGGAATTCATCCAAGTCAGTGGCCTTAAAACGCGAGCTTCATGAGCAAAGCCAGCGCCAAGTGCCAAAGACTTCTGTACTCGCGTCCAGAGAAATTCAAGTCGATGGCGCAAATTCCAAAAAAAAAAAAGGGGAATGCACCAACTAAGACTTCATCCAGATGGTGATATCTCTTTAAGAGATGCCAAGGTGCAAGCCTGGGTGGACTAAAAATATCATGGCAAGTCGGGACGGCATACCTACAGAGGCCTCTATTAAGAGTGTAACTCTCTGCATCGAAGCGCGGACATAAAAGGAGTTCAGAGAGACGCTTTCTGTTATTGAAATCACTTGACAGTGGTAATCTTCTGAAGAGACCAAACAGAAGCATGAAAGCTCTGGGTCATCTTCATCCATGGAGGCAAACCCCTGGTGAAGTCCTTGAAGGGAGAAGACAGAAACTCTCAGTGCACTCGCTGCCAAAAGAAAATAGTCCAAGTATGGACTGCAAAAGGGAGAGGGTGAGCCCTATTTATAGGCTGCCCCTGATAACTGTCATTAATGCTACATTAATCAAAACCGTCAGCCTTAATGACCGCACGACCGTCAAAGTCTAATAGGAGTCTGACGCGTGGAACGTTGCTTCGGGAAGCGTCGCAGACGCTGGTCTCAAACCGCCAGCGCCAGTTTTGCATTAAAAGGCATTAACGCCTGAGTCCAATGAGGAACCAACGCGTGGACAACTGCTTCGGGAAACAACGGACGACCCGTTTCCCAATCGTTAGTGAAGACTTGACGTTCAAAGATCTCATGAAATCTTTAAGTCAGGCCGCATTTAACGCCTGGGAAGTTACATCAAGACGCAGATGAGAAAGCCGCGTCCAGGAATCCGCGTCCCCTTTTCAGACTGAATGACGTCCACCCGCATTCCAGAGGAATGACTGATTAGGAAAGAGTTGTGTGGAATTTTAGCACAAATATTATGTAAAATGAGAAGGTTTAGAAACAACCTCAAGTGCTTTTGATTACTCCACAAATGTATGAAAGATGATTAATATACCCTTTCCTATCTCCGTTATAGCATGGGCTATACCGAGTCGATTCTCAGGGAGAGCTAGCGATGGAAGCTTTACGGATCGAAGTGAAGATGTAAAACGAAGATTCTTCTATGCTTAAAAGAATAAAGAATCAAATGAAAAAGAAATCAAAGAATGGATGGATATGTTCATGGTGGAAAATGTAAAAAGAAATCAAGAAGAGTTTGCTTTGGTATTCACACTAAAAGAAAAGAAAACTTTGAAAAGACTTTGAATAAAAGAAAACCATGACTAGCTAACCTTACTACCTTGCTAAAGACTTACTAAACTCCGTGATAGTGAATGCGTGCCTCATGTTGATTCATCGGCATGGATTTGTCTTGCGTGTTGGTCTAATTACCTTCCCACTTGGATGATGGGATCTCATTCTTGGACTTGTCTTGTAGCCTCCATAGATGTCATAGGCTTACAAGTTAGACTTTCAATAATGGAATCAAAAGAGCTACACTCAAGGGATGCAAATGAAGAACATACAACATTCAATAATGGACTTAAAGAAGTTGTACATCAAATAGCATATTGGTGATCCATCTCCATGTTCCATCAAGGCACTTGTTCAAAGACAAGCTCTAAATGAGGCACACATGAATCATATGGAGAATTACAACAAGATACTTGCCAAGTAATGAAAGAAACCCATCGGAGAAGAGAAGATCATACACTTGCAAGATGAAATAAAGCAATCACCCATGAGTTAGTGAAGATAGCAAGGCTAGTGGTTAGCTAGTACATGGTAGAAGAATTAGCTACTACTAGCCATTACAAAAGAAAAACAAAGCATGAAGTAAAAGTGCAAGAAAGTAAAGAAAGCAAGTAAAGAAAGCAAGTAAACTAGAACCAAGCTCAAGTAGAGGAAGGAGAATGGATGAATCCTTGTTGCTTCAAGTTGTCACACCTTGATTACACAAGCTCTCTCTCTCTCTCACAATCTCTCTCTTTTACAAAGTATCTAGGGAAGAAGAAGATCATAGAGAGCTACAAAAATCCTAGAGAAAAACTAACAAAAAATACAAAGCTTTACACTAATCTCTCTCTCTTCTCTGATCAGTCCCTGCTCGCAGGTCCAAGTGAAGTATTTATAGCCCCCAGGAGAAGAATCCAGAACCCAGTCTGTTGGCGCAAAATCTGGGGCTCAACGGCCCCAGATCTGCCGCGTTCTGGCGGCAAGCTTAACTGTGGCCGTTGCGCAACCACTTTCTGTTGTGGGTTGTTACGAGTTTGTTTGGCCACGTGGACCTTCTGGATTCTTCGTTTGTTGCGCGGATCTCTCTAGAATCTGATTTGAAATCTTGGGGCTTATTTAATCTTGATTTAATCACTTTAATTAATGCTAATTAAAGTGATTAATGGGCTATCTCTTCATTAAGTGTGTACCTGCAAATATGTAGAGAAGATTAGTAAAAATCATGTATTTATTTGTAATTTGCATGGGGATTATGTGGTAAAGTATGCAATATTGAGTTACAATCACACCCCCACACTTATTCTTTTGCTCGTCCCGAGCAAAACAAAGAAAAGAAAAGAAAATCCTAACTACCAATTTTATTACACCACTTTCGCAGGTGACGCGATTGCACTGAGCACGTGCAACAAGCCGTTAAACCTCTAGGTTACCCTAGAGGAGGTGTGTTGTCTCCTGAGGGTTTTCAGCGGATTACACCCACAAAATCCATAAAGAAAGAAGACAAATGTTAGTGTTTTGAAAACGCATTTTGAATAAGAGACATGTTTACGAACTATTTTTGCAAAAATATAAGTGATCCTAGGTCATAAGTCCACCTATAATCATTCTTCCTTAAACTTAGTATCCATGCAAGATCTTGTTTTTAATTAAGGTAAGAGTTCAAAATTGGATTGAATATTTTATCTTCCATAAAACCTAGATAGTATGCACACCGTGTAAGTGAAGATTTCTGGGATTTCAACTCCAACCATCAAGCCATTTATTTATATATATATATTTTTTTTTTCTTTTTCTGTTTTTTCTTCCCTTAGTTTAGGCTTTCTAGTCTACCCTTGTAGCGAGCCTTTAACCGATGACTCCCAAACCAGACGGTCTTAGGGCACCAGACGAGAAAACATCCCTCGGGTTTAAGGTCTCAAGTAGAAAAGGCCACGAAACTAAAGGGGATTATTTTTTTTATCACCGTTAGGCGTGAATGATCATGCTTCCTGAGGCACAATTATCCAGCTTAATAAGTGAGATCACCGTTAGGCGTGAGTAATCATGCTTCTTGAGGCACAATTATCCAGCTTAATAAGTGATGCTTTATTTATATCTTTATTTTCTTTTTTATTTTTTTTTTTTTTATGGCATTTTTGGTCTTTGTTTCCATCCAAAAAATGTGTAAGTGTGAAGTGCATACTTATCTAAGGAAAAAATTCAAGATAAGAATATCTCACCAATTTTACTTACTTATCCTATAATCTCAAACAAGATCTATTACTTCAACTATGTTTAAGATGTCATAATTAAGGCTTTCTTAATTTCTAAGATACATCTTAATTTTCTTAAAATAGAACAAAACTTTGTCTCTTATTTCAAAATTTTTATTTTTTTTATTTTTATTTATTTCTAAAAGGAATGTAAAAGAAAGAAAGTCTAAAAACTCTAAAAGAAGTGTAAAAGAAAGAAAATCTAAAAACTCTATGTTAGTAAACCCTCCCCCACACCTATTTCATGCATTGTCCTCAATGCATCATGATATATGTATGCATGAAACAGGTAATAGGGTAGAATCATTTATTCACAAAAAAGTGCAAAAAAATTATTTAGAAGAAGTATATACAAGTGTAATAATTACCTAGGCTTTTGGTCTTTTTCCTCTGGCCCGTTTCCCATCATTCCAGTGCGTTTGCTTTCGTGAGCTCAGTTGGGAAACGGTATGAATTTTGTTAGCCTTAGGTGTTTCCAGATTCAATTGATTGTTATTATCATTCACACTCATTCCACCACATTGTTCACAAAAAAATTCCTTATCACCATTCTTACTCAGAATCTCATCACTTCCAATGTCTAGAAATTTTAACTCCTCTCCATATAATTCTTCAAAACTCAAATCAACATCCGGAAGTGGACAATCAGCTAACTTACCCCGAGTCGACTCATCTAAACACATGATCTCATCAGCAAACAAGTCTTCAAAAGATATATCAATTGGAGGTTCTTGAAGAGAATCACAGAATTGTGACTCATCTTTTGAATCCTCACAATTGTCCTCAATAAAGCTAACCTCAAATGTTTGATTTTTTGTTTTGTGAGGCTGTGTGTGGAAGACATTGAGTTCATGTGTCATGTTACCAAAGCTCAACCTCATTGATCCATTCCGGCAATTAATGATGGCATTTGCAGTAGCCAGGAATGGTCGTCCCAGAATGACAGGAATTTGTGCCTTTGATTGGAATTTGACACTGGTTGTGTCTCAAGGATTACAAAATCAACAGGGTAAATGAATTCTCCAACTTTGACAAGGACATCATGAATTATCCCCTTGGGTTTAGTGACAGAGCGATCAGCCAATTGAATGGTCATTTGGGTAGGGAGGAGATCACCTAACCCCAATTGTTGGTACACAGAAAAAGGTAGGAGATTGATGCTGGCCCCTAAATCAAGAAGTGCCCTATTGATTGTAGTCTGTCCTATGATGCATGAAATGGTGGGCTCCCTGGGTCCTTGTATTTAACAGGAATTGGACCATTGAGCAGCTCGTTTATGGATGATGCTAGGAAGACTTTTTTAGGGACTTGGGTCTTCCTCTTCTTGGTGCACATCTCCTTTAAGAATTTGGCATATGATGGCACTTGTTGTATGGCATCAAGAAGAGGGACATTGATTTGGACCTTATTGAAAATTTCTTTTAACTTCTCCATGTGAGCATTTGACTTGTTATTTAGAAGCCTATTTGGATATGGTACTTTAGGCTTATAAGGTTGCTCATCTACCTTTTCTTTCCCCTTGGCTTGAGATGTGGATGGCTCTACACTAGAAGATGGTTTGTCAAAAGTTGGTGGCATTGGGACTTGAGGTGTTGGCTTTGGTATTGGATGAGATTGTGGACTAGAAACCTTATTGTCAACTTGTTTACCAGATCTCAGGGTATGAATGGCATGACATTGACTGGGTCCTGAATTTTCCACTTCATTCAAGGGAAGTGGTGTTTGGGATTTGGCAATGGCTGGCTTGGGAACATTCCTTTTTGATTCTCAGCCAATTGCCCAATTTGGACCTGAATTCTATCCATATCCTGTTGATGATGATTCATCATTGAAGCTTGGTTCTTGGTTAGGGATTCTATCATTTTCATCAACTCTGATATTTTATCATCTGAAGTGTTCTGGGGTGGATGTTGATGATATGGAGATTGGACTTGTGATTGGTATTGTGGTGGTGGGTACTGATATGACTGTGAATGTGGTGGACTTTGAGATGGATGAACATACAGTGAATTTTGATTGAAACTGGATGGGTGAGACTGAGCATTATAAGGATGTGGAAATGGTGGCCTATGATGCTCAGGACCAGACTGACTCCATGGAAAATTTGGATGGTTCTGCCATCCCGACTTGTAAGTGTTGGAGTATGGGGGTCTGGTAAAAGCTGCATTCATGTTCTCCTGAAATGATTGGGGCTGATATAATGGACACTCCTCAAATACATGGCTAAGGTCATGACAGTTGGTGCAACCCGGTTTAATCAAAGGCAATGGGTTGACCTGGTTGACCACAGAATTCCCTTTTGACTCAAGCAGTTCTATCCTCTTCATTAATTGTGTGATCTTGGTTTCTGCAGCTATAGAGGATTCTTTGGAGTGTGTACCAGTTCTGGAAGTGGTGGGAGTCGGTTTATCAGGGCATGACTCCCACTGAATGGTTTTCTCAGCTAGGGTTTCAAAGAGATCCCACCCCTGATGTTCATCTTTCTTCAAAATTCCCCCTGGCACATGGATTCTAAAAGGGTTTTCGTTTGGTAATCTAATCCATCATAGATAATCTGGCATAGACGCCATTTCTCTATGCCGTGATGGGGACACAGGGCAAGAAGGTCTTTGAAACGCTCAAGATACTTCCAGAAAGGTTCATTTGGTTCCTGCTTGAATTGCATTATGTTCTTTCTCATGAGGGCTGTTTTGTGGATAGGATAGAATTTCTTAAGAAAGACTTTAACAAAATCCTCCCATAAAGATATGGAACTGACTGGAAGATTATAAAGCCATTTCTTAGCTAAATCCTTAAGTGCAAACGGTATGAACCGCAACCTAACAGCATCCTCAGACAGTTAGGAAATTCTCATCATTTGGCATACCTCTTCAAACTCACGAATAAAGAGGTATGCGTCCTCAGACTCTAGACCATGGAAATGGGGAAGTGTATTAATGAATTGCGGTTTCAGCTCGAAGTGATTTGCATTAGGCTCGGGGAGAAGAATGCAAAATGGAATGGAGGTGCGAATCGGATAAAATCGATCTTGAAGTGAGACGTTGTTGGTCATGGTGTCAAGTGGTTGTGTAAGTGTAGAAAGTCTAGCAGAATGATGATCACAGAACCACTCTCAAATATAAAGAAACAAACAACGCACACCGATCACACCAGCAAAAAAGAAAAATAACAAATAATAAAAGAAAAATCAATCCCAGCTATCTAAGGATCCTGGACCTAGACGACTCCTAACTTTAGATCATCCACAGGAGGTTTAGTGTAGACTTTGACTATAAGCGAATCAGCCAGGGAAGGGTAAGGTTGGTGGGAGGTTTTCCGTCCGGAGACGTTCCTTAATTAAGTAACCAGCAACCTTCGGGCTTTCGGCCCTCAACCCCTTTCCTAGACACTGATTTTACAGAAGTCAATTTCCAACACTTTTTCCCCTTAGGAAAATCTCCTAATGAGTCCGAGATGTCCCTAGGGCCAACGTCTATTCAAATTTTATTTACAAGCTTGGGATTGTGAGTGCTGGGATGGTGGTTTGTGGGCTAAGGAAAGGGTAATGAACTCCCCACCTTATCTTATTTATCGGTAATGCCCTTAAAATTGAATTGGTGCAAGTGTACAAGAAATATAACAAGGATTCACTCAAAGCATGAAAATCAAGCAAGAGATGATTCCTAATCTATATGCAATGCGAAACGTACCTTGCCTCCAGCACTCTTCAACAGTAAAAGTAAAGAATTGAAAAGACATGTGCCTAGAGATGCAAGTGTCTAAACAATTTTTAACAATTTCAACCAACTTTTACTGTTTTTTAATTTAGCAGGTATATGGTGAAGAATACAAGATTTCAGGTATATCAGCAGCTGTATTTTGCAGAACCAGAGGCCCTGCAAAAAAATGGTTAGAAGTCAACTCCTCCTTGCCGCGCCCGCGCGGCAGAACGCGGCAAGTCAGAGGGATCCTGGTCTCTGCTTTCGAGAGCAGAGGCCCAGGTCCGCTTATATGTTTCTGCAATGCAAGATTTGCTGTATCTTCAACCTGTACTTGCAACAGAGAAGAAGATTCGTTTAGTTCTTCACTTTAAAGAAAATCCGTTGCTCTCCCCGGCAACGGCGCCAAAAATTTGATTAGGAAAGAGTTGTGTGGAATTTTAGCACAAATATTATGTAAAATGAGAAGGTTTAGAAACAACCTTAAGTGCTTTTGATTACTCCACAAATGTATGAAAGATGATTAATATACCCTTTCCTATCTCCGTTATAGCATGGGCTATACCGAGTCGATTCTCAGGGAGAGCAGCGATGGAAGCGTTACGGATCGAAGTGAAGATGTAAAACGAAGATTCTTCTATGCTTAAAAGAATAAAGAATCAAATGAAAAAGAAATCAAAGAATGGATGGATATGTTCATGGTGGAAAATGTAAAAAGAAATCAAGAAGAGGTTTGCTTTGGTATTCACACTAAAAAGAAAAGAAAACTTTAAAAAGACTTTGAATAAAAGAAAACCATGACTAGCTAACCTTACTACCTTGCTAAAGACTTACTAAACTCCGTGATAGTGAATGCGTGCCTCATGTTGATTCATCGGCATGGATTTGTCTTGCGTGTTGGTCTAATTACCTTCCACTTGGATGATGGGATCTCATTCTCGGACTTGTCTTGTAGCCTCCATAGATGTCATAGGCTTACAAGTTAGACTTTCAATAATGGAATCAAAAGAGCTACACTCAAGGGATGCAAATGAAGAACATACAACATTCAATAATGGACTTAAAGAAGTTGTACATCAAATAGCATATTGGTGATCCATCTCCATGTTCCATCAAGGCACTTGTTCAAAGACAAGGCTCTAAATGAGGCACACATGAATCATATGGAGAATTACAACAAGATACTTGCCAAGTAATGAAAGAAACCCATCGGAGAAGAGAAGATCATACACTTGCAAGATGAAATAAAGCAATCACCCATGAGTTAGTGAAGATAGCAAGGCTAGTGGTTAGCTAGTACATGGTAGAAGAATTAGCTACTACTAGCCATTACAAAAGAAAAACAAAGCATGAAGTAAAAGTGCAAGAAAGTAAAGAAAGCAAGTAAAGAAAGCAAGTAAACTAGAACCAAGCTCAAGTAGAGGAAGGAGAATGGATGAATCCTTGTTGCTTCAAGTTGTCACACCTTGATTACACAAGCTCTCTCTCTCACAATCTCTCTCTTTTACAAAGTATCTAGGGAAGAAGAAGATCATAGAGAGCTACAAAAATCCTAGAGAAAAACTAATAAAAAATACAAAGCTTTACACTAATCTCTCTCTCTTCTCTGATCAGTCCCTGCTCGCAGGTCCAAGTGAAGTATTTATAGCCCCCAGGAGAAGAATCCAGAACCCAGTCTGTTGGCGCAAAATCTGGGGCTCAACGGCCCCAGATCTGCCGCGTTCTGGCGGCAAGGCGCGGCTTAACTGTGGCCGTTGCGCAACCACTTTCTGTTGCGGGTTGTTACGAGTTTGTTTGGCC
Organism: Agave tequilana; assembly: GCA_038442645.1. NCBI lineage: Eukaryota > Viridiplantae > Streptophyta > Magnoliopsida > Asparagales > Asparagaceae > Agave > Agave tequilana. Next base: position 102,013 of record JAVJIF010001179.1, on the reverse strand, counting down.
ACGTGGACCTTCTGGATTCTTCGTTTGTTGCGCGGATCTCTCTAGAATCTGATTTGAAATCTTGGGGCTTATTTTAATCTTGATTTAATCACTTTAATTATTGCTAATTAAAGTGATTAATGGGCTATCTCTTCATTAAGTGTGTACCTGCAATATGTAGAGAAGATTAGTAAAAATCATGTATTTATTTGTAATTTGCATGGGGATTATGTGGTAAAATATACAATATTGAGTTACAATCAATGACCGCGTGACTCAAAGTTGCGTCCCTTCAGCAAACGGGGCCCATTTTAAGGGAAAGCACTTAACTCAGCAAAAAGACTTAGGCCATTGTGGGATTAGTCGGAAAATACGCAAGGCTGCGTCCCTCGCGTCCGCTCAAACCGCGTCTTCATCAGAGGAGCTGTGTCTTCATGGGTAGTGATGGGTTTTTGCACCCAGTCAAAAGACCCAGCGCTGCATCCTTAAGGACTGCGACCAGTGAGTCACACTCAAAAAACTGCGTCCTTCACGTCCACTTGAACCGCGTCTTCATTAGCAGGACGGATTCGCGTTTCTCTCTGTGAATTGACGCCGCGTCTCTTCGATGGACGTGCCCCATCAGCACCGCCATAAATGCGTCTAGAAAGTCGCATCTTTATTCCAAAGAGGCGCGTCTCTCCAAAGTTCGCGTCCTTCCAATCCGGCCTAGCATCGCGTCTGCCCAATCGAATATCAGTCGCGTTTCCATTTCCAAAAGACGCACCCCATGAAAGTCGCGTCTTTAAAGCAGTACTATCTCTGCTCTTCAAAGAAGAATTGGCGTTCAGTCCTTACTTCTGTAAATCAGTTCAACAGTACACTGGCACAAGCAGACGATCGTCCACTCCTGGCTTAAAGTGCACCCATGACAGACTAAAAGCAATCAGGGAGGTTTAGACTGTGTATCTAGACACTCAACACGATCAACTCTGGTGGCCTCAAAGAGTTCAACAGTACACTCACGAAGACCAACTCCAGATAAGATCAAACCCGGAGCATTAACAGTCCAGTCATAGAGGTGAATTCAGCTAGAGTCCAAAGTATTTCGAAATCTGTCCCAGTTAACTGCGGAATATCGAAAACTTTAGAGGGGGTTCTGTAGGCTGTCTAAAAATCACTAAAAGACAAGCCATTAAAAAGCAGAGTCTCAAGTTCTAGACGCGAGGGCTCGACACCCGCGTCTCAACATCAAGGCGCGTGGGCTCGACACCCGCGTCTCAACATCAAGGCGCGTGGGCTCGACACCCGCGTCTCAACATCAAGGCGCGTGGGCTCGACACCCGCGTCTCGGCATCAAGGCGCGAGGGCCCAAAGCCCGCGTCTCAACCTCAAGGCGCGTGGGCTCGACACCCGCGTCTCGGTTATAACTGCCCTGGTTATGGGGCCAGTCGCCGCCCACATAGCGAGGTCAGCCCCTCATTGTGGAGCGTTTTTAGGGGGCACGTTCACCCCTGGAACCTATATAAATAGCCCCGTCGCTATGACGGCAAAAAAAAAAGGGTCGGCCGATCAAGAGGAGGAGAGAAGGCGCTCGGAGAGAAAGAGACAGACAGAGACAGGAGAGAGAGAGCTCAACTCTTCAGCAAGCTCGCTGCGTACGAGTTGCCCTTTGCCTACCTTCTCTTTGAGAGTTTTGGTAGACAGAGCTGTGTTACTCCTTCTACCAGCCGAAGAGAGGATCCCTGACGATCCCGACGGTCATCCGGTCAACGGAGAACAAGATTCACTCTCCACCGCCACTTGAAGAACCCAGCCTTAAACAAAGGGAGGATTCAAGATTCAACATCCTCCCTCCCTTGTAACTGGAAGGAAAACAGGTTTTGTTGTAACTTTTCATCTGATTCAAGGAAATTTTACAGCGAACACTCTTTATTCCTTTTTTTTTTCCGGCCCGTACAGTATGTATGAATGCTTTCAAATTTAATTATATCAATTTCTATTGGTATTATCTTTTCATACATATATGTGATCTATTGTGCTTGATTTACAATTGATTCACACTCTTAAAGCACAATGTATATGCTAAGCTTAATTCAACTTTCAATTGGTAATTCTTAAAGCTTATGCAATATGTTTTCAAAATTGATATCAAAATAAAAAAAAAATATATGTTTACTTGATATCTCAAAATGTGTTTTATTAAGAAAGTTCAAAATTTTAAAGAAAAACTTAAAATTTTTGACTTGTGTTGTCTATATGCAAGGAGAGCTTAACATCTCTTCTACATATAGATTCATGTTGAGTGTATTGTGCATTGAGGAGCTTAACATCTCTTCTTTATGTGATACACGTGTGTAGGGGGAGCTTCATATCTCCTCTTATGCATTACATAATATGTGTTATGTGAGTTAGGCTTGTCATCCCTTCTTCATGTAATGCATATGTGTAGGGAAGTTAACTTAGCGTCTTCCTCTTCATGAATGTATATCGCATATAAATTTTTATTGATTGATTTGTATTACCCCTTCTTGATCTCTTTGTTTTTGACAAAAAGGGGGAGAAAAATTTGTTTGATTTGATTTCACTTTGAACCCTTTGTTGATGATTGACAAAAAGGGGGAGAAAGATTTTGAGTTTATATGCATGGTTGAATAAGATTTATGTTTATGCATATATATTTTTGTATTGCAAATAGGAGAAAAAGATTTTGATTTATGCTTGTTGCATGTTTTATCTCCATACTTGCATACATATTCATGTGCCTCATTGCCATATCTATTATTTATTTGTTATGCATGAGTTAAGGGGGAACTTCTTTGAAGCTTTACTTTAATCCATGCATATATAACTTCATGAGTTTTGTCATCATCAAAAAGGGGGAGATTGTTGGCCCAAAGGCCCATCACTCTAGTTTTGATGATGATTAACTCATGTAGTTATATTACTAATGATCTTGTGCTTAATTAGTGACAGATTTATGATCAAGATCTTAGTAGGTGTGGAGCTTCAACAAAGGATTTTAAGACAAGTTTTGGAGCTTGCACCGGTTGATTCACGAGCCTATGCATCAAGACCACATCAAGATTTGAGCTCGGTGAATTGTGTTTGGACTAAGTCAAGAAGATGAGAAGACTTCAAGGGAAGACTTCAAGATCAAGACTTGTGTCTAGGTATAAGATTTTTGTTTTAGTTAAAATGTAAAGGATAGAATAGTTAGTGGATTGCTCAAGTATATATCACACACACACTCTTGAATTAATTGTCTTTTCATAAAAGGATTTTTAGTTTAGAAAAGACTTTCTTTTGGAAAAATATCATTTTGATTTTTTGGTGTTTTCTATACTTGCTTCTAACCAAAATCATTTTTAGAGCTTAATGTCAAAAACATAGATATTTCATCATGATTGTGTAGTGGATCATATCCATACACTCTATGCTTTAATAAGTTCAAAATATCTTGTTTTTTGTATTTGGTAAAGTTTTAGAAAATACAAGATTATCTCTAACAATTTTTCTCCCAAGTGCTGACCCAGAACTGGCTTACGGGTCGACCGGGAGGTCGACTGACGTGCACAGAGCCGTGCACGTCTGGCAGTTCAGTAGGCGGGTCGACCGGAATTGAGAGCAGTGCTCTCTGTTCTTTTGGGTCGACCGGGCGGGTCGACCGGAGGCTCCAACGGTCGGATTTTTGACCGTTGGTGGTCGACCGGCGGGTCGACCGGCAGGTCTGACAGACCCCAACGGCTAGTTTTTCCTAGCCTATAAATTTGGGGGTTTGGTCATTGTTTTGAGCTAAGATTTTAGGAGAGCTTTGAGCCAGTTTTTCCCACTCCATTAAAAGAGTTTTCTCCACATATTTGAGAGCAAATACTTTCAATCTAAAGGGAAGATTTTATCAAGAGTGTAAAAGTGATTTCTTGAGTTTTTCACCATAGTTCTTTCCTTGCTTTCTCACAATCACTTGAGCTATCCATTGCCTTATATATCCATAGGATTGCGTTGTGAGAGTTGTAATTGGTGATCGAAGTGTTTTAGATCACCAAGAGATTTCTTCTTTGTTCTTTGAGGAGGCGGACAAGTGTGTTCGCGGTGGTTTAGAGTTCTTGTGTGAACTCGGTGGTTTGAGGTGCGGCCTCGGCGAGCTAGTGAGCTTGCGTGTGTATGGGACTAGAGAGTCCGAGGGCTTGTAGATGTTGCGGCACCGGGGAGAGATCCATTGGGATCTTGCATAGTGGAAATCCTTCGTGTGTCGAAGGCGGGGATGTAGAGCAAGGGTGCTCGAACCTCGAAACAAACCCTTTGTGTTTGCGATTGCCATTTCTCTCTCTCTCTATCTCCTTGTTTATATCTTGCATTACTTATCTTGTCTTTACCTTTATATGCATGATATATTCCTTGTGCTCATATTGATATATTGCTTGGGATTGTTGACTAACACTTGTATTCAACCAAGAGAGCCAACGCGGCACCTCAACCCATATCCAGGGGAATCTAGAGGAGTTTGTCCAGAGCCCTTCACGGGGAATTCGGCAACACTCTTGTGTTATACATAGTGTTTAGTGTAAAAGATTTAATTAGGTCATAATTGTTTTTAGCTTCCGCATTATTTGGCATTAAGTGACCATTAGATTAGCCATCACCTATTCACCCCCCCTCTAGGTGAACTTGCATCTAGGATAGACATGTATATCTAATAGTTTTAGACAAAATTAACATATACATGAAGATAAACACATTTTTATGAAAACATGTACAAAAGTAGGAAAAATAAGTATAAATGAAAGAATCATCAAAACTGGGCTATACATGTACATGTAATGAGTATAAATGAGCAATGAAGTACAAACACATAATAACCAAGTGTAGCTCACTACTTGTACAGGTATAAACACAAGTTTTAATAAAAACTTCATCTAAACAAGTAATCAAAAATATGAAGTGTAAAATCATAAACAAACATGATCATTAGGGTAAATGCACATGCTTTAGAGGTACGATATACACAATAGCTAAAGTATAGTGAGAATACAAAAATATAAATCCATATAAATATGGGTGTATCTCAAATACTACATATGTATATCACAAGTCTAATAAACATTGTATTTAAATATAATGAACATGAAAAATCAAGATATGCTAAAAGTCAATCAATGAGAGCATGGAAGAAAAAATAGGGGTTACAGATAGTTACCAAAACCAATAGGACTAATCTCTAGGTCTCCAAACCATGGTGGTCCTCCCACCAAATATCTTTGAAGGTGATGCATCCAATGTAGTGTCCATAAAGCTCAAACGCATCCACCATCAAGGCACCAAAACCCTCACGTCAAGTGATAGCCCACAACTACATCAAATACAATAGGGTGGATTTTGGTACCCATATCCTTTTGGGTCCATGGGGGTTAGCACCTTTCCTAACCCAAACAAACTTGTTTAAAAAATTTGAATTATGTATTCTATCATAATAAAATTTTGTAAGGTGGCCCGTACGTTCACAATGTGTACAAGTGTACACATGAGCATACATGGTGTCATGTGTGTGAACGTGAGTAGCATGTGTATGCCGTGATTGGTGTGCATGAATATGTAAAACTTGTTTTTATCGAAACATGGATTCTAATTTCTTGTGATCCATAGCACATTGGCTCAAAGTGGAGCCCAAACAATCTACACTTTTCTTCAACATGCAAATATCATTATTAATACTTGAAGAAGAAGTAGAGCATGCAACATGTCTATTAATAAATGAATCTATAGTAGCATGACAGACATGGAAATCAAAATCATTTTCAAAGAAATATTTTCCTTTGAACTAAATCTGGCTCTTGTGAAATTGAAACAATTTTATTTTTCAAAGAATCATTCTCTTTTAAAACAATTTCAAGTTTTGAAGACAAAACCTCATTTTTCTTCAAAACAATATCAAAATCATTTTTATTCTTCAAAATTTTATTTTCCTTTAAAACAAGGTCAAGTTGGGTTTTCAAGAAGTATCTTTCACTTGAAATCTCAACCCTCTTTTGTAAAATCATGTTTAACTTTGAAAATAAATTTTTATTTTCTTCTTTTAATTTAAAACTCATGTTTTTCAAAGATTTTGTACTTTGAAAGCAATTTTTCACAAAACATAGGTAGTTCTTCATTTAATACATGTGCGTCCATGTTATCATCACAATAAGAACTAGAACTATCATCTAGTTGAGTATCTGATACCTCAAGAGAGTCAATCCCTTGGACCATATAGCAAGTTTCATCGGACTCATCTACCAAGGATTCCTTCTCTACATAGTTTGTCGTCCGTAGCTCGAGATAGGTCAATGTGTTCCACACTGTAAAAGTGGAATCACAATGAGAAATCATAGATAAATATTCTTTACTAAGTGTATACTTTAGTTCATCTAAGGCTTGTGCATTGGCCTCAATGTACTTGTCATTACCAACATAAGTTTTCTTGGTAGTGGCAAGATAGACATGCAAACCTAGGATTTTTAAATAAGCACTCATCCTAAACTTTCACATATCGACGTTAAAAACATCAAACATTGGAGGGGCTAGGAGATCCATGAGTGTATAGACTATATGTGTGCAAATACAAATCTAGATTAGCAATCCAAGATCTCACTCTTAGGTGGTTAAATCTAATATCAGGAGCGTATGTTCTGATACCAATTGAAATACACCTAGAGGGGGGTGAATAGGTATACTAACTAATCTAATGACAAATGATGCAGAATTAAAAACTTTTTATGCAAATGAAAACTATTAAGCCAACACACAAGGTCTAACACAAGAGTGTAGCCGAATTCCCCGTGAAGGGCTCTAAACTATCTCCTCGAGATTCCTCTAAATTAAGAATTGGGGTGCTATATGAAGCTCTCTTGGTTCAACACAAGTATGGGCACACACAAGCTATATCTAGCAAATGAATATGTTCAATATAAAGCAATGTAAGATATAAGAGAGAGTTTAGAGTTAGTGGATTAAATGCATTTAATAAGATATGTTTTGATGTTCGAGTCACTGCTCTTTGTTCCCACCTTCACACAGAAGGATTTTCACTATGTCCACACAGGACCTTCCACAAAGGGACCTTCACCGAGGAATTACAACTCTACACTTGGAGTACACTTCTCCTCTCTCAAACACAATCACCTCTACACAAGAGGGACAAGGCACAAAGCCAAACCACAATCACCTCTGTATAAGAGGGATAAGACACAAAGCTAAATCACAATCTCAATCACCTCTACCAAGAGGGACAAGGCACAAAGCCAAATCACAATCACCTCTACACAAGAGGGATAAGGCATAAACCCAAACCACAATCACCTTTACATAAGAGGGATAAGGCAAAAACCCAAAACTCAACCACAATCACCTCTACACATAAGGGATAAGGCACAAACCCAAACCACAATCACTTCTACACAAGAGAGATAAGGCACAAAGTCAAAACTCAATCACAATCACCTCTACATAGACACAAATCCAAAGTAAAGAAGAGATTACAATCTTGGTGATCACAATAGACCACAAACAACACTTGGTGATCACAATAGACCACAAATAATTTTCCTCACAAAAACAAGATCCTATAGATAGGATTAGATATGATAGCTCAAGTGTGAGAGAAACAAAGTGTTTGGAAAGAAAAATAACAAAGAAAAATACTTGGAAAAACACAAAATAGAAATTGAATAAAGATCAAAATCACTTCCCCAAAGACTCTCTTTTCTTTGATTTTTGCAACACTTTAAAAACAAATAAAAATAAATCTTTTTGGCTCAAAACTCTTTTAAAAACTTGTTGCTAAACAGTTAGAAAGATAGGAAGAATAGCTCTCAAAAATATTATTAAAAACAACCAAAGAGAAGCCCTATTTATAGCCTCTTAAAAATATAGCCGTTGGCAGCTAGAAAAGGTCAGTTTTGACCTTCCGGTCGACGCCTAATAGTCAATTTCTGTCCGTTGGGACTCTGGTCGACTGCCCAGTCGACCGAGACTAGCTTGTTGGTAGACCGCACAATCGACCGGTACTATCCGAGAGTTGGGTAGTTATAGTCGGTCGACTGCCCGGTCGACCGGCCTTGTAGGCTGGCTTCGTGCACGTCCTCATGCACATCGGCCGACCGTCCAGTCGACCTCCAACAGCCTCTAGCTGGGATAAAGGGTTAGAAAACTTAGTCTTTTTAACTCCAATAAAATCTCATAAATTCTCATAAATTTCACAAAAATTAGTTCTTATAAATATTTGAAGAACAAATATGTGTGACCAAAAATCAACACATATTACAAACTATTTTTGTGATATAGAAATTAAGCTTAAACATAAATCGGTATTTTCTAAAAACTAAACTTTGAAATGAAAATCTGATTTTTCCCAAACTTGTATAAATAAAAAAACAAGATATTTAAACTCTTTTGAATAAGAGAGTGTATGAATAGAATCTAATACACATGTAAAAGATATATCTATATTTTTGACAATAAATCCAAAATAAGTTTTGTTAATTATAAAACTCTAAACACATGAAATAGAACATCAAAATAAGTTTTTCCAAATGTATGAAGCATTGATGTATATAGATGAAATCTAATATACATTAAATCATGTAAACTTTGTTTTGATTCTATCTATTCATGAAAACCATATATATATATATATATATATATATATATATATATATATATATATATATATATATATATATATATATGTGTGTGTGTGTGTGTGTGTGTATATTTGGAATCCAAAACTGATTAAACAGAAAACCAAACGTATTGAACTTGTGTGTGCGTGTGAACTTGAGCATATCAACCCTAGTCTATCTTTACACAAGATTTATACACAACTAAACTAAACACAAACTGAAGTCTTCTTGTAGAACTCTTTCTCCAAGACGACTCGATCCAAACACGATCCGAAGAGCTTTGCTCTATTCGAGTGCTGGATGTGATCTTGACGTGTGAGCTCTTGAATCTACATGTGTTAGCTCTAAAACTCTTTTGTTAAAGCTAAGCACCTACTAAGATCTTGATAGTAAATCTGAAACTATATAAACACAAGATCATTAGTAGTATAACTACATGAGTTAATCATCATCAAAACTAGAGAGATGGGCCTTTGGGCCAACAAGGCTGAAGCTTGAGCACAAGGCTGCTGAATACATATTGTGTTGAAAGAGAATACTCTTATAAACTTACTGAGTTCAAGTTTTATTATCTCTTTGAGATTTTAGCCACTTATTGGGATTTCATACTTCACTAGTGTTCTTTCAACGAGAGCAAAAAGATTCGAATATCAAGCTTTCGGTTCAGCTCGTTAACGAAGAACAAGAATCACTCTCCACCGCTACATAAAGAACCCAGTCTTAAACAAAGGAGAGATCCAATCATTCTTCCCTCTTTTGTAATCGAATTATTGATCCGCTATAATTTCTTTGCAATCAAATAAAGATTTTACATGCCTTCAATTTTTCCAAGGAAACAAAAGATGGCGACTCTGCTAGGGGCTGTTTTCTCTACCGATGAGAAGACCGTAGCGCAAACTGATTTCAAGCTTCTCGGATCAAACGTCGAATCGCTTGTTGTCAAGTTCGACTAAGAGAAATTCGAAGAGCTTCTCTCCTCGGGTTCCGTTAACCCTAAAGTCTCAAATAAGACTCGCTCTCAAGTCTTTTCGGAGACTTCTCATAGAGAAGCCCATACACTTTTTGACAAAGCAAGTGGCCCAACCTCTCTTGAGGGTCTGATAACCTCCTGTGGAGCCAATATTGCTTGCGACAACGTCTCTCAAGAGACTCGCAAAGCCAATGTCTTGGTTCATGGCCAACATAGTGGCAGAGGCCAATCTCGTCGCCAAACTCCTCCAAGGCTCAGCAAACTTAGTTTGCAGGGAGTTCGCATCAACTCCTGCGAGCCAAGCGGATTGTTGATCGTTGACGAAGACGTCGAGCTCGCCACCAGCAAGCAGAAGCTGAAGACAGTGCTATTGGCACTAAACACGTAGCTCACATTCAGCCCTGCATTTCTACGATAAAACGTGATGCTCGCGTTCATGAGCTGTGCGTTTCAGCGTCAAAACACGAAGCTCATGTTCAACCTCAAGCTGTGACAAAATGCGAGATTTATATCTCACTTCAAGAACGCGAGACCCACGTTCAGCCTAAGTTTGCACCATAACGCGACCTTCACGTTTCAATTCTAAAATACGAGAGTCGCGTTCAACAACAGATAGTGTCAAAATGCGACCTTCACGTTTCTCTTCAGAAGCGCGAGACCCGCGTTCAGCAGGAGGCTACACCAGAATGCGACCTTCGTGTTTCACTTCAGAAACACGAGGTTCACGTCCAGCCCTAAGTGGCCAAGTTTAAATGTGAACTGGGAAGCCTTCACCCCCATGTGTTTGAGGCTAGTTCTTCAGATATCCCTGCGACAGATTTGAGGGACTACTTGGCGTGAAAGAGGAGTGCTCATCAAATCGCTCCTCAATACCATTGCGAGTTGATCATCTTGGCGGTGCTCTCTGATTGTCACTGCAACTTTCAGCTGACTAAGCCATCAGTTTTAGCTGATTGTCAGAGGCTTCAAACTCAAACTCCACCAAGAGGTGATGATCTCACAAGAAGAAGTCATTCTCTGACGCTAGTACCCGAAGATGACTTCCAACATGGTGGGTCCAAACACCACACCAAGCAAGTCAATAGGGAAGCAACTTGACCTTAGTTCTGAGGAGTCGGATACTGAACATTTCTCAGACTTGAAAGAAATACTGATCGAGCTGGAAGAAATTTACCGACGTACTCAGATCCAAACCATGGCAATTACCCCAATTGACTATAATTTGCTAGCTAGAGGGATTGAAACAGATGATGATTACTCTGCCATCGTGGGATCCCATTGATCTAACTTTTATAGGAAGACAGAAGCCTTCGCATATATGGCTGATATTTCAGAAGAGATAGTAAGAAAATTTGAGGAGCAAGCTCGAGTGCAACAGGCACAGCACGAGATGCTTCAAGTCCAAGAAGAGTCTATCAATGATCTCAAGAAGATGTAGCTCTTTTGCTTAAAAAGCCGAAGAAGAAGATGAAAAGTCCGAAGACTAAAGCTTCATCCCGCAAAAGCAACAGTAAAAAGAAAGAGGATGAAAACTCTACCTATGAACACTCTGATGGCAATGAGAACAACTTTGGATATGAAAAACCTAAGACTTCTTCTTCTGAAGAACCAAAGAATTCAGAAAATAATCATGCCAAGAAGATGAACGAGCTTGAGGAATGCCTGGAGGCTATCTTAAATCGAAGCAATCTTCAAGAAATGGGGGTGGTCAGACCATACCCGGTCGAGTGGGATTCAGCACCCTATCCTCCCAGGTTCAAGGCAGTGAATCTACAATCCTTTGACGATAAATGTTTGCCGAACCAACATATGTACTACTTCAAATCCCAAATAAGGAATGTAGTATTAAACGATGCCATCATGGCTCGTTTATTCATCGGCACCTGATAAGGAAAGGAATAGGGGAGTATAATTCGCACAGATATTCAACAAAAGAGAGAAGGTTTAGAGTCAACCTTAGGTGCTTAATCACTCCGAAGTGTATTCACAATGTGTAATGTACTCCTTTCCAAATCACCATAGTAGCATAAGCTATACGGGTCGAATCCACAAGGAGAGCTCACGATGGAAGCTTTACGGTTTGATGTTGAAAAAAGACAAACGAAAGTTCTTCTTTGTTTCAAAAGAATGAAAAAGACATGGAAAAATAGGTGAAAGAATTGGTTGTGGTTTTGTACATGAAAATAAAAACGATGAAAGAGAATGAAAAGAATTTGAAAACAAGAATTGCTTTTAGGAAGAAAACTAAAGTAGAGAAAACTTGCAAAAGACTTGTAGAATGGAAAAAGCCATGACTAGCTAACCTTACTAACTTGCTAACTTACTAATCTCCGTTAGGGTGAAGCATGCCTCATGTTGATTCATCGGCAAGTGTTTGTCTTGCTTGTTGGTCAAGTTACTTTCCCCTTTGATGTGTAATACCCCGTTCCCGGAATACGTACTTATTTGCGTATTCAGATTTTCCGATCGTATTTTTTCGATTTGTTTCCTGTATTTGTTTTGCTTTATGAATTCCTTATATGATTGTTTTGTCTTGGATTTGGATTCGTGGACTCGGAGTCAGTCCCAGTCCGAACCAGGAACTCGATTATAGTATATTATTCGATTTGGTCTTTCCGGTGATTAGATTTGACCGATTTTAGTTTTAAATACCATTTTCCATTATTATATATTTTCTATGATTTTCTAGATTTTTCTGGAATTAAATTGAATTTCTTCAAAACCGGTGTCGGCCAGTGCCGCTGACCGATTCCTGGAATTTTAATTCACACACAGCTAGGAATTTCTAGATGGTCCTTTAGACTTTAATTCTTAGAATCACATTTCTTACTTAAATACTTTTTCTGAGGATTTTATGATTTTATGAAAATTCTTTCGGAGTCGGTAGGTAACTGATTCCGGGATTTTTATCTTTAAAACTATAAAGTATTTCTTAAAACGGATTTCACTATGATACTTAGTATTATATTATGGATTTTTGATATTTATTTCAGGTCGTTCCGAGATACTTGAATTTCGGACGATTCCGGTATTTTCCCGAAAGATTTCCGTATCTGCTACTGAATTCCGGGAATTCGCCACTTCCATTATTTTCAATTTTCCTTCCAAGAGAAAATCTTCTCTTTATAAATTATTTTCCTTTTTCCTTTTCCTTATTTCTTTCCTTCCTCCACAAGCCACAAGAATTCCAATTTCCCAATTTTCCCAAAATTCCATTTTCCTCCAAAATTCCACCAACTTCCACACACTTCCATTTCCTCCACCTCATCAACAAATATCTCCACCTCACCATCTCCCATCTTTTTTTATTTATTTATTCTTTTTCCTTTTTCTTTTCTTTTTCCTTTTTCTTTTTCCCTCTTCTCTCTTTCCTCTCCTGCTGCGCCCACGAGACCGCCAGCCCTCTCTCTCTCTCTGTTGGCCTCGCCGGCGGCCAGGACCGCCGCCGGCGGCCACTGGCCGGAGAAGGGGGCCAGTTTCCCCCTCTCCCTTTTCTCTCTCTCAGATCTCCCTCTCTCCCCCTCTCTTTCCTCCCTCTCTCTCCCTCACTGTTGGGGTGACCGCCGGCCACCCCTGGCCTGCGCCGGCCGCCGATGGGCCGGAGGGCCCTCGGCGTTTCCCCTCTGGCCGCACTGCCGCGGCCAGAGCCCGGCCAGAGCCCGGCCAGGGCCTGTGCCCTGGCCGTGGCCTGTTGGGGGAGGGGGCTGCTGCCCCCTCCCTGTCCTTCCCTGGGGTGGCCACCGGCCACCCCAGCCTGGCGCCCCGCCGGCGCTCCGCCGGCGGCCGCAACCCTGCCCGGCCAGGGGGCTTCCCGCCCCCTGTGCCAGAGAGAAGAGGGGGGCTGCTGCCCCCTGTTCCTCCTGCTCTCTCTCCAGCTCTCTCTCTCTCCTCTTTCTCTCTCTTCCTTCTCTCTCCTCTTCTCTCTCTTTCCTTCTCTCTCTCTCTTCCTCTCTCTTCCTCTCTCCTCTCTCTACAATTCCTCTCCCTCTCTCTCCTCAGTTTCTCTCTCTAACTCCTCCCTAGACCCTCTCTAAAACCTCCACTTTCTCTCTCTAGGGTTTCTCCCTCTAAAAATCACTCTTTCTCTCTCTAGGTTATCCCTTTCTAAAAATCACTCTTTCTCACTCTAGATTTTCTCTCTCTAGAAATCTCCCTCTAGATTCTCTCTCTAGAAATCTCCCTCTAGATTCTCTCTCTAGAAATCTCCCTCTAGATTCTCTCTCTAGAAATCCCACTTTCTCCCTCTAGACTTTCTCTCTCTAGAATTTCTCTCCCTAAACCACTCTTTCTCTCTCCTCTTCACTCTACATATTTATATCAGGTTTTGTGGCGCATCCCAAGCTTCCGTGGAGTTCGGATATTTCGGTATATTGGTGACTCAGGCGAGTGTTCTCACTCGCTACCCTCTTGCTTCTCATTCCATTGATTATGATAGTATACTCGCTCTAGTCTTCATGTATTGTATTTCATGCTTTATATCTTTTATTGCTTTATGCTATGCGTGGCCGACCCTTCGTGGTCGTTGGACTTGTTGGACTTTGGGTCATTACTTTTATGTTACCACTTGCCATACCATTACTTCAGACTAGTTAGTTGCATGCTTCCTTTTAACACATGTATATCACCTGACCATCTAGTGTGTTATCACCTGACCACTTAGCCTGCTCTATGGCAAGACCCTATTGGTATGACCTGACTTACCCAGACTATTATCAATCTTTTGACATAACTTGCCACCTGATTGTTATCAATCTCTTATATACTTGGTTGCTTATTCATTATCACCATCCTATCATGCTATCACCTTACACCCAGCATGATATACTTGACTTGTGATTATCACCTTTACGGGAACCTTACCTTATTATCCTGTATCATGATCAGTGACTTGTTTTCCTGCTTTACATGCAGTGACTTGACTATATAGTATTTATGTACTCCTGATTCCTGATTATGTCTATTTCCTGTTTTTCCCGTAAAGTGATAATTAAACTAATAACTCCTAAAAAGGACCAACTTGTATTGGGTCGGGGGAAACATGCGGATATCGATATGTGTTCGTGTTTACAGTGGCATTAGGTTGTGCACTTTATATCCGGTCTGACCTGTGGTACTCCAGGGGACCGAGGGGAGAGCTGGCTCCCTTATTCCTGTTATTATAGGGCATACATAAGTCCCTCCTGTTTAGCCTTGCGGCTGGCTTCCGTTTCCATGCAACGGAACAATCCTGGACCGTGGTCCCGGGCATGCACGGGACCCACTGTAAACATAGTTCGTTGATACCCCCGCTGTTTCCAATAACAACCTCGACTTGCTTATATATGGATGTATGTGAGTTGGCCGTACACCGAGACACATACCGAGATATATGGGCAAGACGAGTAATAATAAAGTGTCATAATAACCGGCTCTTTAAGTTGTAAGTAGAGGTATGTGGAATGGGACGCATACCAAAGCCTGCATCTTAAATAGCTATGAATCCGTGATGTGCCTTACCGTATTTGCTTTTCCCGGACTTTATATCGGATTTCATGTTTTATGAGTATTATGTCATAACTACCTGGTAGCTCGGATTGGTTTTATTCGGATTTCCTGTTTTATGATTCTCATGCCATGTCTATTCTTACCTGCTCTATCCTATCTGCCTCCTGAGTATTCCTACTTGATATATGCATTATTGTGCTCACCCTGCTTCACCACTTGGTTTTGCTTCTACACTCGCCTGGGGAGTATTATTTGACTCCCCTGGATTCTCACGTCCAGGTCTTGGAGCTAGAAGCATGTGTTCAGAGTAACGCAGCAGTAGCGTGGATCTCCAGCCGACCGTCCTGAGCCACATCCTTCCAGGCCCCCTGTGAGTCTCTCGAGTTCTCCTTTTTAAACTCGTGAGTACCTTATGCTGTTTTACTCTTGTACATCTGCTTGTATTCCCGCATTTGCGCATATTAGTGATATGATATTCATGTAATATTGTAATCACTCTGGTGATAATTCTGTAATTGTATATATGTGTTGGAATGTATAATGCACCATATGCTTCCGTACTCTGATTCTTGTCTGTACTGATGCTTAGCGTATATACGGGAGGGTAGTTCTGACCTACGTATATACGTTGCAGTGACGTCCCCGTATCCGTGGAAATCGGGGCGTTACAGGTTGGTATCAGAGCTTAGGCTCTGGACATCTTCAGTACGTCCAGAAGGCAAATCAATGGTAAAGAGATTTGCAACTGGAATACATGAGTCTTGGTTATACATTCCAACTGCAAGTGCAGAGTTATCTATTTCTTGACTATCCTTCCTTTGATTTCAAATTCCTCCTATCCTTTCCCTGTTTTGGTTTTATGTTTGGTTTTATGAAGCCTTATACTATTTTAAGATATGACTAGACTAGAGAGGTAGTGGCTGGTTCAGAAGGAAGCTATTATGTGATCTCTTCGGCCAATTCTATGAAGCTTGGTATTCTCCAGATCGATCTTGATCTGGCTATCTTTCAGAGGACAGCAGTCGGATTCTTAATTATCGGTCTTCTTTATTATGCTCAGGATTTTCGGGGTTTTCTTTATTACACAGCCACGACATCATCAGTATTCATTTATTTCACAGCCACGACATCATCAGTATTATTCAGCATTATTCTAAAGATTTATTACACAGCCACGACATCATCAGCCGGAAATGCAGAGTATGATTATTATTCAGTTGACTTGAGAGCCCTACCTATAGTGCTTCATATCTTAATTGGTATAGATTCCACCCTTGTTCCCTTTGTGTTCAATTCACCCCTTAACGAAATTGCGAGGACGCAATTTTTGTAAGGTGGGTGGATTGTAATACCCCGTTCCCGGAATACGTACTTAGTTGCGTATTCAGATTTCCGATCGTATTTTTTCGATTTGTTTCCTGTATTTGTTTTGCTTTATGAATTCCTTATATGATTGTTTGTCTTGGATTTGGATTCGTGGACTCGGAGTCAGTCCCAGTCCGAACCAGGAACTCGATTATAGTATATTATTCGATTTGGTCTTTCCGGTGATTAGATTTGACCGATTTTAGTTTTAAATACCATTTTCCATTATTATATATTTTCTATGATTTTCTAGATTTTTCTGGAATTAAATTGAATTTCTTCAAAACAGGTGTCGGCCAGTGCCGCTGACCGATTCCTGGATTTTTAATTCTCAAACAGTTAGGAATTTCATGATGGTCCTTTAGACATTATCTCTTAGAATCATATTTTCTACCTACATACTTTTTCTGAGGATTTTATGATTTTATGAAAATTCTTTCGGAGTCGGTAGGTAACTGATTCCGGGATTTTTATCTTTAAAAACTATAAAGTATTTCTTAAAACGGATTTCACTATGATACTTAGTATTATATTTTGGATTTTTGATATTTATTTCGGGTCGTTCCGAGATACTTGAATTTCGGACGATTCCGGTATTTTCCCGAAAGATTTCCGTATCTGCTACTGAATTCCGGGAATTCGCCACTTCCATTATTTTCATTTTCCTTCCAAGAGAAAATCTTCTCTTTATAAATTCTTTTCCTTTTTCCTTTTCCTTATTTCTTTCCTTCCTCCACAAGCCACAAGAATTCCAATTTCCCAATTTTCCCAAAATTCCATTTTCCTCAAAATTCCACCAACTTCCACACACTTCCATTTCCTCCACCTCATCAACAAATATCTCCACCTCACCATCTCCCATCTTTTTTATTTATTTATTCTTTTTCCTTTTTTTTTCTTTTTCCTTTTCTTTTTCCCTCTTCTCTCTTTCCTCTCCTGCTGGCGCCCACGAGACCGCCAGCCCTCTCTCTCTCTGTTGGCCTCGCCGGCGGCCAGGACCGCCGCCGGCGGCCACTGGCCGGAGAAGGGGGCCAGTTTCCCCTCTCCCTTTTCTCTCTCTCAGATCTCCCTCTCTCCCCCTCTCTTTCCTCCCTCTCTCTCCCTCACTGTTGGGGTGGCCGCCGGCCACCCTTGGCCTGCGCCGGCCGCCGATGGGCCGGAGGGCCCTCGGCGTTTCCCCTCTGGCCGCACTGCCGCGGCCAGAGCCCGGCCAGAGCCCGGCCAGGGCCTGTGGCCCTGGCCGTGGCCTGTTGGGGGAGGGGGCTGCTGCCCCCTCCCTGTCCTTCCCTGGGGTGGCCACCGGCCACCCCAGCCTGGCGCCCCGCCGGCGCTCCGCGGCGGCCGGCAACCCTGCCCGGCCAGGGGCTTCCCGCCCCCTGTGCCAGAGAGAAGAGGGGGGCTGCTGCCCCTGTTCCTCCTGCTCTCTCTCCAGCTCTCTCTCTCTCCTCTTTCTCTCTCTTTCCTTCTCTCTCCTCTTTCTCTCTCTTTCCTTCTCTCTCTCTCTTCCTCTCTCTTCCTCTCTCTCCTCTCTCTACAATTCCTCTCCCTCTCTCTCCTCAGTTTCTCTCTCTAACTCCTCCCTAGACCCTCTCTAAAACCTCCACTTTCTCTCTCTAGGGTTTCTCCCTCTAAAAATCACTCTTTCTCTCTCTAGGTTATCCCTTTCTAAAAATCACTCTTTCTCACTCTAGATTTTCTCTCTCTAGAAATCTCCCTCTAGATTCTCTCTCTAGAAATCTCCCTCTAGATTCTCTCTCTAGAAATCTCCCTCTAGATTCTCTCTCTAGAAATCCCACTTTCTCCCTCTAGACTTTCTCTCTCTAGAATTTCTCTCCCTAAACCACTCTTTCTCTCTCCTCTTCACTCTACATATTTATATCAGGTTTTGTGGCGCATCCCAAGCTTCCGTGGAGTTCGGATATTTCGGTATATTGGTGACTCAGGCGAGTGTTCTCACTCGCTACCCTCTTGCTTCTCATTCCATTGATTATGATAGTATACTCGCTCTAGTCTTCATGTATTGTATTTCATGCTTTATATCTTTTATTGCTTTATGCTATGCGTGGCCGACCCTTCGTGGTCGTTGGACTTGTTGGACTTTGGGTCATTACTTTTATGTTACCACTTGCCATACCATTACTTCAGACTAGTTAGTTGCATGCTTCCTTTTAACACATGTATATCACCTGACCATCTAGTGTGTTATCACCTGACCACTTAGCCTGCTCTATAGCAAGACCCTATTGGTATGACCTGACTTACCCAGACTATTATCAATCTTTTGACATAACTTGCCACCTGATTGTTATCAATCTCTTATATACTTGGTTGCTTATTCATTATCACCATCCTATCATGCTATCACCTTACACCCAGCATGATATACTTGACTTGTGATTATCACCTTTACGGGAACCTTACCTTATTATCCTGTATCATGATCAGTGACTTGTTTTCCTGCTTTACATGCAGTGACTTGACTATATAGTATTTATGTACTCCTGATTCCTGATTATGTCTATTTCCTGTTTTTCCCGTAAAGTGATAATTAAACTAATAACTCCTA
Organism: Agave tequilana; assembly: GCA_038442645.1. NCBI lineage: Eukaryota > Viridiplantae > Streptophyta > Magnoliopsida > Asparagales > Asparagaceae > Agave > Agave tequilana. The sequence goes on along the minus strand of JAVJIF010001179.1, from coordinate 83,013 downwards.
AAAAGGACCAACTTGTATTGGGTCGGGGGAAACATGCGGATATCGATATGTGTTCGTATTTACAGTGGCATTAGGTTGTGCACTTTATATCCGGTCTGACCTGTGGTACTCCAGGGGACCGAGGGGAGAGCTGGCTCCCTTATTCCTGTTATTATAGGGCATACATAAGTCCCTCCTGTTTAGCCTTGCGGCTGGCTTCCGTTTCCATGCAACGGAACAATCCTGGACCGTGGTCCCGGGCATGCACGGGACCCACTGTAAACATAGTTCGTTGATACCCCCGCTGTTTCCAATAACAACCTCGACTTGCTTATATATGGATGTATGTGAGTTGGCCGTACACCGAGACACATACCGAGATATATGGGCAAGACGAGTAATAATAAAGTGTCATAATAACCGGCTCTTTAAGTTGTAAGTAGAGGTATGTGGAATGGGACGCATACCAAAGCCTGCATCTTAAATAGCTATGAATCCGTGATGTGCCTTACCGTATTTGCTTTTCCCGGACTTTATATCGGATTTCATGTTTTATGAGTATTATGTCATAACTACCTGGTAGCTCGGATTGGTTTTATTCGGATTTCCTGTTTTATGATTCTCATGCCATGTCTATTCTTACCTGCTCTATCCTATCTGCCTCCTGAGTATTTCCTACTTGATATATGCATTATTGTGCTCACCCTGCTTCACCACTTGGTTTTGCTTCTACACTCGCCTGGGGAGTATTATTTGACTCCCCTGGATTCTCACGTCCAGGTCTTGGAGCTAGAAGCATGTGTTCAGAGTAACGCAGCAGTAGCGTGGATCTCCAGCCGACCGTCCTGAGCCACATCCTTCCAGGCCCCCTGTGAGTCTCTCGAGTTCTCCTTTTTAAACTCGTGAGTACCTTATGCTGTTTTACTCTTGTACATCTGCTTGTATTCCCGCATTTGCGCATATTAGTGATATGATATTCATGTAATATTGTAATCACTCTGGTGATAATTCTGTAATTGTATATATGTGTTGGAATGTATAATGCACCATATGCTTCCGTACTCTGATTCTTGTCTGTACTGATGCTTAGCGTATATACGGGAGGGTAGTTCTGACCTACGTATATACGTTGCAGTGACGTCCCCGTATCCGTGAAAATCGGGGCGTTACAGGTTGGTATCAGAGCTTAGGCTCTGGACATCTTCAGTACGTCCAGAAGGCAAATCAATGGTAAAGAGATTTGCAACTGGAATACATGAGTCTTGGTTATACATTCCAACTGCAAGTGCAGAGTTATCTATTTCTTGACTATCCTTCCTTTGATTTCAAATTCCTCCTATCCTTTCCCTGTTTTGGTTTTATGTTTTGGTTTTATGAAGCCTTATACTATTTTAAGATATGACTAGACTAGAGAGGTAGTGGCTGGTTCAGAAGGAAGCTATTATGTGATCTCTTCGGCCAATTCTATGAAGCTTGGTATTCTCCAGATCGATCTTGATCTGGCTATCTTTCAGAGGACAGCAGTCGGATTCTTAATTATCGGTCTTCTTTATTATGCTCAGGATTTTCGGGGTTTTCTTTATTACACAGCCACGACATCATCAGTATTCATTTATTTCACAGCCACGACATCATCAGTATTATTCAGCATTATTCTAAAGATTTATTACACAGCCACGACATCATCAGCCGGAAATGCAGAGTATGATTATTATTCAGTTGACTTGAGAGCCCTACCTATAGTGCTTCATATCTTAATTGGTATAGATTCCACCCTTGTTCCCTTTGTGTTCAATTCACCCCTTAACGAAATTGCGAGGACGCAATTTTTTGTAAGGTGGGTGGATTGTAATACCCCGTTCCCGGAATACGTACTTAGTTGCGTATTCAGATTTTCCGATCGTATTTTTTCGATTTGTTTCCTGTATTTGTTTTGCTTTATGAATTCCTTATATGATTGTTTTGTCTTGGATTTGGATTCGTGGACTCGGAGTCAGTCCCAGTCCGAACCAGGAACTCGATTATAGTATATTATTCGATTTGGTCTTTCCGGTGATTAGATTTGACCGATTTTAGTTTTAAATACCATTTTCCATTATTATATATTTTCTATGATTTTCTAGATTTTTCTGGAATTAAATTGAATTTCTTCAAAACAGGTGTCGGCCAGTGCCGCTGACCGATTCCTGGATTTTTAATTCTCAAACAGTTAGGAATTTCATGATGGTCCTTTAGACATTATCTCTTAGAATCATATTTTCTACCTACATACTTTTTCTGAGGATTTTATGATTTTATGAAAATTCTTTCGGAGTCGGTAGGTAACTGATTCGGGATTTTTATCTTTAAAACTATAAAGTATTTCTTAAAACGGATTTCACTATGATACTTAGTATTTATTTTGGATTTTTGATATTTATTTCGGGTCGTTCCGAGATACTTGAATTTCGGACGATTCCGGTATTTTCCCGAAAGATTTCCGTATCTGCTACTGAATTCCGGGAATTCGCCACTTCCATTATTTTCAATTTTCCTTCCAAGAGAAAATCTTCTCTTTATAAATTCTTTTCCTTTTTCCTTTTCCTTATTTCTTTCCTTCCTCCACAAGCCACAAGAATTCCAATTTCCCAATTTTCCCAAAATTCCATTTTCCTCCAAAATTCCACCAACTTCCACACACTTCCATTTCCTCCACCTCATCAACAAATATCTCCACCTCACCATCTCCCATCTTTTTTATTTATTTATTCTTTTTCCTTTTTCTTTTCTTTTTCCTTTTTCTTTTTCCCTCTTCTCTCTTTCCTCTCCTGCTGGCGCCCACGAGACCGCCAGCCCTCTCTCTCTCTGTTGGCCTCGCCGGCGGCCAGGACCGCCGCCGGCGGCCACTGGCCGGAGAAGGGGCCAGTTTCCCCCTCTCCCTTTTCTCTCTCTCAGATCTCCCTCTCTCCCCCTCTCTTTCCTCCCTCTCTCTCCCTCACTGTTGGGGTGGCCGCCGGCCACCCTTGGCCTGCGCCGGCCGCCGGCCACCCTTGGCCTGCGCCGGCCGCCGATGGGCCGGAGGGCCCTCGGCGTTTCCCCTCTGGCCGCACTGCCGCGGCCAGAGCCCGGCCAGAGCCCGGCCAGGGCCTGTGGCCCTGGCCGTGGCCTGTTGGGGGAGGGGCTGCTGCCCCCTCCCTGTCCTTCCCTGGGGTGGCCACCGGCCACCCCAGCCTGGCGCCCCGCCGGCGCTCCGCCGGCGGCCGGCAACCCTGCCCGGCCAGGGGGCTTCCCGCCCCCTGTGCCAGAGAGAAGAGGGGGGCTGCTGCCCCTGTTCCTCCTGCTCTCTCTCCAGCTCTCTCTCTCTCCTCTTTCTCTCTCTTTCCTTCTCTCTCCTCTTTCTCTCTCTTTCCTTCTCTCTCTCTCTTCCTCTCTCTTCCTCTCTCTCCTCTCTCTACAATTCCTCTCCCTCTCTCTCCTCAGTTTCTCTCTCTAACTCCTCCCTAGACCCTCTCTAAAACCTCCACTTTCTCTCTCTAGGGTTTCTCCCTCTAAAAATCACTCTTTCTCTCTCTAGGTTATCCCTTTCTAAAAATCACTCTTTCTCACTCTAGATTTTCTCTCTCTAGAAATCTCCCTCTAGATTCTCTCTCTAGAAATCTCCCTCTAGATTCTCTCTCTAGAAATCTCCCTCTAGATTCTCTCTCTAGAAATCCCACTTTCTCCCTCTAGACTTTCTCTCTCTAGAATTTCTCTCCCTAAACCACTCTTTCTCTCTCCTCTTCACTCTACATATTTATATCAGGTTTTGTGGCGCATCCCAAGCTTCCGTGGAGTTCGGATATTTCGGTATATTGGTGACTCAGGCGAGTGTTCTCACTCGCTACCCTCTTGCTTCTCATTCCATTGATTATGATAGTATACTCGCTCTAGTCTTCATGTATTGTATTTCATGCTTTATATCTTTTATTGCTTTATGCTATGCGTGGCCGACCCTTCGTGGTCGTTGGACTTGTTGGACTTTGGGTCATTACTTTTATGTTACCACTTGCCATACCATTACTTCAGACTAGTTAGTTGCATGCTTCCTTTTAACACATGTATATCACCTGACCATCTAGTGTGTTATCACCTGACCACTTAGCCTGCTCTATAGCAAGACCCTATTGGTATGACCTGACTTACCCAGACTATTATCAATCTTTTGACATAACTTGCCACCTGATTGTTATCAATCTCTTATATACTTGGTTGCTTATTCATTATCACCATCCTATCATGCTATCACCTTACACCCAGCATGATATACTTGACTTGTGATTATCACCTTTACGGGAACCTTACCTTATTATCCTGTATCATGATCAGTGACTTGTTTTCCTGCTTTACATGCAGTGACTTGACTATATAGTATTTATGTACTCCTGATTCCTGATTATGTCTATTTCCTGTTTTTCCCGTAAAGTGATAATTAAACTAATAACTCCTAAAAAGGACCAACTTGTATTGGGTCGGGGGAAACATGCGGATATCGATATGTGTTCGTGTTTACAGTGGCATTAGGTTGTGCACTTTATATCCGGTCTGACCTGTGGTACTCCAGGGGACCGAGGGGAGAGCTGGCTCCCTTATTCCTGTTATTATAGGGCATACATAAGTCCCTCCTGTTTAGCCTTGCGGCTGGCTTCCGTTTCCATGCAACGGAACAATCCTGGACCGTGGTCCCGGGCATGCACGGGACCCACTGTAAACATAGTTCGTTGATACCCCCGCTGTTTCCAATAACAACCTCGACTTGCTTATATATGGATGTATGTGAGTTGGCCGTACACCGAGACACATACCGAGATATATGGGCAAGACGAGTAATAATAAAGTGTCATAATAACCGGCTCTTTAAGTTGTAAGTAGAGGTATGTGGAATGGGACGCATACCAAAGCCTGCATCTTAAGTAGCTATGAATCCGTGATGTGCCTTACCGTATTTGCTTTTCCCGGACTTTATATCGGATTTCATGTTTTATGAGTATTATGTCATAACTACCTTGTAGCTCGGATTGGTTTTATTCGGATTTCCTGTTTTATGATTCTCATGCCATGTCTATTCTTACCTGCTCTATCCTATCTGCCTCCTGAGTATTTCCTACTTGATATATGCATTATTGTGCTCACCCTGCTTCACCACTTGGTTTTGCTTCTACACTCGCCTGGGGAGTATTATTTGACTCCCCTGGATTCTCACGTCCAGGTCTTGGAGCTAGAAGCATGTGTTCAGAGTAACGCAGCAGTAGCGTGGATCTCCAGCCGACCGTCCTGAGCCACATCCTTCCAGGCCCCCTGTGAGTCTCTCGAGTTCTCCTTTTTAAACTCGTGAGTACCTTATGCTGTTTTACTCTTGTACATCTGCTTGTATTCCCGCATTTGCGCATATTAGTGATATGATATTCATGTAATATTGTAATCACTCTGGTGATAATTCTGTAATTGTATATATGTGTTGGAATGTATAATGCACCATATGCTTCCGTACTCTGATTCTTGTCTGTACTGATGCTTAGCGTATATACGGGAGGGTAGTTCTGACCTACGTATATACGTTGCAGTGACGTCCCCGTATCCGTGGAAATCGGGGCGTTACAGGTTGGTATCAGAGCTTAGGCTCTGGACATCTTCAGTACGTCCAGAAGGCAAATCAATGGTAAAGAGATTTGCAACTGGAATACATGAGTCTTGGTTATACATTCCAACTGCAAGTGCAGAGTTATCTATTTCTTGACTATCCTTCCTTTGATTTCAAATTCCTCCTATCCTTTCCCTGTTTTGGTTTTATGTTTTGGTTTTATGAAGCCTTATACTATTTTAAGATATGACTAGACTAGAGAGGTAGTGGCTGGTTCAGAAGGAAGCTATTATGTGATCTCTTCGGCCAATTCTATGAAGCTTGGTATTCTCCAGATCGATCTTGATCTGGCTATCTTTCAGAGGACAGCAGTCGGATTCTTAATTATCGGTCTTCTTTATTATGCTCAGGATTTTCGGGGTTTTCTTTATTACACAGCCACGACATCATCAGTATTCATTATTTCACAGCCACGACATCATCAGTATTATTCAGCATTATTCTAAAGATTTATTACACAGCCACGACATCATCAGCCGGAAATGCAGAGTATGATTATTATTCAGTTGACTTGAGAGCCCTACCTATAGTGCTTCATATCTTAATTGGTATAGATTCCACCCTTGTTCCCTTTGTGTTCAATTCACCCCTTAACGAAATTGCGAGGACGCAATTTTTGTAAGGTGGGTGGATTGTAATACCCCGTTCCCGGAATACGTACTTAGTTGCGTATTCAGATTTTCCGATCGTATTTTTTCGATTTGTTTCCTGTATTTGTTTTGCTTTATGAATTCCTTATATGATTGTTTTGTCTTGGATTTGGATTCGTGGACTCGGAGTCAGTCCCAGTCCGAACCAGGAACTCGATTATAGTATATTATTCGATTTGGTCTTTCCGGTGATTAGATTTGACCGATTTTAGTTTTAAATACCATTTTCCATTATTATATATTTTCTATGATTTTCTAGATTTTTCTGGAATTAAATTGAATTTCTTCAAAACAGGTGTCGGCCAGTGCCGCTGACCGATTCCTGGATTTTTAATTCTCAAACAGTTAGGAATTTCATGATGGTCCTTTAGACATTATCTCTTAGAATCATATTTTCTACCTACATACTTTTTCTGAGGATTTTATGATTTTATGAAAATTCTTTCGGAGTCGGTAGGTAACTGATTCCGGGATTTTTATCTTTAAAACTATAAAGTATTTCTTAAAACGGATTTCACTATGATACTTAGTATTATATTTTGGATTTTTGATATTTATTTCGGGTCGTTCCGAGATACTTGAATTTCGGACGATTCCGGTATTTTCCCGAAAGATTTCCGTATCTGCTACTGAATTCCGGGAATTCGCCACTTCCATTATTTTCAATTTCCTTCCAAGAGAAAATCTTCTCTTTATAAATTCTTTTCCTTTTTCCTTTTCCTTATTTCTTTCCTTCCTCCACAAGCCACAAGAATTCCAATTTCCCAATTTTCCCAAAATTCCATTTTCCTCCAAAATTCCACCAACTTCCACACACTTCCATTTCCTCCACCTCATCAACAAATATCTCCACCTCACCATCTCCCATCTTTTTTATTTATTTATTCTTTTTCCTTTTTCTTTTCTTTTTCCTTTTTCTTTTTCCCTCTTCTCTCTTTCCTCTCCTGCTGGCGCCCACGAGACCGCCAGCCCTCTCTCTCTCTCTGTTGGCCTCGCCGGCGGCCAGGACCGCCGCCGGCGCCACTGGCCGGAGAAGGGGGCCAGTTTCCCCCTCTCCCTTTTCTCTCTCTCAGATCTCCCTCTCTCCCCCTCTCTTTCCTCCCTCTCTCTCCCTCACTGTTGGGGTGGCCGCCGGCCACCCCTGGCCTGCGCCGGCCGCCGATGGGCCGGAGGGCCCTCGGCGTTTCCCCTCTGGCCGCACTGCCGCGGCCAGAGCCCGGCCAGAGCCCGGCCAGGGCCTGTGGCCCTGGCCGTGGCCTGTTGGGGGAGGGGGCTGCTGCCCCCTCCCTGTCCTTCCCTGGGGTGGCCACCGGCCACCCCAGCCTGGCGCCCCGCCGGCGCTCCGCCGGCGGCCGGCAACCCTGCCCGGCCAGGGGGCTTCCCGCCCCCTGTGCCAGAGAGAAGAGGGGGGCTGCTGCCCCCTGTTCCTCCTGCTCTCTCTCCAGCTCTCTCTCTCTCCTCTTTCTCTCTCTTTCCTTCTCTCTCCTCTTTCTCTCTCTTTCCTTCTCTCTCTCTCTTCCTCTCTCTTCCTCTCTCTCCTCTCTCTACAATTCCTCTCCCTCTCTCTCCTCAGTTTCTCTCTCTAACTCCTCCCTAGACCCTCTCTAAAACCTCCACTTTCTCTCTCTAGGGTTTCTCCCTCTAAAAATCACTCTTTCTCTCTCTAGGTTATCCCTTTCTAAAAATCACTCTTTCTCACTCTAGATTTTCTCTCTCTAGAAATCTCCCTCTAGATTCTCTCTCTAGAAATCTCCCTCTAGATTCTCTCTCTAGAAATCTCCCTCTAGATTCTCTCTCTAGAAATCCCACTTTCTCCCTCTAGACTTTCTCTCTCTAGAATTTCTCTCCCTAAACCACTCTTTCTCTCTCCTCTTCACTCTACATATTTATATCAGGTTTTGTGGCGCATCCCAAGCTTCCGTGGAGTTCGGATATTTCGGTATATTGGTGACTCAGGCGAGTGTTCTCACTCGCTACCCTCTTGCTTCTCATTCCATTGATTATGATAGTATACTCGCTCTAGTCTTCATGTATTATATTTCATGCTTTATATCTTTTATTGCTTTATGCTATGCGTGGCCGACCCTTCGTGGTCGTTGGACTTGTTGGACTTTGGGTCATTACTTTTATGTTACCACTTGCCATACCATTACTTCAGACTAGTTAGTTGCATGCTTCCTTTTAACACATGTATATCACCTGACCATCTAGTGTGTTATCACCTGACCACTTAGCCTGCTCTATGGCAAGACCCTATTGGTATGACCTGACTTACCCAGACTATTATCAATCTTTTGACATAACTTGCCACCTGATTGTTATCAATCTCTTATATACTTGGTTGCTTATTCATTATCACCATCCTATCATGCTATCACCTTACACCCAGCATGATATACTTGACTTGTGATTATCACCTTTACGGGAACCTTACCTTATTATCCTGTATCATGATCAGTGACTTGTTTTCCTGCTTTACATGCAGTGACTTGACTATATAGTATTTATGTACTCCAGATTCCTGATTATGTCTATTTCCTGTTTTTCCCGTAAAGTGATAATTAAACTAATAACTCCTAAAAAGGACCAACTTGTATTGGGTCGGGGGAAACATGCGGATATCGATATGTGTTCGTGTTTACAGTGGCATTAGGTTGTGCACTTTATATCCGGTCTGACCTGTGGTACTCCAGGGGACCGAGGGGAGAGCTGGCTCCCTTATTCCTGTTATTATAGGGCATACATAAGTCCTCCTGTTTAGCCTTGCGGCTGGCTTCCGTTTCCATGCAACGGAACAATCCTGGACCGTGGTCCCGGGCATGCACGGGACCCACTGTAAACATAGTTCGTTGATACCCCCGCTGTTTCCAATAACAACCTCGACTTGCTTATATATGGATGTATGTGAGTTGGCCGTACACCGAGACACATACCGAGATATATGGGCAAGACGAGTAATAATAAAGTGTCATAATAACCGGCTCTTTAAGTTGTAAGTAGAGGTATGTGGAATGGGACGCATACCAAAGCCTGCATCTTAAATAGCTATGAATCCGTGATGTGCCCTACCGTATTTGCTTTTCCCGGACTTTATATCGGATTTCATGTTTTATGAGTATTATGTCATAACTACCTGGTAGCTCGGATTGGTTTTATTCGGATTTCCTGTTTTATGATTCTCATGCCATGTCTATTCTTACCTGCTCTATCCTATCTGCCTCCTGAGTATTTCCTACTTGATATATGCATTATTGTGCTCACCCTGCTTCACCACTTGGTTTTGCTTCTACACTCGCCTGGGGAGTATTATTTGACTCCCCTGGATTCTCACGTCCAGGTCTTGGAGCTAGAAGCATGTGTTCAGAGTAACGCAGCAGTAGCGTGGATCTCCAGCCGACCGTCCTGAGCCACATCCTTCCAGGCCCCCTGTGAGTCTCTCGAGTTCTCCTTTTTAAACTCGTGAGTACCTTATGCTGTTTTACTCTTGTACATCTGCTTGTATTCCCGCATTTGCGCATATTAGTGATATGATATTCATGTAATATTGTAATCACTCTGGTGATAATTCTGTAATTGTATATATGTGTTGGAATGTATAATGCACCATATGCTTCCGTACTCTGATTCTTGTCTGTACTGATGCTTAGCGTATATACGGGAGGGTAGTTCTGACCTACGTATATACGTTGCAGTGACGTCCCCGTATCCGTGGAAATCGGGGCGTTACATGATGGATGGGTGATCATCTTGGACTTGTCTTGTAGCCTCATTGATTTCATCGGCTCTCAAGATAGAATTTCATGGTGGAATCGGGGAGTGTCACTCAAGGGATGCTAAGGAAGAAGATACAAAATTCATTAGACATTCAAGGCCATACAACAAGTTAGCATTGAAGTAAGAAAGTTGTACAACAAATAGCATATGTTTGGTGTTCCATCTCCATGTTCCATCAAGGCACTTGTTCTAAGACAAGGCTCTAAATGAGGCACACATGAATCATATGGAGAATTACAACAAGAGATTGCCAAGAATGAAAGTAACCCATCGGGGATGAAAAAGACTCAACATTTGCAAGATTAAGAATTAGCATTCACGCAAGAGTTAGAAGTTAGCAAGATTAGTTGTTAGCTAGTCATGTTAGAAGAAGTTAGCTATCCATTACAATAAAGAGAAAACAACAAGACATCATGCTATGAAAGTAAAGCTTGAAGGAAATAAAGCAAGAAATGAAAAGCACTAGAAATTGCAATAGAAGAGAAAGTAGATTGGATTAATCCTTGCTTTGCTTCAAGTTGTCACCCCTTGATTACAAGCTTTCACTCTCTCACTATCTCTCTCTTGCAGAATTTCTAGGAGGAAGAAGAAGACTAAGAGCAATAAAACCTAGAGAAAAACTAAAAATTACAAGCTCTTTCCTCTATTCTCTCCTCTCTCCTTTGCACTGGCCCTGATGGTCTATTTATAGGCCTCAGGAGAAGAAGGCTCCAGAATCAGACAGCTGGGGATCAATCGCTGGCTCAACGGCCAGATAACTGCCGCGGATCCGCGGCCAGAGCTGCGTTTCCGCGGCAGAATCTTGGCCGTTGCGCCAACAATTTCTGTTGCGAGTTTGTTGCAGGTTGTTGGCCACGTGGATCTTCTAGAATGCTGACTGGATGCGTGGGTGATTCCAGATCCTGGGCTCAACTCTTGGGCTTCTTTTTGGGCTTTGAATTAATCCCCTTTATTCTTGATAATTGCATGGATTTGTGGGCCTCTCTCCATTAAAATATGGACCTGCAAAAATAGAGAGAAAAAGAGTAAAAAATCAATTTTTATTGATATAATGCATAGTATAGAGGTGGAAGATGATAAAAAAATGAACTATAATCAGCACCCTCAAGGAGGATGCCTTTGAATGGTTCATGAAGCTTTCTGCCAGCTCTATCAAGAAATTGGCCGACCACGAGAAGCGCTTCCTGGCGCAATTCTTTGAAGATGACATCAAAGTATTCGTGCCAACTCTCCTTGCTACAAAGCAAAAGAAAGGAGAGCCAATTAAAGCGTTTGTGGAAAGATTTCGGAGTATGGCGCTCTGATGTCCAAGTGGCATGTCAAGTCTATACTAATGAGACTTATCACCACAACTTGCAAACCACACTCCTAACTCAAATAGGAGTAACTTAAAGTCGCACCTGAAAGCAACTAGTCTTACAAGGTGAATGGGCAGAAGATATAGTTGCAAGAATAAGCCAGGAAGATTACAAGAGCACATAACATTGAATCTACTGCGCAACGAGATGATCCGACTTCATGACTGTTACGTTTAACAGTTACCTCTGAACAGTCTAAATCATTCCATCGGTATTCGTCATTCCCATAAAATAAAAACCCTTTGGAAGTACATCATGTACTACTTCAAATAAAGAAGTACAATCCCTAATCAAGTTCAAAAGTATACCTCTGATCAAAGAAGTACTCACAGGGAATGACAATTTCCCTGTAAGTTTCTCATGGAGTTTATACTTCTTTAATCTCAAGCAAGATTTTAGAAGTTATCTGTGAAACAACAATCAGACGCCTCCGACATCTAAGAATAGAGGAAAAGTTAGCTTTTAAGCCCAATGGAAGATCCTTGACAACTCATCATGCTGAGGGGAATATCATGGCTAGCTCAACTCAAGCAATAGTTGGTGAAGCCATATTTAATCTGTTGATAACTTAGGGTTTGCTAAAAATCCTAAGGGACTTGATCCCGCCTTTCCCTCCAAAATTCCTTACCAATTTTCTTCCATGGAATGGTAGGATCACAAAAATCTATAATTGTTTCCCAGCGAAATGATTGCAGATCGAACCTATCACGTTAACATTATACCTCTGACAGTAAAATTTTCATATCCGAGCCCCACTTATCGTTCTCTCCCATGAAACGATAAGTTCACTTAAAGTACTGTATGTTCAAAATCACACCTTTAACAGTAAACGAACCCTTGTCAAGTTAACATCACACCTCTGACAAGTCATTTCCTAATCTTTAGTGGAGTCCGTCAAGTTAACACTAATCCTCTGACGATAAAACTTCAATAGATTCTCAACAGGTCTAATATTCTCTTGTCATTCTCCTCAATAGAATGATAGGTCCACTTAAATTACTTAAATCACAAAGTCCCATTACTATTATGTTAAACATTACACCTCTAACAGTAAATCTTCATTCCCTAGGGAAATCAATATTTGTCACGTTAATAGTTATCTTTGACAACTTATTCCCTAAATCCCCACCAAAATTCTCTATCAATTTTCTTCCATGGAATAGTAGATCCACAAAAAGCTGTACTCACTTCCTCAATGAAATGAATTATAGATCAAACCTATCATGTTAACATTACACTTCTGACAGTAAGAATTTGATGTATCCCCAGTGGATAAAATCTCAACTTGTCATTCTCCTCAATAGAATGATAGGTCCACCAAACTTGCTAAATCGCAAGATAAATCCTGGTCATGTTAACATTGTTGGCCCAAAGGCCTATCACCCTAGTTTTGATGATGATCAACTTATGAAGTTATGATTACTAATGATCTTGTGTTTAATTAGTGGCAGATTCATTATCAAGATCTTAGTAGGTGTGGAGCTTCAACAAAGAATTTAAAGACAAGTTGGAAGCTAGCACCGGTTGATTCACGAGCCTATGCATCAAGAACACATCTAGAGATGAGCTCGGTGGATTGCATTTGGACCAAGTCAAGAAGATGAGAAGCCTTCAAGTGAAGACTTCAAGAAGATGAAGACTTGTGTCTAGGTATAAGATTTTGCTTTGTTTTAGTTAAAAATGTAAAGGATAGATAGTTGGTGGATTGCTCAAGTCTATATCACACACACACTCTTGATAGAATTGCTTTCATAAAGATTTTTATTTTTAGTAAAAGATTTTTGTTTGTGACAATATATATATAGTTGGTTTTTGGTATTTCTATCATGCATATCCTTTAACCAAAACCATGTTTTATGCTAAATGTCAAAAACATAGATATTTCATTATGATTGTGTAGTGGATCATATCCATACACATTATGCTTTAGAATGAACTCAAATATCTTGTTTTTGTATTTGATGAAGATTTGGAAAAACTAGTTTTTGAAAAACATGTTCTGGAAAAACAGTCTTTATATTTGAGCCAATATTTCCATATTACATAAATAGTTCAAATCTATTATAACATGCCTTGATTTTGTGCAAGCATGTTTGTGTATCATTGTATAACATTGAAACTATTTTTGTAGATTTATTGAGAATTTATGGGATTTTTATTAAGTTAAAAGACCTATTTTCAAATCCCTTTTATGAGCAGATCTGGGACTGGCTGACAGGACAAAACGGTCGACCGGACGGTCGACCGCAGCTAGGTCGGGTCGACCGTACGGTCGACCGGACGTGCACAGCCTTGTGCACGTTGTCAGCTCAGTGGTCCGGTCGACCGGACGGTCGACCGCTGCAGAGAGTTCAGCTCTCTGGATTTCTGGGTCGACCGAGCGGTCGACCGGAGGCTCCAACGGTCGGATTCTTGACCGTTGGCGGTCGACCGGCCGGTCTACCGGCAGCTCTGACAGACCCCAACGGTCATATTTTTCTGGCCTCTATAAAAGGGGGTTTTGTCATTGTTTGAAGCCAAGATTTTAGGAGAGCTTTGGTCCAGTTTTTCCCATCCTTTTAACAGAGTTTTCTCCACATATTTGAGTGCAAATACTTCCAATCAAAAGGGAAGAATTTATCAAGAGTAATTTAAAGTGTGATTCTTTGAGTTTTTCCTCCACCTTTCTAATCCTTGATTTTCTCACACCACACTTGAGCATCCATTGTTATATCTATCCTATAGGAGAGTGTTGTAGTGAGAGTTTGTAATTGGTGATCAAAGTATTGTAGATCACCAAAGATTTCATCCTTGTACTTTGAGGAGATGGGCAAGTGTGCTCGTGGTGGTTTGGAGTTCGGTTGTGAACTCGTTGGTTCGAGGTGCGGCCTCGGCAAGCTTGTGGGAGCTTGCGTGTGTACGGGACTTGGGAGTCCGAGGGATTGTAGGTGTTGCGGCACCGAGGAGAGATCCATTGGGATCTTGCATAGTGGAAATCCTTCGTGTGTCGAAGGCGGGGATGTAGAGCAAGTGTGCTCGAACCTCGAAACAAACCCTTTGTGTTTGCGATTGCTTACTCTATCTCTCTCTCTCTCTCTCTCTCTTTGTCTCTTTTATATCTTGCATTCAATAATTGTCTTTATCATTTACATGCTTGATATATTCCCTTGTGCTCATAATTGCTATACTTGCTTGGGATTGTTGTTAACACTAGTATTCAACCAAGAGAGCCAACGCGGCACCTCAACCCATTCAAGGGGAATCTAGAGGAGCTTGTCCAGAGCCCTGCAAAGTGAATTCGGCAACACTTTTGTGTTATACATAAGTGTTTAATTAAAAGAAGTTTTATTTGGTCATCTTAGTTTTAATTCCGCATCATTTGTTCATAAGTGACCATTAGATTAGCCATCACCTATTCACCCCCCCCTCTAGGTGATATTTCAATTGGTATCAGAGCTTGGTACTCTGATTTGGGTCTAACAACCTAGAGTAAAAGATCCTCATTTTAGGCTAATCACAAGATTTGTACACACACCATGGACTTCATGTCACTACCCACCTTTGACATCCTTAACATCAACATTTGGAAGGTTAAGATGTCATTGTACCTCAAGGCCTTAGGCATTCATGTATATCTTGCTACTACTAATGATTCATATTTTAATAATAGCAAGTACTTTGAGGCTAATGCAAAAGCCCTTCATGCTATCAAGTCAACCCTAAATGATGATTATTTATCTAGGGTTTCTAATGTTGAATCGGCTTTTGTAGTATGGAACATCATCACCTCCCTCGGCGAAAAAGATCTATACTATGCGGGGAGCGATTCGGATGTTGGAAGCGACACCTCCAACAAGTGCTACATGGTCCAAGGGGATAACCCCCTTGAGGTAACTTCCGAATCCGAGGAAGATGATATTATGTCATATGATGAGCTCAATTTATCTTGCCAATTATTGCTTGAGAAATATGACATGAAAAAGAAAGAAAATAAAAATTTGAAAAAGGACATTGCTTGCATGCATAAAGAACATGACTCATTTAGAGATAACATTGCATGCTTAGAAAAAGATAACAAAAGTTTGAAAAAGAAATTTGATTGCATGCATGTAGAAAATGATTCTTTTAGAAATAAACTTGCATGTTTAGAAAAAGAAAATAAAGACTTGAAAAATGAAAATGTTTCCTTGCTTTCAAAATTGAATGATCTTTGTGAAGGGAACAATATTTTGAAAAATGATATTGCTATGGTGGAACAACAAAAAGAAAGTATTTTACAAGAAAATAAATCTTTAAAAAGAAAATTTGTTGAAAAAGAAAAGGATAATGTTTTTCAAAAGAAAAAGAAAAATGATTCTTTATCTCACCATGCTTTACATGCCACAACTAATGAGATTAAGAATTTGAAAAATAAAATGGATGGTTTGAGTTCAACTTTGAACTCTTGTGCTTTTAATCATTCTAGGTTGGAGTCAATGTTTTCAAAGAAACAAACTCCACACATTCATGCACATCATAACCATGCATTTGCTTATGTTGCACAATATGATCACACTCCTACACATAAGCATACTAAGGTGTACACATGTACATATTGTGGCCGCAAAGGCCATTTAGCAAAATATTGTTTTGATAAGAAACCTCATTTATATTTTGCTAAGTATAAAAGATTTTGGGATCCTTGCAATAAAGCTAACCCCAAAGGACCCAAGAAAGTATGGGTACCAAAACCCCCACCTTTTGATTTTGATGTAGGTGAGGGCTCTCACAAAACGTGAGAGGATTGGTGCCTTGATAGCGGATGCAATGGACATGATGGACAAACTTTTAGATGCATTGCTATCAAGGAAATTTTGGTGGGAAAGACCACCATGCTTGGAGCTTTGGAGTTGGTAACAACCTCTAAACTCCTACTTTTATGTACATGCTTTTAATTTCATATGTCATATAGCATGTTCATGATTTTATTTGATTTGTGCTTCATGTGATATTTACATGCTTAGATGTAGAATGTATCAAACTTACTTTTATACATATATAAATAGTGAACTACAATTGACTCATATATATTTTGAACTTCATGCTCACTTGTATCCACTTTATGCATATGTATAATCTAGTTTTGATGATTCTCCTTCATACATGTTTTTGCCTATTTTAGTAATTTACTTCATGTATATGCATTTTTAATTCAAATCTAATAAATATACATGTATACCCGTGAGTCTCTTGCTTCCATGCAAACATCTTTAATAGACTCTTTTATATTTGGGATATGTATGCGTATTGTGAGATTTGTATAATTCATACATATACCATGAAGATTGTAATTCTTATGAAAAATGATTTTGAGTTGATTTGTTGTGATAAAAATGATTTTTATGTGTTGTTCAATAAAAATTTTAATCATATTTGATTTGAGCTTCATTGACGATTTTCATGAAGATACCATTTACATAACTTTTGATCACTCACCTTTTAAGAAAATAGATAATATTGAGCTTTATGGAATATGAGTGCTTGAACTTTTATGTATTTAGTATTATTCATGGAAAACATTTGACTTTGTATTTTTGAAGGATCTTTAACTAGTTTGTCAAAAATCCATTTAAACTAGTTATCTATTCTTCAAATTGATTCACATGATCCTATTTTTAATCATATGGATAAATTCTTTTGTATTCTCAAAATTTATTTGATACTTCATGATTTGAATATTAGTTTAAATGTTAGTATTTGTCAACACTTGGATTTATACTTGTACACATTATAGATCACAAATAAATCTATATATGATTGGGTTTGAATGCTTATTTGTGCCCATTAGGTGTGCTAGTATAGCCTAAGTTTTGATGATTATTACATTTTAAACTTGTATTCCCATTTTGGATTTATGCTATGATCATGTGCTTTCATTTCATGTATATGTTTGTCTTGCCCAAAACATTAAGATATACATGGATACCTCTTGAGTCATTTGCCTTTAATGCAAATCTATTTATATGGACTCAATTGTGCTTAAGAGATATGTATGTATACTTATTGTGTTGTCAAAACAGACTTATATCTTGAAATATAATTTTTTTTTCAATAAAAAAATGTGTGATGATTTAAAGGAATATTGAGATTTATTGATATTTCTTTTTGCTTTATTCCTTACTTGAAGGATTTCGTACTAGTTTTAAAACATTTTCATATTAACTAGTGAAATCTCTTCATTTGGTAGAGTTTTTCAAACTAAGCTTATTTTCAAATCTATTTTTGAAAACCCCTACAATCAATGGGAGGATGGATGGGCGATTATGCCTTGTATGCTTCATTGAAAATTTTTACCTTGTGCATATGAAGGGTGGTAGGTTATGAGATATACACTTGTTATGTCAATTGGTATCATTGGATATTTTCATTTGGTATCAATATGATTCTTGTTGTATATACTCATATTTTGCTTTCCTATATATATGTATGTATCACTTTCCATTGATATAATTCCTTCATACATATATATGATTTGTTGTGTGCTTAAGCTAAAATTGATTTACATATTTAAAGCACAATAGTTGTTAATGCTAAGCTTACTTCAAATCTTATTTATTTTCAAGCTTATGCATTGTATTTCAAAATGGTATCAAAATTCAAAATTTGATTGTTCTACATTTGGTACCTTAAAAGAAAATTGTGTATTTTAAGATATTTCAAAATTTTGTTTTCATAAGAAAAGTTCAAAATTTTTAATTTGTATTGCCTATATGCAAGGAGAGCTTAACATCTCTTCTACATATAGATTCATGTTGAGTATATTATAAATTGAAGAGCTTGACAACTCTTCTTTATATGATATACGTGTGTAGGGGGAGCTTCACATCTCCTCTTATGCATTACATAATATGTGTTATGTGAGTTAGGGCTTGTCATCCCTTCTTCATGTAATGCATATGTGTAGGGAAGCTAACTTAGCGTCTTCCTCTTCATGAATGTATATCGCATATAAATTTTTATTGATTGATTTTTATTACCCCTTCTTGATCTCTTTGCTTTTGACAAAAAGGGGGAGTAAAATTTGTTTGATTTGCTTTTACTTTGAACCCTTTGTTGATGAGTGACAAAAAGGGGGAGAAGTATTTGAGATTATATGCATGTTTTCATTGCTTAAGGGGGAGAAGTATTTGTCTTCCTTGTTATTTATGCATATATATTTTTGTTTTGCAAATAGGAGAAAAAGATTTATTTTGTTTCATCTCCATCATTTGCATACATATTGATGAGCTTTATTGTCATGTCTTATTATTTATTGTTATGCATGAGTTAAGGGGGAGCTTCCTTGAAGCTTTACTTTAATCCATGCATATATAACCTCATGAGTTTTGTCATCATCAAAAAGGGGGAGATTGTTGGCCCAAAGGCCTATCACCCTAGTTTTGATGATGATCAACTCATGAAGTTATGATTACTAATGATCTTGTGTTTAATTAGTGACAGATTCATTATCAAGATCTTAGTAGGTGTGGAGCTTTAACAAAGGATTTAAAGACAAGTTGGAAGCTAGCACCGGTTGATTCACGAGCCTATGCATCAAGAACACATCTAGAGATGAGCTCGGTGGATTGCATTTGGACCAAGTCAAGAAGATGAGAAGCCTTCAAGTGAAGACTTCAAGAAGATGAAGACTTGTGTCTAGGTATAAGATTTTGCTTTGTTTTAGTTAAAAATGTAAAGGATAGATAGTTGGTGGATTGCTCAAGTCTATATCACACACACACTCTTGATAGAATTGCTTTCATAAAAGATTTTTATTTTTAGTAAAAGATTTTTGTTTGTGACAATATATATATAGTTGGTTTTTGGTATTTCTATCATGCATATCCTTTAACCAAAACCATGTTTTATGCTAAATGTCAAAAACATAGATATTTCATTATGATTGTGTAGTGGATCATATCCATACACATTATGCTTTAGAATGAACTCAAATATCTTGTTTTTGTATTTGATGAAGATTTGGAAAAACTAGTTTTTGAAAAACATGTTCTGGAAAAACAGTCTTTATATTTGAGCCAATATTTCCATATTACATAAATAGTTCAAATCTATTATAACATGCCTTGATTTTGTGCAAGCATGTTTGTGTATCGTTGTATAACATTGAAACTATTTTTGTAGATTTATTGAGAATTTATGGGATTTTTATTAAGTTAAAAGACCTATTTTCAAATCCCTTTTATGAGCAAATCTGGGACTGGCTGACAGGCCAAAACGGTCGACCGGACGGTCGACCGCAGCTAGGTCGGGTCGACCGTACGGTCGACCGGACGTGCACAGCCTTGTGCACGTTGTCAGCTCAGTGGTCCGGTCGACCGGACGGTCGACCGCTGCAGAGAGTTCAGCTCTCTGGATTTCTGGGTCGACCGAGCGGTCTTTCGGAGGCTCCAACGGTCGGATTCTTGACCGTTGGCGGTCGACCGGCAGCTCTGACAGACCCCAACGGTCATATTTTTTTGGCCTCTATAAAAGGGGGTTTTGTCATTGTTTGAAGCCAAGATTTTAGGAGAGCTTTGGTCCAGTTTTTTCCATCCTTTTAACAGAGTTTTCTCCACATATTTGAGTGCAAATACTTCCAATCAAAAGGGAAGAATTTATCAAGAGTAATTTAAAGTGTGATTCTTTGAGTTTTTCCTCCACCTTTCTAATCCTTGATTTTCTCACACCACACTTGAGCATCCATTGTTATATCTATCCTATAGGAGAGTGTTGTAGTGAGAGTTTGTAATTGGTGATCAAAGTATTGTAGATCACCAAAGATTTCATCCTTGTACTTTGAGGAGACGGGCAAGTGTGCTCGTGGTGGTTTGGAGTTCGGTTGTGAACTCGTTGGTTCGAGGTGCGGCCTCGGCAAGCTTGTGGGAGCTTGCGTGTGTACGGGACTTGGGAGTCCGAGGGATTGTAGGTGTTGCGGCACCGAGGAGAGATCCATTGGGATCTTGCATAGTGGAAATCCTTCGTGTGTCGAAGGCGGGGATGTAGAGCAAGTGTGCTCGAACCTCGAAACAAACCCTTTGTGTTTGTGATTGCTTACTCTATCTCTCTCTCTCTCTCTTTGTCTCTTTTATATCTTGCATTCAATAATTGTCTTTATCATTTACATGCTTGATATATTCCCTTGTGCTCATAATTGCTATACTTGCTTGGGATTGTTGTTAACACTAGTATTCAACCAAGAGAGCCAACGCGGCACCTCAACCCATTCAAGGGGAATCTAGAGGAGCTTGTCCAGAGCCCTACAAAGGAATTCGGCAACACTCTTGTGTTATACATAAGTGTTTAATTAAAAGAAGTTTTATTTGGTCATCTTAGTTTTAATTCCGCATCATTTGTTCATAAGTGACCATTAGATTAGCCATCACCTATTCACCCCCCCTCTAGGTGATATTTCAAACATCACACATGTGATCAACTTGCTCAAATTGGAAGATAAATCCCGGTTAAGTTAACATCACACCTCTGACCAAACTTGCTTTGCTTAAATTCCAAATTCATCTTACTGTTAAGTTAACATTACACCTATGATAGTGATCTTCTCAGTTTTCTCAATGAAAATGAGACCTTCTTGGTGCTAAGTTAATATCATATCTCTAGCACACATCATTGTCAAGTTAACATCATGCCTATGACAATGATCTTCTCTTGATTTCTCTAGCGAAACTAAGACTTTCAAATGCTAATTTAAATATCAGACTTCTAGCATTCATTTCATTGTCAAGTTAACATCACATCTATGACAATGATTTTCTCTCGATTTCTCTAGCGAAATTGAGACTTTCAAATGCTAAGTTAAACATCACACCTCTAATATTCGTTTCATTGTTAAGTTAAACATTACACTTATGACAATGATCTTTTCTCAATTTTTCAAGCGAAACCGAGACTTTCAAATGCTAAGTTAAACACACACCTCCAGCATTCATTTCATTGTTAAGTAAAATACTACACCTATAATAATAATCTTTCCTCGAGCTTTCATATCGAAACCAAGATGTCCATGATAAGTTAATATCACACCTCTAGCATTCATTCTGCTGTTATGTTAACACTAAACCTATGACAGTGATTTTCTCAGTTTTCTCAACAAAAAATAGATCTTCTTGATGCTAAGTTAATATCATACCTCTAGCATACATCCTTGTCAAGTTAATATCACAACTCTGACAATCCAATTTGTTCAAATCGCAAAGCTAATCCGTCACGTTAACTTTATACGTCTGACGGTAAAAATCTCCATGGACTCTAAACAAATCCAATCCTACTTGTCATCTCCCGAACAAAATGGCAGGCCCACTTAATTTGTGTAGATTACAAAGTTATCATTGTTATATTAATATCACACCTCTAACAGTAAACTTCCATTCTATTATATCCCAGCAGAGTCCTAGTCATGTTAACACTAAACCTCAATGATAAATTCAGACATAATTCCCAGGGGATCAAACTCCACTTGTTATTCTCATCAATAGAATAGCAAGTCCATAAAAATTGTTCAAATCACAAGTCCAGATCCCACTGTCAAGTTAACATCACACCTCTGACAGTAACCCTCCCAAATTCCCCGAGTGGAGTTATTTAATTTGCTAAGTTAATATCACATCTCCGGAAATTAAAACTCTTTACTTTAGTTAGTCTAGTTTTCTAGTGGAAAAGGAAACAGACATGATTCAAGAAGCTTTGAGTGTGACCTTCGTATCTCAAGCACAGAGCCATGCTTTAAACTCCAAGCCAGAGCCGCATCTTAACATCAAATGAAGATCACGTCTTTTGGAGGTCATGACATCTGCGTCTAATGACAAGCGCGTCCAATGTGGCATTCGCGTCTATATCAATGAGAGTCGCGTTCTCTCTCCTAATGTAAAGAGTATGTGCAACACCCCGCTCCCGGAATACGTACTTAGTTGCATATTCTGATTCTTTTGATCATATTTTTTGATTTGCTTCCCATAATTTTTTTGTTTTATGAATATTTATACGATTGTTTTGCATTGGATCCGGATTCGTGGACTCGGAGTCAGCCCTAGTTTGAACCAGGGACCCGATCCTAGTGTATTACTAGATTTGATTTTTTTTGTAGTTAGATTTGACCGATTTCAGTTTCAAACATTATTTTCTAATATTTTAGATTTCTTATGATTTTCTGAAATTTTCCTAAATTAAATGGAAAATCTTCAAAACCAGTGTCGACCAGTGCCGCTAATCGATTCTCAAATTTTTAATTTACAAATAGAGTTAAATTTCTAGAAATGACTTTCACATTATTTCTTAAAATTATATTTTCTATCTAAATACATTTTTGAGATTTTTCTGAATTTATCAAATTTTCACTGGATTTGGTGTCGACCAGTATCACTGGTTGATTCCAAGATTTTTAGTTTAAAATTGGAGTTAAATTTATAGAATCTACTTTTACCTTATTTCTTAGAATCACATTTTCTAGTTTAATGTATTTTTAGAGATTTTTCAGAATTTATCAAAGTTTGACCGGTTTTAGTGTTCACTAGTATCGACGGTTGACTCCAGGATTTTTAATTTGAAAATAGGATTTTATTTCTAAAAACTGATTTGTATTATTTCTCAGAATGATATTTTTTACTTTTGGGTATTTTTAGGAATTTTACTAGAGCAGTCGATATTTCTCGACATTATTTTAATATTATTATTTTAAGATATCTTTTCATTTTCTTTCTTTCTTTCTTTCTTTTTCTTTTTCTTTTCCCTCACTCCATCAACTGACCCACACTCCCCTTCAATAACTCCCCCTCCCATCCATCACTCCCTTTCAATCACTCTCTTTCTTTTTCTTTTCTTTTTTCTTTTCCTTTTTCCTTCTTTTTCCTCTCCTTATCGTTTCCTCTTCTTTCTTTTTCTTTTCATTTTTCTTTCTTCTCCCCTGGCACCAAAGAGGGCTCCTCTTCCTCCCCCCTTTCTCCTCCAAATTCTCTCCCTCTCTCCCTCTCTCCCTCTAACTCTCAATCTCTTTCTCAAATTTTTTTTCTCTTCTCTTTCTCTCTCTCACTCATTCTTCAACTTCACCTCTCTCTCTTCCTCTCTCCTCTACCATCGCCGCCCACCACCATACCCCTGGGCGCGTCGCCCCTCCGGCGAGCTTTCGGTGAACCTCTGGCCTCCTCTGTCTCCCCCAACCATCTCCAACTTCTTTTCTTCTTTAATCCATCATATCCACCACTTTCATAACTCACCACTGTCACCACCATCCAACACCCAACCTCCCCTCTACCTCTTCCTCCTTGGGGTGGCTGGCGGGGCCGGCCGGCGCTTCTTGAGCCATGGCCAGGCCTCTGGCCTGGCTGTGAGTTGAAGAGCATGGGGGATGTTGTCCCCTCCTTTTCTCTCTCCTTCCCTCTTCTCTCTTAATCTTCTCTCTCTCGTCTCTCTCTCTAAATTCTGTTTCCCTATCTAGCTCTCTTTCTCTCTCTAGCTCTCTCTTTCTCTCTTTAGATGTTTCCCTCTCTAGCTTTCTCTCTAGATTTTTTCTTTCACTAGCTCTCACTTTTTCTCTCTCTTCCCTCTTTCCTCTCTCATATTCTCTTTCACTCTCTAAAAATATTTACATATATTTTAATACATTTTGGTGGCGTGCGCACGTGTTTTAGACTCTGGGATTTTGTGGTATTTTCAGACTTTTAGGCGAGTGTCCTCGCCCGTATTTAGATTTTTCCCGCTTCATCGGGTCGACTTTATTTTATATTGCATGTGAATTGTACACTATATTCATATAGTTGTATGTGGCTAAGTGCCCTAGACTGTATATATGTATAATGCTGAGACAAATTCTTGTACTAGGATAGTTTACTTCTTGTACATATACCATGCATGTGATCTACTCTTTTTACTGCTTTATATCATGCGTGGCCAACCCTTCGTGATCATTAGCCTCTGGGCTCTCTACTCGGCATCCAAGCCTTATCAGCCTGTGGGCTTCTCCACTCCATGGTAGTCTAGATATTATCACACTTATATGTATGCTCGTGTGGTACTAACATCTCGTGCAGGTACCCTTATACTGACTCTGAGTATCTGTCCACTGCCGGGCTAGCTACCCAATTGGTTTTAGGCCTGCACCCTTATGGGTTTCATGGTAGCTACCGAGAGTGCGTTTAGACCCCGAGCGTACTTTAACCTCTAGGCTCTCTCGCCTACTTGCTGGAAAGAGAAGTGCGCTTAGACCACTAGGTCTCTCAGCTATGCCTGGTAGGCATGCTTAGCGCTCAGCGCTCAGTATTTTACCACTAGATTCGTCTAGGCGAGATGTTGCCGGATTTTCTACTCGCACTTTAAGCCGAGTCGTTACAGTAACCTTGCCAAGCGCTTTAGTGACTAAACACTGCTCGCTGTCCTTACCTCTAACTTGCACAGCTCCACTTGATTATGCTCAGCTATTATTCTATCACTTGTCATGTACATACTTGTTATCTTAACACTTGACATGTTATTTCTTGACACCTGTCTGTATCACTTGACAACTAATGTGTTATCACCTGCATGCTACTACTTGACACCTGCTCCTGTTATGTTATCACTTATCACCTGCCCTTGTTATGACATGACTTATCACCTGTCACCTGCCTGTAGACTATCTAAAAATTATTGAGGACAAATCATCAAAGAGCAGAGTCTATACTCCAGACGCAAGGCTAATCAAAGCCACTCGTGCAAAGTAAAAATGCAGGGCTTGAAGCCCGCGTCCCCAGCTTCACTGCAATGCCAGAATGCAGAGCTCGAAGCTTGCATCTCAACATCACCGCAGTGTCAAAACGTGAGGCTCGAAGCCCGCATCCCAACGTCACTACAAAGCTAAGACACAGAGTTCGAAGTTCGCGTCTTGCAAAGCTCGAAACCAGCCTTTTCAACGACTAAACTCCAAAACGCGAGGCTAGAAGCCCGCGTCCCAGCTTCACTGAAAAGCTAAGACACAGAGTTCAAAACCCGCGTTCCAACATCACCGCAGTGTCAAAATGCGAGGCTCGAAGTCCGCGTACCAGCTTCACTACAAAGGTAAGACGCAGAGTTCGAAGCTCGCGTCCTAGCATCACCGCAATATCAAAACTCAAGGCTCGAAGCCCGCGTTTCAACTATGAAAGAGCCCTGCGTTTCAGTTATAACTGCCCTCATTACCGAGTCAATAACTGCCCATGTAATGAGGAAAGTTAACCCCCATCATGGAGGGTTTTTAGGGGACAGTTTTACCCCTAGAACCCCTATAAATAGCTCAGTTTTCTATTGAAGAGGGGTCAGAATTTTGGCAAGTTGAACTAAGAGGAATTTGGTCAGAGAGAATTCTGGATCGAACTGAGGAGCCCTAAAAAAGAGTTAAACTCTTCTACACCAACTTACTGAGTTCAAGTTTTTACCCAAGTCTCTTTAAGATTCCATTTAGATAGGAGCTGTGCTACTCCGTCCGTGATCCAAGGAGAAGATTTTTCAAAGAGCACTGACGTTCATTCGGTCAACGAAAAACAAGATTCACTTTCTACAGCTACGCAAAGAACCCAGCCTTAAACAAAGTGGAGATTTGAGCTTGAATATCTTCTCTCTCTTATAGTTGGAATTTTTGAGATTGTTGCAATATTTCATTGATTCAAAAAAATTTTACGATATATATCTTCAAATTTTCCCGAGAAACAAGAGATGGCGACTCCGCTAGGGATAACTTTCTCTACTAATGAGTAAGTTGTGGCGTAAGGTGACGTCACCTTTATGAAAAAAATGATTGAGTCACTTGTCGTGAAATTCGACCAGGCAAAGTATAAAGAGTTTCTCTCTTCTGGCTCTAAGAGCCCTAGGGCGCGGCAGTACCACAAGGTCCCCTCAGAGGTCCGCCCTCAAGTCCCTTCGAAGACTTCCCTGAAGGTGGCCAGCGCAAAGAGCGTCCTTTCTGGCCGCATTGCGTATAAGACCCACGACAATGTCTCCTACGAGACCCACGAGGCCAACGTCGTTGAAGACCAATTTAGCCACGCCCTTCCTCTTCCTCAACTCTAGGTTACCGGGAGTTCCAAACAACCCGTGAAACGTAATCGGAATGTCGAACTTCGACAAAGGCAGGCACACTCAACAACAGATGCAAGAAACTAGAACAACTATCTGTCCAGTAGATACAAAACATAAGGTTCATGCATGCGTCTCTTCTGAGTTGCGTCAAACGTGCGAAGCCTGCGTTTGGAGACCAAAACACGGAGCTCAAGAAGCTCACGTTTTTGAGGTCTCACCTTCCAGACACAATTTTCAACAACACGAGGTCCACGCCTCTTCTCAGAGGCATGAGACCCGTGTCTCCACGACAGAACACGGGACTCATAAAGTCCGTGTTTCCCAAGTGTCACTAGATAAACACGACAATCAGCAACGCGAGGTTTACGTCTCTTCTCATCAGAGGCACGAGACCCGCTTTCAAAGCCAGAATGTGAGAGCCGCGTCTGTTCTATAGAATGTGAGCTCCGCATATCTGAACCCCGCATTTCAGATTTGCGACGCAAGGATAGCATTCAGAAGCTGAAAAGCCCTCAGAAACACGAGGCTGGTCTCTTCGATCCCCCTCCGACGGATCTAAGAAATTACCTGACAAAGAAGAGGGGTTCCCATCAAATCACTCCATCATGTTGCTGTGAACGGCTCATCACAGCAATACTCTCTGAATGCCACTGTAGCTCGCATGTAAGCAAGCAGTTAGTGTTCAGAGAGTTGACATCTACGTCAGATTCCTGATCTGCCAAAAGGCATTATTCCCGTACAAGGAGAACTTTTTCTGACGCGGTGTACCCTGAAGTTACTGTGAATATAGTGGGTCCAAGCACTACGCCAAGCAGAAGTAAGAGGAAGCATCCAATAATCAGCTCTGACAGTGTACCGGCATTCCAGCACTCGAATGGTGTGATAGCCCCAATTGACTACAGTGCCCTAACCCGGGGGATTATAGTAAATGAATCTCATTCAGCCATTGCAAAACCACAGGCCTCAAACTCTTTTGTAAAGAAGGAAGCCTTCGCGTATATGACAAGTACTCCTGAAGAAATGGCCAGACGCTTTAAACAGCAAGCCCAGGACCAGAGGGAACAACTCGATATGATTCGCGCCAAACAAGAATCTATCAACATTCTCAAGCAGATGCCTTCACAATTACTTGAGGGCAAGAAGAAGTCGAAGGCCAAAACTCCTTCTAAGAAGTCCAAAGGCAAACGGAAGGAAGGATAAAGCTCATCTTCTGCACATACGAAGGAGGAGGAGCAGTCCAACTCCGAGTCATCCAAGCCTCCGTCTGAAGAGGGAGGCAATTCAGAGAATGGAAGCACTCATTCCAAAAGGATGAATAAACTGGAACATCGTCATGAATCCCTCACAATCAGAAAGGCCTCCAAGAAGCAGGAGTGGTTTGACTATACCCGGCTGAGTGAGATCTTATCCCGTACCCTCCTAAGTTCAAAGCTCTGAGCCTACAGGCCTTCGACGGTAAAGGGTTATCGAACCAGCACATATACTACTTCAAGTCTCAGATAAGGAATGTAGTAGCAAATGATGCCATCCTGGCGCGTTTGTTCATCGGCACTCTAAAGGGACACGCTTTCAAATGGTTCATGAAGCTCCCAGAAGGCTCTGTCAAGAACTGGGCTGATCTGGAGAAGCTTTTCCTTACGCGCTTCTTCGAAGGCAACTCGGAGATTATTGTGCCAACTCTCATGATAACGAGGCAACAGAAAGGAGAGTCAGTTAAAGCATTTGTGTAAAGATTTCAGAATATGGCACTCCGATATTCTAGCGGTATGACCCAGGCCACCCTAGTGGAAACATGTCACAATTCGTAAACATTACTCCTAGCTCAAATAGGAGTTGCTGAAAGCCGTACCTGAAAATAGTTAGTCCAGCAAGGCGAACAGGCAGAAGAGATTGTCGCCAGGGTTAGGGCAGAAGAAAACAAGCGTAAACTCGAAAAGTCGACAAGGCGCACGCCAGAAGTATCTTTCCAATCGAAAAGGGAGGACACATTGGCGACAGAGATGAAGTCTCCCATTAAATCTCAGCCGACTAGAGGGGTAGTTCTTCAAGTCAGCCATGCGCCAACAAACAGTACTTCTTCAAGGATGGGCATATCGATTCGTTGTTCAAGTTGCTCAACAAGAGCAACATATTGAAGCTTCCTAAAGGTAGACGTCCCGAGGAGGTCGGCAAGACCAAAAATCCCAACTACTGGTTATACCATAGGATGCTGGGGCGCCCTACAAAGAGCTGCTACATCTTCAAAGATATCCTCCAAGATTTGATTGATGCGGAGCTGCTCAAGCTCTGCCCAGAGCAGAAGAAAGTGACAGCCAAATGACGTCATTTCTTCAATTCGGGGTACAGTCTCCAACGCTGGTCGTAGTAGTTCCCATCCTAAAAGGGGAACTAAGGGTACTGAATATAGACCCACACCATCAACAGGAGAAAGGTTTCGTACCTGTTTCTACTCCTCAGGGAAAAATCATGTGGGTTCATCCCGACCTTGTGGAAGGCCAACAGTGGACTGTTGTTATGAACATGAAGTCCAGAGGCAAAGCAAAAGCTTCACCTTGCAATGTGGTGTGGGCTTCCTCCCGGGAGGCAGAAACTGATGTCCCTTCTCTAACTGACTTGGAGGAGGAAACAATCGTCCTTGATGCAGAACTGAATGCACCGCTTGTAGTAGAGACCCGCTCGGGTCATCGTACTTGAAGAAATACGATGAGATGGTGGAAAATCCGCCTAAATCCACCCTAGAACCAACCAAGCCATCCACGAAGTAACTCGTGGAGAAGCAAAAGGAGCTTCAGTATTTCAAGGCTCTCACGAAAGACAAAGCAGAAGAATCTTCAACACCTTTCTGTTTTGATTTCCTGGCTCAACTGGCCAACATCCCAGCCAGGATCACCTTTTACAAGCTCTTGAGACTGTTAAAGTCAACAAGAGAAGCTCTGAGAGAAGTTTTAGCTGATGCTGAGTCTTCATAGCCCGGATTCCGGCTGAACCACAAGAGAAAGATAAAGAAGACTGCCTCCACGCCTTTCAACATACCCCATGCATAACCTTTATGCCAGACGACATGCAGATTAAGGGAAAACATGATAGGCCCCTGTACTTCACAGGGTATATTGGATCATCTGAAGTAAGCCGCCTTCAGGTGGATCCAGGGTCCGCGTTGAGCATTATGCCCCGTCGGGTCATGTAGCACTTGAGAATCCCTACTCACCGATTGAGCGCCACCCAAACTACCATTTATGGTTTCTACGCCAATGGTACGCGCCTAATGGGAAAGATTAAACTCAAACGTCAAAATAGGGACCTAAGATCAGAGGTAACATGCTACATTATTGACCCTGACACTTCATATAATTTGCTGCTGGGACGACCATGGATTCATCAACTCCATAGTCCCCTCTACTCTCCATCAAGTCATAAAGTATATTGACAGGGATGGAAAAGTCTTAATGTTGATAGCCAAAAGGCATTCGTTCAAGAGGATAGAGAACTACTTCACAGACTCCCTTTTATACTAGGATTCCCTGGAGACAGGTGAGAATCCCTAGCCAGAGGAACCAGACTCTGATAATGAAGCTGATATTGAGCCAGAGGCAGAAGAAGAATATCTTTGGGAGCTGAACCCGCTTGTAACGAGCATTAATAAGCTTGATGTCAATAACACCGCCAATATGTAGGTGAGTGGTATATTAATGAAGAGTTAGATTTGGCTTACTTTTCTGTGTTTGCTTCTGATTCCATACCATCGATACTAGTACCAATGTAGGTAATAACCCCTGGTTGGCAATAGATGCCCTGACATTGTTGCATGTACCAGTGAAGTCATCTTTCACGGTAGGTCAAGGCACGCGCAAGGATCTTTATTCAATATCCCAGTAAGAAGCAAAGGCCAAAAATCGATCCTTTTCAAAAGAGTTAGTCTAAATCAATGACTTGCGAAGACTCAGAAAGCGAGAATGGACCTCCTCAATTCTCTCATTATGAGCCAAATGTACTCAGAATAATAGAGAACATGGGGTATAACCTAACAAGTGGTCTTAGCTTGAACTTTGGTAATGAAAGGAGAACACTGCTTCGATCTTTCGCTCCAAAAGGGAAAACCCTGATTATTATCATCAAACTCGCAGGGGTTTAGGCTATGTGTCAACTCTAATCTCGTTGGCCTCTGAGTCTGAAGAGTTATTATATTATGACCACTCGTCGGTCACGTCATCATGGGAGTCAGATGTCAGTGTCGGCAACATCTTTAAAGAACTTTTAGTAAACATGGTTTCAGCAAGCCACTCAGAAGATGGAGATAAAAAGAAGAGCCAGTCAGATACAGACCCTTGAATCAAACCCCTAAACACTCTTTGAGATATTCGCTTTGAACAACACAAACCACTCATAGAGGATAAAGTTACCCAGATTAACCTGAGAGATGAGGCTAATCTCAAGCCTATCTTTATAAGCGAAAGCTTATTATCCCCTGAGAAGGAAGATCTAATATCTCGGGTACGAGAGTATATAGATATATTCGCTTGAAACTACGAGGATATGCATGGGCTTGATCCTCAAGTGGCTATGCATCACTCAACATCAATCCTGATGTGAAATCCATCAAGCAATAACAACGACGGTTCCGTCCTGAGATAATGGAAGCGATTCAGTCGGAAGTCAAGAAGCTTATAGACTCTGGTTTTATTAGGAAGAATAACACCCTGATTGGGTAGCAATATCGTCTCTGTCACTAAGAAGAATGAAAAGATCCAGTTTATATTGATTTTCGTGATCTAAATGAGGTGTGTCCTAAAGATGAGTTCTCCCTTCCAATCACGAATATTATGATCGAGAACACGTGTGGGTTCGAACGGATGACCTTCATTGACGGATTTTGGGGATACAATCAAATTAAGATGTATCCTGACGATGAGAAGCATACATCTTTTAGGACACCACTAGGGATGTATTGCTATACAGTCATGCCCTTCAGATTGAAGAATGCGGGGGCAACATACCAGAGAGCCATGAATGCAATTTTCCATGAGCAACGCAAAACAGTGGAATGCTACGTAGACGATATTGCAGTGAAAAACCGTGCCAAAGGTGATCACATTACAGATCTAAAGATAGTATAGATATCATGCGGGCACATCAATTGAAGATGAATCCTATCAAATCCTTCCTAGGGGTAGCCAACAGTAAATTCATAGGGTTTGTCATCACATCCAAAGGAGTCCATCTCGACCTAGAGAAAGTCCGTGCTGTCCAGGAGATGCAACCTCTAAGGAATCTTAGAGAGTTTAGAGGATTACAAGGGTGACTACATATATCCAGAGGTTTATTTTAAATCTCTCAGGACGATGCCAACCCTTCACCAAATTAATGAATAAGGGTGTTTCATTCATCTGGGATGATGCTTGCCAACAAGCGTTTGAGGAAATCAAACGGTACCTCACACATCCACCTGTCCTTACAGCTCCGGTGTCAGGAAAACCTTTCCTGATATACGTACGAGCGATGGATCATTCTTTAGGAGCTTTACTAGCCTATAATAATGATCAGGGACACGAACATGCAATCTACTACCTAAGTAGAACTATAATCGGAGACGAACATCAGTACAACCCGTTTGAAAAGAATGCTTGGCGTTGGCATTTGCCATCCAGAAGATGTGACACTACTTGGTGGGCCAAACCATACATGTCATATCAAAGGTCAATCCTTTAAGATTGCTTATGATGAAGCCATTATTACTGAATGGTCGATTAGAAAAATAGGCCATTTTGCTCTCCCAATATGAGATATAATTCTTGCCACAAAAAGCTATAAAGAGACAGGTGGTGGCAGATTTCTTAGCTGAGCATCCAGATCTAAGGGTGACCAAACTTTATGAAGATCTCTCAGATAAGATCGCTGAAGTTTGCTTGACCTAGAAATCTTTCGAAGGACAAGTGTGACAACTCTTCTTCGATGGTTCATCAAGAATGCGTCCTCGAGGAAAAATCATAGCAGGAGTGGGGATAATACCTTTTTCCCCACAGAACTATGTAATCCCATGTTCATTCTCATTAACTGAGCCATGTTCCAACAATGTAGCGGAATACAATGCTCTCTTGATCGGAATTCAAATCACCAATGAGATTGGCGTTAAAAATCTCAAAGCATACGGTGACTCAAAACTCATCATTAACTAGGTTCGCGGGGAGTACAAAGTTAGACATGAAGACTTGTTATCCTATCATAACGCAACCATTTACATGGCAGAAAGGTTCAAAAACTTCTACATTGACCATGTACCTCGCCAAGAAAATACGCATGCAGATGCATTGGCATCTCTCACTGCTTCCTTGGCTCTTCTAGCCAGAGCGGCAGAGAAAATACTCATCTATAGCCATGACTTGTATTGTCCAAGATTCGCTTTTGAAAACAACCAAAAACCGACAGGGAACCTTCAAGTCAAAGAAACTCTAGAGACTTCAGCAGGTCCAGAGCTCAGGGATTGGCGATTCCCGTACATCGACTACGCATTGTACGACATTTTGCCTAATGACCCTAAAGAGGCGGCTGCCATTAGAAGAAAAGCCCCTAAACTCTATTATAATGCGATCACAAGAGCACTGTATCGTTGATTGCATGATGGAATCCTCCTTCACTGCTTGTCACATAAAGAGACACAGGAAATACTCAAAGAAGCTCATGACGGCATGTGTGGAGCTCACAACCTGGTCCAAAACTTGGAGATCAACTCCAAAGACTCAGATATTATTGGCCAAAGATGATCCCTGATGCCATCGCTTAAGCCAAGCGATGCCATGCCTGTCAGATCCATGGTGACTTCATTCACCAGGTACCAGGACATCTTTGCCCTACATCTTCTTCCTGACTGTTCAAAATGTGGGGAATGGATGTGGTTGGTCCTATCAGCCCACCTTCATCTAAAGGATATCGATTTATCCTAACTATAACAGATTACTTCTCCAAATGGGCTGAAGCTATCTCCTTGAGGGAGGTAAAGACATCTGACGTGATCAAGTTCATTAAACATCACATGGTCTACCGCTTTGACGTACCATGACGGATTGTCCATGATAATGGGCCTCAGTTCGTCAGCCAAGCCATCCAAAGATTCTGCAACAAGTTCAGGATTCAGAGTGTGTCTTCAACGGCATACTTATCCAGCTGCTAATGGCCTTGTAGAAGCTTTCAATAAGGCCACTGAAAAACTTCTCAAGAAATTCGTCTTGAAGAGCCAACGCGACTGGGATGATAAGTTAGGTGAATACTTATGGGCTTATCGCACAACAGTGAGAACCCCGACGAAAACTACACCGTTCTCTTTGGTATGCGGATGTGAAGCCGTACTCCCACTAGAATTTCATATGCCATCTCTATGTGTTGCCTTGACAACAGAGATGACAAATGAGGAGAAGCATCGACTGCGACTCCAGGAGCTGGAAGCTTTGGACGATAAACACCTGCAAGCTAACAGCAAATTGAGCTCTATCAAGCTCGAATTACCAGAGCCTTCAACAAGAAAGTCAAGGAGCAGACTTTCAAGAAAGGTCCTTGTCATAGTTGTCAGAAGACCCATGGTGATGACGCATAAGACCAAAGAGAAATTTCAGCCCAAATGGGAAGGACCATTTGCAGTGGAGTCGGTTTACTCGATGATGTGTGATGTAAACATCAAAGAAGAAACAAAGTGCAAAACTTTAGTTTTAGCCTTGTTACTCTTCTCTAGTTTATCAATGAAGATTCGATGCCTCTGACGACTAAGGATAGAGGAAAATATTAGCTTTTATGTCCAACATAAGTCCTCGATAACTCATCATACTGAGGGGAATAGCATGGCTAGCCCAACTCAAACGGTAGTTGGTAAAGGCATACCAAATCCGTTGATAGCTGAGGATTTGCTAAAAACCTGAAGGGACTTGATCTCGTCCTCTCCTCTAAAATCTCTTACCAATTCTCGCCTACGGAATGATAGGACCACAAAAAATACCTGTGTCCATTTCCTCGATGAAATTATCAGAGACTTGTCACGTTAACAGTAAACCTCTGATAAGCCATTTTTTCTCGATCTCCAGCGGAGTTAGTCAAATTAACATTAAATCTCTAACAACAAAACCCACTCAAAATCTCCGATGTTGTGATAATATTATACCTCTAACGGAAAATCTCTCATGCCCCTAGAAAATCAATATTTGTCACGTTAAATATTATACATCTAACAATTCATTCTATTTTCCACCAAAATCTCCTATCAATTCCCTCCCATGGAGTGATTCGTCCACAAGCTCAATCACTGCTATGGTAACACTACACCTCTAATAGTGAAAAAGTTTAAATATTTCCTAGCGAGTACGAACTTCCACTAGTCACTCCCTTACATGGAGTCACGAGTCCTCAAAATTGTTCATATTGTAAATCAACTCTTGTCAAGTTAACACTACGCCTCTGACATTCCAAACTTCACTTGTCAATTCTCATCAATATAATGACAAGCCCTTAAAGTTGCTCATATCAAAAATCAACTCTTGTCAAGTTAACACTACAACTTTGACATTTCAAACTTTAATTGTCAATTCTCATCGATAGAATGACAAGTTCTCAAAATTGCTCATACCGCAAATCAACTCTTCTCATGTTAACATCACACCTCTGATAAACTGTTAAGTTTAACACTATACCTCTAATAGTGATTAAGTTACTGCCAAGTTTAACATTAAACCTCTGACAATTACTTTCCTCAGTCTTCCATATTGAAGCTGAGATGAGCGATGCTAAGTTTAACATCACACCTCTAGCATCCAGTTCATTGTTAAGTTCAACAATACACCTATGATAATGACTTTTCCGCAGGCTTCCATATCGAAGCTGAGATGAGTGATGCTAAGTTTAACATTACACCTCTAACATCCAGTTCATTGTTAAGTTCAACAATACACCTATGATAATGACTTTCGCTCGAACTTCTGTATCGAAGTCGAGATGACTAGTGCTAAGTTCAAAACTACACCTCTAGCATTATCTCCATTACTAAGTTTAACACTACACCTATGACAGTGGTATTTTTAGTTTTTCCAAATGAAACTGAAATATCTGCAGAGCTAAGTTAACATCACACCTCTAGCTCAAATCCTTGTTAAGTTAATCTCACATCTTTGACAAGATTTAATCCAACCCGTTAAGTTCATATCATACCTCTAACTGTAAAAATTCTCCTAGATCCCTAACAGGTCTAGTCTTACTTGTTATTCTTGTCAATAGAATGGTAGACCCACTTAAAATCATTGTTAGTTTAGTATCATACCTTTAACGGTGTTTCCATCAATCCCTAGCCGAGTCTTAATTATGTTAATACTAAATCTCTGATGAAGACTCAGTCACAATTCTTCGCGGGGTGAAAACTTCACTTATCTTTCTCATCCATAGATTTGCGAGACCACAGAAACTATTCAACTCCTGTCAAGTTAACTTCACACCTCTTACAGTAAAATTTTAAATTCTTTAAATAGAATTTTCTAATTTTGACTTGTTAAGTTAAAATGTTACATTTCTAGTAAAATCAAAGGTAATCACTCCTACTCTTCTGATTTTCAATAAAAAAAAGGAAGTCAATCCATGTAAGAAGATAGGAAAAAGTATCACTTTTATTGATATTCAAAAATATGAAAGTGATACAAAACTCTCTCTTATACAATAAAATTAAGTGTTACAACGAAGAAGTACAAAGAAGTCACTCTTGCTCAGCAAAGGCTGCACTCGCTCCTCGAAATATTGAAGATACACAAAACTCGTCCTCTGGACTATGGCTGGGAACATCAGATCAACTTCCTCTCCTCTTGAGAACAATGGTGTTTCTTGAGATCAAAATGTAAGGGAGCATTCTGATCCCACCCGAACTAGTGTGAAGGTCTTCGCAAGGCCATAATCCTTCGCTTAATGGGAAGCTCCACTACCATCATCTAATGAGTATGAGTTTTTCGTCGCTGTCACTTCTTTGAGTAAGATTGGTGAATGGAGGATCTGAGACCTTACTGGTGACGTCCTCTTTCTTGTGACCTTCAAATGCACCATGCTCATTGTGATCAGGAAGGATCCGAGACATTACTGGTGCATCATGTCCAATAATGTCTTGATGTGTATTGAGAACTGTGCGGATCTTCCTTGCCCTTAGACAGAAGTTCTGACTTCCCAAATGCTCGCCAATCAAACAAGCTGGTCGTTTCAAATATCCTCCAATGAGATGCGGCAAAGATACCAGTACCATCGATATGGCTAGAACCTGCGAGAAGTAAAAAAACCCAAGGGTTAAAAATTCTGCAAAGACAGAAACAGAATGCCAGAAGCACAAACGCGGGGCTGAGTCATGTACTCCAGACGCGAATCTCGCATACGCAAAGATAGAAAATATGGATCTAAATGCAGCTTGATATTAGACGAGCGTCTGATAATTGAGACGCAAGGCATATATCAAAGATGCAGACACGAGTCTTAAAACTTTCTAAAGTTACTTCAGATGCAGACAATAAGAGACCCACATCTAAAGCTTCAAGATACGGAACTTGCCACATTTGCGTCCAGAGAT
The DNA here is from genome assembly GCA_038442645.1 of Agave tequilana. Lineage (NCBI taxonomy): Eukaryota > Viridiplantae > Streptophyta > Magnoliopsida > Asparagales > Asparagaceae > Agave > Agave tequilana. The sequence continues at coordinate 45,993 of JAVJIF010001179.1, read as the reverse complement.
ATCAAAAAGGCAGACTTAAAATTTTTAAGTCATGAACCCCAAACGCGGGCCTCATATACAAAACTCATATTTTAAGTCTCAAAACGCGGAGTTCACCATGCTCGCGTCTGAAGAACTTGAGACTTAGAAGTCAACAAGTTCACGTTTCATCAATTAACGCGAAAGGTGCGTTTGCAGAGCATAGATGCATGGATCTCAAGAAAGAGGTTTCAGGAAGAGATCAAGAGACAAAGTCTCTTCAAGGTCGGTGATGATAGAGCTTCAAGAAAACTGAGCCTTATCATGGCAAAGGCCATTTTTTACCTGAAGGAAAGTTCTCTAGAAGTTGGACTTTATTCGTCAAGGCATGACCATGAAAGCACCTAAAGCGATGCTTTTTAATTTTGAAATCACTTAACAGTGATAATCTTCGAAGAAGATTGCAATAAAGCATTGAAGCTTTGGGTTCCTTTTGTTCTTCAGAGGACATGCCCTTGAAGGATGCCCTTGAAGGAGAACAATCAAGACGGAGTTCTTTAGAGCACATGCCCGCGAAGGAAAATAGTCAAGATGAATGACTATTAAGAGGCATCAAGATGAATGACTGTTAAAAGGCTCATGTCCTATTTATAGGCTCGCTAATGGCCATTAATTAATGGCATAAAAATTAAATCCATTCTTAAAGGTCAAAATTAATAAGCTTATTTTGCTACGCGAATATCAAATCCAGTCTAGGTGAGGCACGTGGATTTTTGCTCCAGAAAATCCCAACAACACGCGTCCCCAACTATCAACGCCGACTTCGCATTAAAAGATCCAGCGAGATCTTCGCGTCAAAATGCATGCGACGCTTCAAAGGTCGCGTTCTGAAGTCCGTGTCCCTTCAAAAGCCTGAAGGCCGCATCCCCTTCATCAAATTGAAGAACGCAGGCCTGCGTTTCTAGACAGATCATAGTTGCGTTTCTCTTAACAGATCAGAGCCGCATCCTCTTAATAATTCAGAACCGCATTTCTCTCAATAGATCAGAGCTGTGTTTCTCTCAAAAGATCAGAGCCGCGTCTCTCAAAAAAAAAATTAGAGCCGCGTCTCCCCTACAAGTCAGGGCTGCGTCTCACTCACAACTCAGTACTGCCAGAGTTTCCTCTCTATAACTCATAGTCGCGTCTTAACAAATGACTAAGGACTGTATTTCCACAATAGTCAAGGGTTGCGTCTGTGAGAGTTGCGTTCTCCCATACAATAAAGAGTCCGTCTGATTCTCAAACATAAAAAAGGAGTAAAGACGAGACAAAATTTGATAACTTTTATTATTTATATCAAAATGATAAAAGTGATACAAACACTCTCTTATTTGATAAGTGGAGTATTACAAGAAAAAAGGAGCTACAAAAGGAGGAGGGCTAATCCCGCTCAGTAAAGAATAGATCTAGTCCTGGAGGCGCTGCATCTCGCGCTGGTGTGCCTTCTCAACTTCTGCCCAAGCTTGAACCGGTAATTCTTCCTCTGATAAGAATCTCTTCATAGCCAGCTGCGCTTGCAGAGACTCCAACTTGGAGAATGGGCAGTAAGATCTTCTTAGACCAGCTTCTTGGCAGCTTTTAGTTCTTTCAGCCTTTTTCTAGCAGCAGCAAGCTTCTGCTCATTGACTTGAATCAGGGCTTGCACCTTGCCAATAACTACCCGAGCAGTGGTTATGACTTGCTCTACATTCTTGGTGATGACCTCAGATTCCCTAGAATCGTCAACTAATCTTTGGTAGCTGGCTTGGAAGTTATGGAAATGACGGGCCACCTCAGCCATCTGCTCCGCCATCTCTTTTCTCTCGTGTTCTTAAGCATGAGGAGCTTATTCAGTATGGCCCGAGCCTCGTCCACTGGACTAGCCTTCTTCAGGGTTCTTAATTCCTTCAAGCATATCCCCAGCTGTTCGACCAGCGTCAGATACGCCCTAACTTGCTCTGAGCTTCCAGTATGACGAATGTTCTCAATCTGATTTTTAAGAAGCATCTGGGCATAATCGAAGGAACTTCTCTCGGAGAGAACCAGTTCGATGCAAGTCCCCATGGAGGTGAAGAATTGTTATACCATCTGATGCGCTAATTCTTCCATGATGTCCAAGGCTGGAGATAGCTCTGTTGGTGCGTTCCCGAATCCCCTTTCTATGGTGGTGCGTATAATGTCCACAGAGGCGGGAGCCAACTCACTAGGTGCAGAGACAAGGCCAACAGCAGGTTCTATCAATACTGAGGTCATGGCTGACACCTTCGGGACCGTTATTATGGTAGCCTCCGAAACAATGAGGACATCGACAAATTCCACAGCACCTGATTCACCGGCCGAAGTCTAAAGTGAAATACACCTAGAGGGGGGGTGAATAGGTGTGCAATCTAATTAGAAAATGATACAGAATTAAAAACTATTTATGCAAACTAAAGTTATTAAGCTAACACACAAGGTATAACACAAGAGTGTAGCCAAATTCCCAGTGAAGTGCTCTGGACTATCTCCTCAAGATTCCTCTAGATTAAGAGTTGAGGTGCCACTATGACTTTCTTGATTGAATACAAGTGTGAGCACACAATCCCAAGCATATATCAATTAAGCACAAGATATATCAAGCATATAAAGAGATAAATAATATAGGCATGTAAGATATAAGTAAGAGAGTGATTTGAGCAATCACAAACACGAGAGAATTATTTCGAGCTTCGAGCACCCTTGCAATACGTCCCCGCCTTCAACACTATGAAGAATTTTCACTATAATGATCTTGCAAGATCACTCAATGCCACAACACCTACAATGAGTTCACACTAGAACTCTTGGATCCGCAAGTCTCTCACTTGTTCCTACAAGAATAACACACGCAAGCACACTAGCTTGCCGAGGCCGCACCTCTACACCGAGCTCCCACAAGAATTAGTCACAACACGAACCCGCAATTTCGCCTCCTCAAATATAAAGATGAACACTTGGTGATCTCTACATTTTGATCACCACAAACACTCTCACAACAAAGCGCCTATAGGATGATATGGCAATGGAAAACTCAAGCTTTTCTGAGAAAAACTAAGATAAATTTGTAGAGGAAAAACTTAAGAAATCCTTTTGGAAAACACAAGAGAATCACTCTTGTAAATACTCTTTTTGATATAGAATTTAAGCTCTAAAATTTGTTGAAAAACCTCTAACAAAGGTAGGAAAAATTGGCTTAAAAACCCTCTTGAAATCTTGTGTAAAATAGCCAAGCCCCTTTAAATAGAGTTCAGAAATATAGCCGTTGGGGTCAAATCTGCAGGTCAGATGACCGGCCGGTGATCCGTTAACGGTCATATTTTTGACCGTTGGGGCCTGCCGATCGACCACTTAATCGACGACACCCTGGTCATGACCTGTCGATCAACCAGGGCCAGATCCAGAGAGCAAAGCTCTTGCCCGATCGACCGGGGCCAGATCCAGAGAGTAAACTCTCTGGATCGGTCGACCGCCCGGTCAACCGGCCCTCAAGCCAAGGCTGTGCACATTTCTATGCACATCGGTCGATCGCCCAGTCGACCGACTTCTGGCTCGTTCGACCGGTCGGTCGACCGCCAGAAGGCCTGGTCAGGAAATTTTGGGGATTAAAACTTGGTCTTATAAACTCTTATAAAATCCCATAAAATCACATAAAATCTACAAAAATAAGTTCATTAAAATACTTTGAAGTACAATTATGTGTGATAAAAAATCAACACATATTACAAACTTTTTGAAACATTTTTGTGATATAAAAATTTAGCCTTAAACAAAAATCTGTATTTTTCAAAATCAATCTTCATTTGAGAAATGATTTTTTCAAAACTTCTTCAAATACAAAAATAAGATATTTTAAACACCTTTGAAGCTTAGCGTGTGTGGATATGATCTAATACACATATAAGATTAAATATCTATGTTTTTGACGATAAGTTCTAAAATAAGTTTGATAAATATAAAACTCAAACACATGATATAGAAATATCAAATAAGTTTTTCTAAATATTTGAACCAATAATGTGTATGGATGAAATTCAAAATACATATAAACTATATAAACTTGTTTTGATGAAATCTAATTATGAAACATAAGGATGTATACTTTGAAGCTCAAAATCAAAATGATATTTTCTAAAATTAAAACTATTTAAATTTTGTGTGTGCGTGTGCATATGAGCTTGAGCAATCCACAACTAATCTATTCTTTATATTTTATATACAAAATCTTAACACTTACAAACATAACACAAGTTATGAAAATTTTCTCTTGAAAATCTTCTTTTGAAAATCTTCTTCTTTTTCTTAACTTGGTCCAAACTTGATTCATGAGCTAGACTCCCTTTAGTACATGATGCGATCTTGATGCGCGAGCTCTTTAATAAACACGTGCTAGCTTCAAAACTTGACTTCGAATCTTTTGTTGAAGCTAAACACCTACTAAGATCTTGATCAAATATCTAAAACTAAATAAGTACAAGATCATTAGTACTATAACTACATGAGTTAATCATCATCAAAACTAGAGTGATGGGCTATTGGGCCAACATGAAGGGCACTGTCCTCTACACTAGTTCTTGCCATGGGATGCTCCACTTGAGCTAGCCCAGTACTCCCTGTAACCATAACATCAATGTAAGCAATAACAATGAAAATGAGAGTATGTGACACATCTTTGTTCTCTTACCAAGTTGAGAATCTGAAGACGGTAAGTCTTTTTGAAAAACACCTAGATGGGGATGAATAGGTGTTATGCTAATCAAATGCACTTATAAAAACTAGTTAAGATGTATGATGCAAGCGGTCACTCAAAATAAGAAATTGAAGCCAAATTCCCGGTAAAGGGCTCTAGAACTTCTCCTCTTTGATTCCTCTAGATGATTAGTTGAGGTGCTTAATTGCATCCTTGTTGATTGAGTATAGACCAAAAATGCAAGAAGATGAAATGAATGCAATATAGAAAGGCAAGACAAATAGTATCACAAGAATATAAAGCAATAAAGAGTAAGAAGAAATCAATCGCAAACACAAGAGAATTTGTTACGAGGTTCGAGTCACTGCTCTACGTCCCCGCCTTCACACAGAAGGATTTTCACTATATCCACATAGGGAACTTCCACACAGGAACCTTACACCCAAGGGATTACAATTGGTCTATACAAGACTGGAGTACCCAACTCCAACAATACTATCCTCCACACAAGAGGAACCATAACTCAAGGGAATACAAGTCACTTTGTGATCTAAGAAGACCACAAACACTCTCTTACAACTTCTTATAGAGTGGAGTATGATTTTAGGCTCAAGAAGCTAAGTGAGAAAAGAAAATCAGTTAAAGAGATTTTGAAGACTTAAAAACTAACTGAAAAGCTTTTGAAAAAGAAGAACTTAGAAATGGAAAGCAATGAAACACTTCTTCTCTTGAAAACACTTGAAACTTGGATATTTTTCTTATGAAAACCAAAGACCCATGACCTCTATTTATAGGCAAAGGATAAATACCATTCATAAGTGATACTAGGTCATTAGGGGTGAGTTTAACCACTTGGAAACAAAAAATAGCCATTGGAACCCATAAAAAACAAAACAGATTCAAAATAGAGCCGTTGTGCCAGTCTGGACGTCTGCCGGTCGACCGGCACGTTACTAAGAATATAGCCGTTGGCTCCGGTCGACCGCAGGCCATTTTAAAAAGGAAATTTTGAACTTCAGGTCGATGGGCCGATCAACCAACATAAACATAGAGTGAGGCCAATGTAGTCGGTCGACCGCAGGCGTTGACGGTCGACCGATCAGTCGACCGCAGCCCTGTTGACTGGCAAACGTGCACAGACGTGCAGCCTACAACCAAAAGGTTCAGTCGACTAGTCGGTCGATCGTTTTGGCCTGAAACAGATACGATCGACCGCCCGGTCGACCGTTATGGCCTGAAATAGAATTTAAACAGATTTTTGAACTTGAAAATATTTTTAAAATATTTTGCATTAGTTTGAGGGTTATATAGCATAGTATAGGAGATAAAATATATGTTCTAAACTTGATATAAAAATTTGAAAAATTATGAAACATATATTAATACCAAACATGCAACAAAAACCAATACTACCCAAAACTTATATTTTTGAAATGTCTATTTTGTGTGTGTAACTTCTTGAGCACATCGATCATATACTTACTCTTTAACAGGGTCTAGGTGACTACAAGATCTTCAATCAGACTTTTCCATTTACATCGTTGAGTTACTTGAATTCTTGATCCCGTATTTGAGTCATCTTGAGTCAATACCACCTTCCTTTAGGGGAAGAAACTTCTTGTATCCTAAGAACCCTGAAATAATCTTAAACACTTTAACTTGATTAGTACAAATAACTATATATGTTTTGTGATCATCAAAACTCTAAAATTGGGTGATTGTAACCTTGGGCCAACACTTTTGGCAGGCCGCTTCGGGATGAGGGTTCCCTAGTCATGGTAGTTATACCATCACAAAGCACCCCAGTTGCAGGAACTTCAAGGCCCCCCGGCTGGGCCAGCTCCTGAATCATCTCCTCAATATGGGAGGAAGTTGTAACCTCACTACCGGTAGCCCCTCTTGTAGAAGAGATTCAAATGAAGTGTTAAAACATCTTCCCAACTCGATAGGAAAATAGTTAAGGAGGATAGAAGAAATACCCTCAGCGGTAGTGATCTCTCCTGATGGCAGAACCATCATAGGAACATATGCCTGCATCTCTTCCTCTGAAATATTTGATTTCCTGGTATCAGGAAGAGCGAGTTCATCGCCGATGTCAACTTCTTCGCCTGAATAACTGCCGTGCTCTTCAGACGACGAAGATGACACTTGAACCCAGGAAGGCTCAGTGATTGGAGCTTTACCACTAAGAACCCCGGTGATAGGGCTAGGCTCCACAATCCAGGAAGTAGGCATTAAAACACTGGGAGAACCCAGTTGTGGTGCCTCTAACCCTCTTTCCTGAGCTGAAGAAGTTGCAGGCCGAATTAAAGTTCCAGGCTGTGACAAAACTTTAACTTCAACCCTCTCCGTCACTTCTTTAGGCCATCGGCCCCTTCGGCCACGGCAGATTGGCCTGCAAGTTCTCCCTTTACCAGGATTGTTGGGCCCCTGCTACGCAAACCTCGAGGATGAAGAGTCGGGACTGCCTTTTCCTCTTCTTCCTCCTTCTCCTCAGTACTAGGAGGAATTATTTCAGGCATCTGCTGAAGCTTCAGCCTCAGATCCTTTTCGGGCTTTCTTCCGGCTGGGCTCGCCTTGAAAAGCAGAGGCTCGTGGACGCTTGGGTACGGCATGTCGAGTCCTGCGGATAGGGTATTCCTCTATGGCTCTTACTCTAGATTCTGACACCAACGCTGCTTCTGTCCTGCTGACCTCTCTCCTGGCCTCTCTTTCCGCTTCCTTCTTAGCCTCATAATACTCGGTCATCCCTCGCAGCCGACAACCCTTGGACCCCGACCTTGGCCTTGTACATGGATTTGATGCCCTTGATGCACGAGGTGTTTATTCCAAATCCAGGCACCTTATTTGCCATGAAGTACCATGTACAAAAGCCAAAACTGACATAAGAGTTGGGCGTCTTGTGGGGGAGGGTAAAGACAGCTCTAATTCCTCCTGCTACGCTATAACACCATGCCCGGGCACCTTCAAATAGATTCTCACTGAAATGAAGGTTTGGATTGGGGTTACCGACATACAGTTGGTCATAACCAAACTGTCAAGCGAACCGATAAGGCATATAAGGATCCACCGTATAGAATTTCCCTTGCCGAAATACCAAGTACCCGGGCTGGATATTTATCAGCCACCAGAAGACGCTGGAAGATAACCGAGTGAAGCCATCCGGGCCGACGAGGTCTGCAAACTTGTCTCCATAAGACGCGTCATGAATCTCGAGGAAGCACCTGTCCAACTGGTAGTTGCCCCCATTCAGAATCGTCTTCTGGATGTAGAACAAATAGTATTGCAGCCAGCTCGAATTCTTCAATTGCTGCACGAAAGGTGTAAAACCGTCAGAAACAGGCGAGGGGCAATGCATGATGTACCAGGCCATCAGGTATGTATAGAGAAGCTCGACCCTGGGACGAGGAGTCATAACCAGGGGATGACCGTTGGAATCCATGACTGGGTGGCCCTCTGCATTGATGATTGCTTTCACCTGACAGAAGCTCTTCGCTAGTGCGCGCAACCCACTCGGGTCCCGGCCGCCATCACTGGAAGGAGGGTGATGGACTTCCCATGGGCAAGCAGGACAGTCGGATACACCACGTCGGCAACGATCACCTCATGCGGTAGCGTTGGCACCACACATCGCTTTAGCCACAGCATGAGAAAACCTGCCAACAGAGCCCAGTCAGATATTGGGACTTTGGCTTGATGATGGAAGCTCTCAAAGACCGTGACTGGCTTGATAGTTTCTTCATTAAACTTGGTGGTGTAGGAGCTGGTGGATGCACTGATTCTTTCAAAAATTTTGTCATCAATGTTGGGAGCTAGTCGGCTCGTCGAATTAGCCTTATTCACCATGGGGAACAGATAAGTTGCCCATGATATCTGCTTGATTCTCCCGCTTCTCCATCCGGTCACCTGCCTGCAGATGTGAAAATGGCACAACACTTCCCAATAGGTCTCCTGCACCAGAGGATCGCTCTTCTTCAGCAAATGTAGCTCCTCTGTTGACATGACGCATTCCTCGTAAGGGGCGTCTCCAATCATCAGCCTTGAGACTTCATACATCTCATGAAGGGCGAGCCCCATTTCCCCGATGGGAGTAAAGAATGTGCAAGTCTCTGGATTATAACGCTCCAGGATAGCATAAAAATGCTGGATACTCTGTGGGATGTCATACTGAACAGCCTTTACGGCCCCATACAGTCCAGCCTGTAGCAGAAGATTTTCAAATTCTGCTAGAGCAAACTCTACCATTCTGCCCCACCATCTTTTATCGGTCGAATGGACCCAGCCAGTGGCACGAAATTCCAGAGGAAAGTCACCCCTCACATCTAAGAATTGATTGATGAAGGTGGCTGCATGCTAGGGGGTCTCTCCTATTGGGTATTCAGCTCTGACCAAGCCAGGCTGCAACTCTAGCACATCCCTCCCATCTCCGATGGTGTAGGCTTCATGGGCACCTATCTTAGCAGGGTGACTCTGGAGAATGGCCTGACCAACTCCCAATCTATTGTCTGACATACAGACATATGTTGGAGATAGGCCAGAGGATACATCCGCTCCATGTTTGGGAGGAAGAACCTTCTATTGTCAGTTTGACGAAGCCATTTGTAGTCCCCGTCATAAAGAGCAGTCTCATCCACTTCAATTGAGTCGCCAAATAAGAAGTCGGGCTTCCTCAGTAGAGCACGAGAGTCTGACTCGAACAGGCCATCAGAAATGATCTCCCGAAGAGTCAGCATGTTGGCATTGCTGATCCGATTCCGTCGCTCCTTTAAATTACCAGTGATCACAGGAGTAGTCCTTTGGAGAACGAAGATAATTTTTGGATCAACACCATCTACATGTCCGAAGTGGCACCTTTCAGACAGAGAATTTGAGGAGTATCACACTGCAAAAAGGACAAGACAGTCAGAATCTAAAAAAACAAATGTCTAAGTATTAAAGCTAAGACGCAAGGTACACCTCAGAACCGTGTCTAATAGCTAAGATGTGGAGCTTGGCGAAATCCGCGTCTAAACTCAAAGACGCGAGGCTCACACGAAGCATGCGTTTGAAATTTCACAACTTAGAAACTTTTTTAAGTGTTTGACTCAGATGCGAGACTCAGTGAAACCTGCGTCAAATATCAGAGACGCGAGGTTCACATGAAATCCGCGTATGATCTCCCTCACTTAAAAAAATTCTCTATGTGTTTGAATCAAACGAAAGGCTCAACGAAGCTCGCATTTAACAAACAAGACACAAACTCAAGCTGATGAAGCAAAGACGCGGAGATCGTCAAACCTGCGTCTTGCCTACCAGTGCAAGAGTCGCGTCTGAATATCAAACATGGGCATGAGTCTCGCGTTGGCGGTTCATTCAGAAGAGACTTAAGAGTTAAGATAACTCTTCAAGTCCCTCAATGGTGAAAACCAATTGAAATGGTTTTTACCTGAAATGGGGGCCTCCTGCGTGGAAGAACCGCCCATTTGAGCCTCTAGAGCGACAGCACTCGAGGACGAAGCTACATGTTTAGTCATTGGGGCCATTTCGACTGTGAATTCTGTGTAGAAGACGAAAGAAAGAAGAAAAAACTCAGAGCTTCTCTGAAGTTCTGAAAATTCTCGACGCAGGGCTCAGCGGAGAAGAAAAGAGTCTAATGATGACTCTTGAAAGACTGATGTCTTTTTATAGACACAGTAAATCCACCGAGATACGCGACTCGTATATTGAGGCCAATCATCGCCCGACGCATGGTAACGCGCCTCAAACATGAACCTCGCGTGTTAAGAGAACGACTTCTCTTCAAGCTCCACCCAACTTACAGCATCGCGCCTTGAGGTAAACCTCATGTGTTAAGAGAACGACGTCTCTTCAAGCTTCACCCAACGTGTGGCATCACGCCTTGAACGCGAACCTCACAAGTTAAGAGAAAGGCGTCTCTTCAAGCTCCGCCAGACACGTGGCAATGCACCCAGAACGCGAGTCTCGCGTTTCACAGAGCCGCGTCTCCCTAGCAAAAAGAGGTCTGCACTCCACCTTGAAGTCTGCGTTACTTCAACCAAGTGAGAGTGGTGTCTCCACTTTGATGTTTGCGTCTCTCCGATGAATGAGAGTAGCGTTTCTACTTCAGACGAGATTCGCGTTTCCAAGGCAACATGACCTTTGCGTATACAAGATCTGCGTTCAGTGTTTTGCTTCTGCAATCAGTTCAATAGTACATTAGCGAAAGCAGATAACTATTCCCCTGATTCAGCAGTACACGAACAACCAACTCAGAGCACCAAGGAGGTCTGGACTGCATATCCAGATACTCACAACGATCATTTTTGGTTGATTCAAAGAGTTTAACAGTACACTCATGAAGACCAAGATCCAGACGAGATCGAGCTCAAGGTATCTCAGTAGACCAGTCCAATCTTAAGAGCTTGCTGCCAGAAGAAAAATCTAAAGTATTGAAATTACACCTAGAGGGGGGGTGAATAGGTGAAAGGCTAATCAAATCAATATTCAACACAAAATAAAATGAGATGATGCAAACGATCACTCAAAGCAAGATTAGAAGTCGTATACCCTGTGAAGGGTTCTGAACTTCTTCCTCGTGATTCCTCTAGATAAGAGTTTGAGGTGCTCAATGCAGTCTTGTTGTAAGAGTATAGATCGATAATAAATGAATGAATATAAAGTAGATAAGATAGACAAGTAAATCAATCGCAAACAAAGAGATTTGTTTCGAGGTTCGAGCCACCGATCTACGTCCCCGCCTTCACCACTATGAAGGATTTCCAATCCACTAGAACTTTTCACCAAAGGAATTACAACCACTATGGAGTACACAACTCCCCAACACACTCCTCTAGTCCAGAGGTAGCGTAGCAATAATACAATAAGCACTGGGTGATCAAAAGACCACAAACTCTCTCGAGAAAACACTTCTTTACAAAATCCCTAGAGAATAGTATATAAGATTGAAGCTCAAAGTTTTGTAAGTGAAATTTAAAAATAGAAGAGAGATTTTTAGAACCAAAACTTGAAGAGAATTTCAGAGAATAAAAGAACAAAAACTGAAACAAAAACTTTTTTTCAAGTAAGCACAAAACTTTGAATCTTTTCAAATTATTGTTGTAATAAACTCAATCCTAATGATCCCTTTATATAGGTTTACGGAAAAGCAAACTTAGAATAGTTTTACCAGCATAAAAGAGGAATAAATTGACCCTCAAAATCAACTATCCACGTTTTGTTTTTAAACATGTTTTAAAAATAACTAAAACAAAACAGTCAGAATTGCCAATCTGGCATACTAGCGGTCGACTAGTAAATTCAAAAATCTGACCGTTAGCACTCCCTGGTTGACCGGTCAATCGACCGTGCCAAATCGAGAGTTGGCTACTTACAGTTGGTCGACCGCCCAGTCAACCGCAACACTGCCCGGTCGACCAGGAACGTGCACAATATGCACACCCCCAATTACCAGAACTTCGGTCGACGTGCGGTCGACCGTTCTGGCCTGTAATAGGCACGGTCGACCGTTCTGGCCTGTAATAGGCACGGTCGACCGCCCGGTCGACCGACCTTGGCCAAAACAGTTTTTGAAAAATCTTTTTGATGATATGTAAAATTTTGAAATATTTTTGTTAAGATTTTGGAAGATAGGAAACATACTTAACTGCTAGATATAAGTTCAAAACTTGATAAAAAAAATATTTTAGAAAAATTTGGGAACCAAAATCATACTTTAGAAAAACGTGCATTTTGGTGTGTGTGTGTGTGTGTATTTGAGCTTCAACCATATATACTAATTTTTAACAAAAACTATTTATAAGATGAGTCTATAAGCAGGCGTCTCTGAAGCTTGATGTTGAGCAGTGATTGAGTTAGAGCTTAATATCCCATGCTTGAGCCATCCATACCTGTACCAATCTGAAATTCATTCTTGAACTTCTATTAGTACCAAATAGCTTTTATATGGTTTATTATCATCAAAATACATAACCCGGGGATTGTAACCTTTGGACCAATAATCTCCCCCTTTTTGATGATGACAAAACATATAAGCTAATATAGGAGGGTGGTAAAAGCTCCCCCTCAAATGATGCTCTATTATCAAGTATAAAACATATAAAAATATATATATGAGATAAACATGAAACCAAAATATGAAACCACCACAAATACTTCTCCCCTTTTTGTCGTACATCAAAAAGGGCTAGTAAACAATCATGAAATCTCATCAATCAATAATACAAACATTTAGTTCACCACATATAAAAGAAAATCTGTTAAAATCAAGTGGTTTAGTACAAATATATGCAAGTTAAAATTCAGAAGAAACATAATCAATATCAATATCATCTTTCTCATAATGATCTCTAAGAAAGTGATATCGAATCTTTATGTGCTTAGTCTTACTATGTTGATTTACTTTTTTAGTCATATGAATCGTACTAGTATTATCATAAAATATTTTAACATGGTTATAATGCAAATCATAATCAAGGAGAGTATGTTTCATCCAAAGACTTGAGCACAACAAGCCCTAGCCGCAACATACTCCGCCTCAGAGGTTGAGAGGGCTACAGAATTTTATTTCTTGAAAGACCATGAAACAAGACAATTTCCTAGAAACTGACAAGTTTCACTTGTACTATTCCTATCTACTCTACAACCTGCATAGTCGACATCCGAAAGTTCGCCACTTCTGCAAATCAAATATGGCACACTCTACAGATAACACATGAAGGCACAAATAAAGTTAAAGAATCTAAAATTTCTATTCTTGTCCACAGGTTTGAACTTTTTAAAATGAAGGAGAATGAAACCATCTCAGAAATGGTTACAAAGTTCACCGACATAACAAATCCTTAGCATCTCTTGGAAAGGAATACACTCAAGTCGAAAAAGTTCGCAAGATCCTTCGTGCACTCACACCAGGTTGGGAGAAGAAGACAACTGTAATAGAAAAAGCGAATGATCTCTCAACAATGTCGTTAGGAAACCTTATTGGTAATCTAATGGCATATGAAGTGCAACTCGAAGATAGAAAGAAGGATGAACAATAATCTCTCTCAAAGAAGAAAGAACTTACCTTCCATGCATCCTCAAACACGGACAATTCAGATAACGATGAAGAGGTGATGGCAATGTTTTCAAGAAAATTCAGAAAGTTCTTGAAGTAAGGTAAGTTTAAATGTTTTAATTGTAATAAAACAGGCCATATGAAGAAGGATTGCCCTTTGCTAAAAAACAAAGGTAAATTTAAGAGCAAAAAGTTCAGAAAGAAGAAAGACTACCAAGCATCATGGAAAAATAGTGATTCCTCTTCCTCTGATGAAGAAGAAACTACTGAACATGCCAACATCTGTTACATGGCTCTAGAAGAAGATGAGGTACAAATTTCTAAACTCTTAGATGCATTTCAAGAATTATACAATGATCTTAAGAATGAAAAGATAAAGAATAAAGTTTTGACAAAGGAAAATGAAAAACTTTTCAAAGAAAATTCTTTTTATGCTTCTCAAATTTCTTCTATAAATTCTCAAAAAGATGATTTTGAAAAAGTGATATCATCATTAAAAAAAGATAATGAGAATTTATTACAAAATAATGTTTTATTGAAAAGAGAAATTATGTCTTTAAATGAAAGAATTTCTGTTTTAGATAAAGACATATCAATTTTCAAAATGAAGTATGAAGAGACTTTGAAAAATGTGACTAAATTTAATCAAGGAAAAGAAAAGTTGAATGATTTGTTATCATATCAAAAGATGTCACATAATCATTATGGTCTTGAATTTTTAAAAATCTACATATGTTAGTAATCCATATAATTCTTTTGTGAAAAGAAATACTGATATTATTTTAAAAAGAATTAAGAACAAGTTCATATGGATTCCTAAAAACTTAAGCATTGTTGATAAAAATATTTATATTGCATCATACATACATGATATATGTAATTCATGCAATTATGTGTATACTAACAGACGGAAACCAAATTCAAATGGGTTTGGTCTCCTAAAGGTTAATGCTTTGATCTTCTAATATTTGGTACCATTCTAATGTTTATCTTTCAGGTACCATATAAGAAGTTTGATAAAAATAAAAATTCAGAACATTTAAAAGTTTGGTAAAAAAAAAATTCAGAACATTTATCATATATATATATGTTATGATATATTTTTTGCAGAGGGAGAACACATACTTTTCTATATCTGTTATAACATCTTTTCTGCAGGAGGAGAACATATTTTCGGCAGGGGGAGAGTATATAACATATTTTCTGCAGGGGGAGTATTCATGCACACAAAGTGTTATCATCAAAAAGGGGAGAATGTAGGAACTTATTTTTGATGATACATTTGTGAAGACATTTCAATGGAGCTCTATCTTACAAGCCTATTCAAGAGTTCTACATGATCAAGACTTCCCAAAGAGAGTAGCTATGGATGTGTATTGTAATGTTTAATAGTTTGTTAAAAGCCATGAAACACACACATACATCATAGCCATATTATTCGACTTATACCTTTTAGTAGTCGACTTGACATTTTCTCTAGTCGACTAACCTTTGTCCTGCAAAGATACCAACTCTCTGTTTTTGATCTATATGCATTATTAGTTGACTTAACTCACTTTATAGTTGACTAATAACCTGATGTAGTCGACTTATACATTATTCTGGTCGACTAGTTTCAGTTTCCAGAAACTTGTCCTGTGTTTCTATCTTGACCTAGTCGACTTGGTCCCTTTGATAGTCGACTAATCTAGTCTAAATTACCTAACCTAGTCGACTAACCCCCTACTCCTAGTCGACTAATGGCAGTTTCTAACTGTTGGACAGTTTCTGTTTTTTTGGTGTTTTATCCAACGTTATCCAACGTTTATATATTCACAAGTGACCTAATAACTACCCTAACTGACTATGAATTTCAGCTATAAATAGGTATGTTATCCCAGGCTAAAAACACCAATTCAAATCAAAAGTTTTCTGATCAAAAACTCTGTTCAAAATTCTGGTTTTCTGAAAACTTGTTTCCACTTTCGTTTCTTCACAAGTTCCTACTCTATTGTGAAGATTTCTGAAAGTCCACCTATAATAGCCCTTGTCCATGATCACATACAGATTCAAGGCTTATAGGATCATTTGTAATCACTCAAAGAGGAGCATTGTACAAAAGCGTCTTCGGGTTGAAGAGAGTTTGTACAAGGTGTTGTGGTCTTCTTGGTTGTAAGAAGAGTTGTACACATTTGGCAAAGGGAATTTGTCAAGTGGTGTGCAAGGCGTTGATTTTGGGTATACAAAGTCAAAGGATAAAGAAAAATCTCAAGCGGGTGGCTTGGGGACTGGATGTAGGTTACGAGGACCGAATCAGGATAAATCTCTTGTGTTTGCGTTTGTTTATCTTTTCTGAGATTTAATTTTCTTTTATTGCAAGTACTTTATTTCTGTAACGCTAATATCTTTATTTGAGTGTTGAAGCATATTCTAGATCCTACAATTGGCATCATCTAGGGACCAACAGTTCATCCTTGTCAAGTTTGATTGTGGTAGCCATGAGAGGTTTGCTAGTCTTTGACCCTTCAAGTCTGAATTTCTTTGAGTTCCTTTGTGTACTGGACTTGACTTATAAAGATCCCATCACTCCTTTGCTTGATTTTTAGTCCAAGGAAGTAGTTTAGCTCTCCTATCATAGACATTTCAAACTCATTCTGCATGCATGATTCAAACTCTTTGCAAAGTAATTCGTTAGTAGATCCAAAAATTATATCATCAATATAAATTTGAACAATGAGAATGTTACTATCAATATGCTTAGTAAACAAAGTAGTATCTACTTTACCTTTAACAAAATCATTTAAAAGAAGAAATGTTGAAAGTTTTTCATACCAAGCTCTAGGACCTTGTTATGAATCATATAAAGCTTTGTCTAGTTTGAAAACAAAACCTGGATGTGTAAGATCAACAAACCCGGGGGGTTGTTCAACATACACCTCCTCTTCAATAAACACATTTAAAAATGCACTTTTGACATCCATTTGAAAAAGTTTGGAATCTTTATAGGAAGCAAAAGCAAGTGTGATCCGTATAGCTTCGAGCTATGCTACGGGTGCAAAGGTTTCCTCAAAATTGATTCCCTCGATCTGGGTGTAACCTTGGGTCACTAATCTAGTTTTATTCCTAACAACATTTTCCTACTCATCCAACTTGTTCCTAAAAATCAATTTAGTACCAATTGTTGGTGTAACGCCCCGATCCTAAAGATACGGAGACGTTATGGCGACGTACATACGCGAGGTGAAAACACGCTCACGCGTACGTTAAGCCTCAATACAGTACATAACCTCCATATAGACATGGGTCCCAGCATGAAATAAGTACAAGAATACCAGCAGAAATAGGTCAGCGATCATAACAGATATGAAAAATAGGGACAAATAAGATAACAGAAATAAATGCCCAGGATACCTATGAATAGGCCAGATGAGGAATCTCCTATGTCACGTCAAGGCACTCTCTGCTACTCCGAGAACTCGGATCTCCAATCTGGGCACGCAAACCCAGGGTCGTCAGAAAGTGACCTAGTGAGTGGTAAAATGAAGGAGGCAGTAATATATATACATAATAATACAAGCACGATACTAATATATAATACATGATGTGGTACAAGTGATATTATATCATGAGCATATAGGAAGCAGTGGAAATATATAAATATGTCATCTTTTGGTACCATCACTACCTAGCCGGTTATCATCAGGTCATGATTCTAATCATATCGAGTTTATATAATAAATAATGTTATTTAGCGGTGAAGTAAAAGCAGTGAACATAGTAGTGATGTAAATGAAATGCATGTGAGCATATGCAATATGAACATGTTACTGTGTTGTGTCTAAATAGCATATAAGCAATGCAAAGCAGAATATATGTGATGCAAGGTATACATGTGCATGAGTAGTATTGTAACGCCCCGATCCTGGCGGATACGGAGACATTACTGCAACGTATATACGCAAGTCAGAAGTACCTTCACGTATATACGCTAAGCATCAGTACATGCAAGAATCAGAGTACGGAAGCAAGTGGTGCATTATACATTCCAACACATGAGTACAATTACAAAGTTATCACCAGAGGTGATCCAATATTACATGAATATTACATCACTGATATGCGCAACTGCGAGATTACAAAGAGAAGTACAAGTATGAATAGTACAAAGGCACTCGCGAGTTTACAAAAGGAAAACTCGGGAGGCACACAGGGGGCCTGGAAGGATAGAGCTCTGAACGGTCCACTGGGAATCCACGCTACCGCTGCGCCACTCTGATCAGCAACAGGGAGAATCCACGCACTTCAAGCTCCATGACCTGGACATGAGAATCCAGGGGAGTCAGATGAAACTCCCCAGGCGAGTGGTGATACTAAAGCCAAGTGGCGAGCAAGGATAAGTATAAGTAAAGTGATAAATCAAATAAAGCCGAGGACGAGCAAATCTGATTGTATGGTTTCAGATCACGGCTCCATAAGACTAGTACGTCGAAGGAATAATCCAAACAAGGAAACCCTCATCTATATACCTTTATCTTATGTCACCCTAATCCAAGCACATACAATCCAATTGTACTCAGGGCATGATAAGAAAATGAACAGGAGGCAGGTGGATACAAGGGATAAAACAGAGCGTGAGCAGTTAATACGATAATACTCATAAAACCGGAAATCCGAGGTAAAACCAGCACAAGCAATATGGTAAGGTATATCACAGATTCATAGCCGTTTAGGCTGCAGGCTTCAGTATGCGTCCCATACCGCATACTTCTACTTACAACTTAAAGAGCCGGTTATTATCTTGACACTTATTATTACTCGTCTTACCCTGATATCTAGCTATGTGAACTAGCGTCCCAGCACACATAGATCCATATCCGAGTAAAGCAAGGTTGTTATTGGAAACCAGCGGGGGTATCAACGAACTATGTTTACAGTGGGTCCCGTACATACCCGGGACCACGGCCCAGGATTGTTCCGTTGCTTGGTGACGGAACCTGCCGCAAGGCTAACAGGAGGGACTTATTGTATGCCCTTATCATGATAGTATCAGGAGGAGGGAGCCAGCACTCCCCTCGGTCGCCTGGAGGCCCACAGGTCAGACCGGATATTTTAGTTGCACAACATGCCTAATACCACTGTAAACACGAACACATATTGATATCCGCAAGTTTCCCCCGACCCAATGCAAGTGGTTCCTTTTATGAATTATTAGATTAATTATCAATTTACGGGAATAACAAGAGCAGGACATGATCAGGAATTCAAGAGTTCAGGTCACTGTATATAATACAGGATAACAGGTCACTGATCATGATACAGGATATCAGGTCACTGTACATAGTACAGGATAACAAGACAGGGTTCCCGTAAATGTGATAATCACAGGTCAAGTATATCATGCTGGGTGTCAAGTGATAGCATGACAGGATGATGATATTTGGCAGGTGACAAGTCATGTCAAGAGATTGATATTAGTCCGGTGGCAAGTCATGTCATAATAAGGGACCTTGCCCAGTAGTATCATGTCAGGTGTTAAGTGATAGCAAATCAGTTAACAGGTGATATACATGTGTTAAATAGTAACATGCATAAATGACAAGTATGAAGAAATGACACGGTGGTAGAATAGTAGCTGAGCACAACCAAGCGGAGCAGAGCTAGCTGGAAGTACAGACAGCAAACAGTATTTAACACTGGAGCGTCTGGCGAGGTTACCGGAATGACTCGACTGAAGTACGAGCGATAAATCCGGCAGCAACTCGCCTAGACGAATCTAGTGGTAAAGTGCTGAACGCTGATCATGATAACCAGGCGGAGCTGAACAAGCTAGAGGCATAGGCAGCGAACAGAGTTTAGACACTAATGCGCTCTGCGAGGTTACCGGAATACTCGGATTAAGATACGAGTGGAGAATCCAGCAGCAACTCGCCTAAACGAATTTAGTGAATAAAGCACTGAGCGCTAAGCATGCACACCAGGCGGAGCTGGGAAACCTGACGATCCCAATCACGCCTCTTCCGAGACAGTGAGGGACCGGAGGCTGAACTGAGAGACCTGCCGGTCCCAATCACCTCTCTTTCGGGATAGTGAGTGACCGGAGGTTGAAGGGTCCGGAAGCCAAGTATGGTATAAGGCAGTACAATACATCACAGGCATGGTATATGTGCAAGGATGAAACTACTCTAGTACAAGCATTCGTCACAGAGCAATACATGTCCAGATATAGGCACTCGGCCATACACAATTACAGGGACTCAGCCCAATACAAAATACATGAAATGAAATACATGGAGTAAAACACATGTCGACCCGACGAAGCGGGGAAACCCAAATGGAGGCGAGAGCGAGGACACTTGCCTAAATCACCGGAAAGCCGAAAGTCTGGAATCCATGGAACTCGCGCACGCGCCATAAAATAATATATAATTGTGAGGAGAGAGAAAGTGAAGGGAGAGAGAAAGAGTGAGAGAAAAAGAGGGAGAAACCTATAGAGAGAAAGGGACACAGGGAGACGCGAGCTTCCGAGAGAGAGACGCGGGGGACGCAGACGCGGGAGTCGCGTCGCAGGAATAACAGACGCGGGAAAGAGCAGACGCGGGGATCGCGTCGCGGAAAGTACCAGGCGCGGGAATCACAGACGCAGGAATAGCAGACGCGGGGTTCGCAGACGCGGGAGTCGCGTCGCGAAGGAGCCACAACGCGGGGTTTGCAGACGCGGGGTTCGCGTCGCAGAGATGCCTCAAACGCGAGATCTGCGTTCAAGTGCAGACGCGAGGGAAACGCGGACGTGGACGTGGGTTCTGCGTCGCGTTAATACAGAAACGCGCGGAGCGCGTTAAGGGATTGCCTAGACGCGGGGTGAGATCCGCGTTAGGAAAGTCTTGGCGAGAAAAATCACTCGCCGACAAGATTCCTTGCTGCGCCCGACGAAGGGAAGTTCGGCCCCAATCCAAAAGGAGGGTACCGGCCCCAAGTCTTGCCAACAGAGAAGAACGCGACCCCAATCCAAAAGGAGGGGCCGGCCCTGAGTCTTGCCGACGAAGAAGAGCACGGCCCCAATCCAAAAGGAGTGGCCGGCCCTGAAAGGGTCATGTCCAAATGGAGAAGACGAACAGGAAGAGGAACCAGGAAGAGAGAGAGAGAGACTCAGGAAAGAGAGTGAGAGGTCCAAGAGAGAGAGAGAGAGAGAGATGAAGGCAGGAGAGAGAAAGAGAGGGAGTGAGAACAGGAGAGAGTGAGAGTGAGAATAGGAAAGAGGGAGAGAGTCAACAAGAGAGAGAGAGAGAGAGAGAGAAATCCAAGGGAGAGAGAGGGACCCAGGAGAGAGAGAGAGAAATCCAAGGGAGAGAGAGGGACCCAGGAGAGAGAGAGAGTGGGGGGACCCATGGGAGAGAAAACAAAAGAAGGGGGCTGCTGCCCCCCTCTGGATCCCGCACAGCGCCCCCACTTGGGGGCGCCCGGCCTGGCCGCCGGCCCTGAGGCGGCGCCGGGCGGCGCCGGCCACCGGAAGAGGAAGGAGGGGGCGCTGCCCCCTCAACAGAGCACAGGAGGGGGGCTGTTGCCCCCCTCCAGCAAAGAGAAAGAGAGGGGGCTTGCCCCCCTCTCAGGTCGCGCACAGGGGGCCCAGGTGGCCCCCTGGCCGCCCACGGCCGCCGGCACAGCGCCGGCGGCGCCCCAAACTGGGGTGGCGCCGGCCACCCCAAGAAAAGGAGGGGGCTGTGCCCCCTCAACAAAGATGCACAGGGGACCGGGAGGCCCCCTGGCCGAGCCCAAGGCCGCCGGCAAGGCGCCGGCGGCGGTCTGCCTCCGCCGGAGGTGCCGAAGGAGGGTGGTGGTCGGCGGTGAGGGTGGTTGCCGTGGCCGAAACCAAGGGGAGAAAAAGAAAGGAAAGGAAAGAAAAGGAAAGAAAGGAAGAGAAAAAGAAAGAGAAGGGAAGGAGATGGCCGGGCTAGGGTCTTCTCGCCGGCGTCGTGGTGGCCGGAGACGCCGGCGGCGGTGGTGGCCGGTGGGGCATCGGCCTCACAGGGGAAGAAGAAAAAGAAGAAGAAGAGAGAAGAGAATGGAGAAAAGAAAGGAAAAAGAAAAGAAAAAGAGAAAGAAAGGAGTGAGAGAGAGTGATGGTGATTGATGGATGGGAGTAGGTAAGGGGGGTGGTGTCTCCCACGTGGGGGGATGGCTGGATCAATGGAGGAAAAGAAAAGGAAAGAAAGAAAGAAAAGAATGGATTAGAATAAAATAATAATATTATAATATAGTCGCGAAATATCGATTGTTCCAGAAAAATCCCCAAAAATACCCGGAGGTAGAAAACGTCATCCTGAGGAATAATATGAAATCAGTTTTCCAAAATAAAATCCCGTTTTCAAATTAAAAATCCGGAAGCCAACCGCCGATACCGGTCTACACCGGGTCGGCCGGGTTTTGATAAATTCTGAAAAATCCCAGAAAATGTATTAAAGAAGAAAATATGATTTTAAGAAATAAAGTGAAAGCGGAATCCAAAAATTCAATCCCGGTTGTAAACTAAAAATCCTGGAATCAACCAGCGATGCTGGCCGATACCGAATCCGGTGGAATTTTCATAAATTCATAAAATCCTCAGAAAAGGTATTTAGATAGGAAATGCGATTCTAAGAGATAATGTCTAAAGGCCCTTCTAGAAATTCTAATCTGTTTGTAAGCTAAAAATCCGGGAATCGATCAGCGGCACTGGTCGACACCGGTTTTGAAGATTTTCCATTTAATTCAGAAAAATTCCAAAAAATCATATAAAATCTAAAATATTGGAAAATGATGTATAAAACTGAAATCGGTTAAATCGGAATACCAGAATGACCAAATCGAGTAATACCCTAGGATCGGGCCCTCGGTTCAGACTAGGGCTGACTCCGAGTCCACGAATCCGGATCCAAGACAAAACAATCATATAAAGAATTCATAATACAAAACAAATACAGGAAATAAGTCGAAAAATACGATCGAAAAATCTGAATACGCAACTAAGTACGTATTCCGGGAGCGGGGTGTTACATTCCATCCACCTTACAAAAAAATTGCGTCCTCGCAATTTCGTTAAGGGGTAAAATGAACACAAAGGGGACAAGGGTGGAATTTATACCAATTAAGACATGAAGCACTATAGGTAGGGCCCTCAAGTTGACTGATCAATAACCAGAATATAGAAATCTTCTGCACTTCCGGCTGTATAAATCTCCGAACGATGCCAAATAATACTGACTGATTACACAACTTTGCAATAGAATTTCCGCTGTACTGCATACTTAATGTCGCTCTGAGAATAAGCCAGAATACTGAAGATAAAGGAAACCTCGATAATACTGAGCATAATAAAGAAGACCGATAATTGAGAATCCCGAATACCAGGCATCGATCACTCTGAAAGATATAGCCGAGAATAAAGAATAACCGCAGAAAATCCCGAATACCATCTTCTGAAAGATAACCCGGTAGCAGATCCATTCTGAGAATACCCGAACTTTCATAGAGTTGGCTGAAGAGATCATATCATAGCTTCATCCAGAACCAGCCACTACCTCTCTAGTATATCCATATCTTAAATTGGTATAAGGCTTCGAAAAACCAAAACAGGGTAAAGATGGAAGGGATTAGGAATCAAAGGAAGGATGATCAAGAAAAATAGATAACTCTGTACTTGTAGTTGGAATGTATAACCAGGACTCATGCATTCCAGTTGCAAATTTCTTTACCATTAATTTGCCGTCTGGACGTACTGAGGAGGTGAGAGCCTAAGCTCTGATACCAACCTGTAACGCCCCGATCCTGGCGGATACGGAGACATTACTGCAACGTATATACGCAAGTCAGAAGTACCTTCACGTATATACGCTAAGCATCAGTACAGGCAAGAATCAGAGTACGGAAGCAAGTGGTGCATTATACATTCCAACACATGAGTACAATTACAAAGTTATCACCAGAGGTGATCCAATATTACATGAATATTACATCACTGATATGCGCAACTGCGAGATTACAAAGAGAAGTACAAGTATGAATAGTACAAAGGCACTCGCGAGTTTACAAAAGGAAAACTCGGGAGGCACACAGGGGGCCTGGAAGGATAGAGCTCTGAACGGTCCACTGGGAATCCACGCTACCGCTGCGCCACTCTGATCAGCAACAGGGAGAATCCACGCACTTCAAGCTCCATGACCTGGACATGAGAATCCAGGGGAGTCAGATGAAACTCCCCAGGCGAGTGGTGATACTAAAGCCAAGTGGCGAGCAAGGATAAGTATAAGTAAAGTGATAAATCAAATAAAGCCGAGGACGAGCAAATCTGATTGTATGGTTTCAGATCACGGCTCCATAAGACTAGTACGTCGAAGGAATAATCCAAACAAGGAAACCCTCATCTATATACCTTTATCTTATGTCACCTTAATCCAAGCACATACAATCCAATTGTACTCAGGGCATGATAAGAAAATGAACAGGAGGCAGGTGGATACAAGGGATAAAACAGAGCGTGAGCAGTTAATACGATAATACTCATAAAACCGGAAATCCGAGGTAAAACCAGCACAAGCAATATGGTAAGGTATATCACAGATTCATAGCCGTTTAGGCTGCAGGCTTCAGTATGCGTCCCATACCGCATACTTCTACTTACAACTTAAAGAGCCGGTTATTATCTTGACACTTATTATTACTCGTCTTACCCTGATATCTAGCTATGTGAACTAGCGTCCCAGCACACATAGATCCATATCCGAGTAAAGCAAGGTTGTTATTGGAAACCAGCGGGGGTATCAACGAACTATGTTTACAGTGGGTCCCGTACATACCCGGGACCACGGCCCAGGATTGTTCCGTTGCTTGGTGACGGAACCTGCCGCAAGGCTAACAGGAGGGACTTATTGTATGCCCTTATCATGATAGTATCAGGAGGAGGGAGCCAGCACTCCCCTCGGTCGCCTGGAGGCCCACAGGTCAGACCGGATATTTTAGTTGCACAACATGCCTAATACCACTGTAAACACGAACACATATTGATATCCGCAAGTTTCCCCCGACCCAATGCAAGTGGTTCCTTTTATGAATTATTAGATTAATTATCAATTTACGGGAATAACAAGAGCAGGACATGATCAGGAATTCAGGAGTTCAGGTCACTGTATATAATACAGGATAACAGGTCACTGATCATGATACAGGATATCAGGTCACTGTACATAGTACAGGATAACAAGACAGGGTTCTCGTAAATGTGATAATCACAGGTCAAGTATATCATGCTGGGTGTCAAGTGATAGCATGACAGGATGATGATATTTGGCAGGTGACAAGTCATGTCAAGAGATTGATATTAGTCCGGTGGCAAGTCATGTCATAATAAGGGACCTTGCCCAGTAGTATCATGTCAGGTGTTAAGTGATAGCAAATCAGTTAACAGGTGATATACATGTGTTAAATAGTAACATGCATAAATGACAAGTATGAAGAAATGACACGGTGGTAGAATAGTAGCTGAGCACAACCAAGCGGAGCAGAGCAAGCTGGAAGTACAGACAGCAAACAGTATTTAACACTGGAGCGTCTGGCGAGGTTACCGGAACGACTCGACTGAAGTACGAGCGATAAATCCGGCAGCAACTCGCCTAGACGAATCTAGTGATAAAGTGCTGAACGCTGATCATGATAACCAGGCGGAGCTTAACAAGCTAGAGGCATAGGCAGCGAACAGAGTTTAGACACTAATGCGCTCTGCGAGGTTACCGGAATACTCGGATTAAGATACGAGTGGAGAATCCAGCAGCAACTCGCCTAAACGAATTTAGTGAATAAAGCACTGAGCACTAAGCATGCACACCAGGCGGAGCTGGGAAACCTGACGATCCCAATCACGCCTCTTCCGAGACAGTGAGGGACCGGAGGCTGAACTGAGAGACCTGCCGGTCCCAATCACCTCTCTTTCGGGATAGTGAGTGACCGGAGGTTGAAGGGTCCGGAAGCCAAGTATGGTATAAGGCAGTACAATACATCACAGGCATGGTATATGTGCAAGGATGAAACTACTCTAGTACAAGCATTCGTCACAGAGCAATACATGTCCAGATATAGGCACTCGGCCATACACAATTACAGGGACTCAGCCCAATACAAAATACATGAAATGAAATATATGGAGTAAAACACATGTCGACCCGACGAAGCGGGGAAACCCAAATGGAGGCGAGAGCGAGGACACTTGCCTAAATCACCGGAAAGCCGAAAGTCTGGAATCCATGGAACTCGCGCACGCGCCATAAAATAATATATAATTGTGAGGAGAGAGAAAGTGAAGAGGAGAGAGAAAGAGTGAGAGAAAAAGAGGGAGAAACCTAGAGAGAGAAAGGGACACAGGGAGACGCGAGCTTCCGAGAGAGAGACGCGGGGGACGCAGACGCGGGAGTCGCGTCGCAGGAATAACAGACGCGGGAAAGAGCAGACGCGGGGATCGCGTCGCGGAAAGTACCAGGCGCGGGAATCACAGACGCAAGAATAGCAGACGCGGGGTTCGCAGACGTGGGGTTCGTGTCGCAGAGATGCCTCAAACGCGAGATCTGCGTTCAAGTGCGGACGCGAGGGAAACGCGGACGCGGACGTGGGTTCTGCGTCGCGTTAATACAGAAACGCGCGGAGCGCGTTAAGGGATTGCCTAGACGCGGGGTGAGATCCGCGTTAGGAAAGTCTTGGCGAGGAAAATCACTCGCCGACAAGATTCCTTGCTGCGCCCGACGAAGGGAAGTTCGGCCCCAATCCAAAAGGAGGGTACCGGCCCCAAGTCTTGCCAACAGAGAAGAACGCGGCCCCAATCCAAAAGGAGGGGCCGGCCCTGAGTCTTGCCGACGAAGAAGAGCACGGCCCCAATCCAAAAGGAGTGGCCGGCCCTGAAAGGGTCATGTCCAAATGGAGAAGACGAACAGGAAGAGGAACCAGGAAGAGAGAGAGACTCAGGAAAGAGAGTGAGAGGTCCAAGAGAGAGAGAGAGTTGAAGGCAGGAGAGAGAAAGAGAGGGAGTGAGAACAGGAGAGAGTGAGAGTGAGAATAGGAAAGAGGGAGAGAGTCAACAAGAGAGAGAGAGAGAGAGAGAAATCCAAGGGAGAGAGAGGGACCCAGGAGAGAGAGAGAGAGAAATCCAAGGGAGAGAGAGGGACCCAGGAGAGAGAGAGAGAGAGTGGGGGGACCCATGGGAGAGAAAACAAAAGAAGGGGCTGCTGCCCCCCTCTGGATCCCGCACAGCGCCCCCACTTGGGGCGCCCGGCCTGGCCGCCGGCCCTGAGGCGGCGCCGGCCACCGGAAGAGGAAGGAGGGGGCGCTGCCCCCTCAACAGAGCACAGGAGGGGGGCTGTTGCCCCCCTCCAGCAAAGAGAAAGAGAGGGGGCTTGCCCCCCTCTCAGGTCGCGCACAGGGGGCCCAGGTGGCCCCCTGGCCGCCCACGGCCGCCGGCACAGCGCCGGCGGCGCCCCGAACTGGGGTGGCGCCGGCCACCCCAAGAAAAGGAGGGGGCTGTGCCCCCTCAACAAAGATGCACAGGGGGGCGGGAGGCCCCCTGGCCGAGCCCAAGGCCGCCGGCAAGGCGCCGGCGGCGGTCTGCCTCCGCCGGAGGTGCCGAAGGAGGGTGGAGGTCGGCGGTGAGGGTGGTTGCCGTGGCCGAAACCAAGGGGAGAAAAAGAAAGGAAAGGAAAGAAAAGGAAAGAAAGGAAGAGAAAAAGAAAGAGAAGGGAAGGAGATGGCCGGGCTAGGGGTCTTCTCACCGGCGTCGTGGTGGCCGGAGACGCCGGCGGCGGTGGTGGCCGGTGGGGCATCGGCCTCACAGGGGAAGAAGAAAAAGAAGAAGAAGAGAGAAGAGAATGGAGAAAAGAAAGGAAAAAGAAAAGAAAAAGAGAAAGAAAGGAGTGAGAGAGAGTGATGGTGATTGATGGATGGGAGTAGGTAAGGGGGGTGGTGTCTCCCACGTGGGGGGATGGCTGGATCAATGGAGGAAAAGAAAAGGAAAGAAAGAAAGAAAAGAATGGATTAGAATAAAATAATAATATTATAATATAGTCGCGAAATATCGATTGTTCCAAAAAAATCCCCAAAAATATCCGGAGGTAGAAAACGTCATCCTGAGGAATAATATGAAATCGGTTTTCCAAAATAAAATCCCGTTTTCAAATTAAAAATCCGGAAGCCAACCGCCGATACCGGTCTACACCGGGTCGGCCCGGTTTTGATAAATTCTGAAAAATCCCAGAAAATGTATTAAAGAAGAAAATATGATTTTAAGAAATAAAGTGAAAGCGGAATCCAGAAATTCAATCCCGGTTGTAAACTAAAAATCTTGGAATCAACCAGCGATGCTGGCCGATACCGAATCCGGTGGAATTTTCATAAATTCATAAAATCCTCAGAAAAGGTATTTAGATAGGAAATGCGATTCTAAGAGATAATGTCTAAAGGCCCTTCTAGAAATTCCAATCTGTTTGTAAACTAAAAATCCGGGAATCGATCAGCGGCACTAGTCGACACCGGTTTTGAAGATTTTCCATTTAATTCGGAAAAATTCCAAAAAATCATATAAAATCTAAAATATTGGAAAATGATATATAAAACTGAAATCGGTTAAATCGGAATACCAGAATGACCAAATCGAGTAATACCCTAGGATCGGGCCCTCGGTTCAGACTAGGGCTGACTCCGAGTCCACGAATCCGGATCCAAGACAAAACAATCATATAAAGAATTCATAATACAAAACGAATACAGGAAATAAGTCAAAAACTACGATCGAAAAATCTGAATACGCAACTAAGTACGTATTCCGGGAGCGGGGTGTTACAAGTATGCCACCATAGGTATCAGGTAGTGTAGTAAAGTCTACAGGTAACATGATAGCGGATACAATAACATGAACAAGAACAGTAACAGGTAAGTAAGATCACAGTGAACATGAAAGCAGACAAAATAACAGGAACAGTAACAAGTTAGTATACATGTATCAGGCAAGTCATGTGATTGACACAATAGTAGAAATCAGTACCACCTGATATTTTAATCAATCTCTTCCAGTGTCCCATACCACTGGCAGTTCATACTGGAGCCCGCACTCCAGTCGAACCCATCCGGACATGGCCTACGGGTACCATTATCCAGACGTGAGAGTGACCAAATAACAAGTGTTCCCAACGTCACTATTGTGTATACTGTTTTATTATGTTAATTGGAAACCCATGGTCGAGGAGTTCTTATCGGGTGGATGTATCCCGTGCATACCCGGGATCACGGCCTTAAACGGACCCCTGGCTGCTGAGACCAGGGCCCTCCGCTAAGAGGGGAGCACGAATCAAGTAACGGGAGCTCATGGAGATAGTGGTAGGTAGCACTACCGTCCCCTGCAGTGGGACTAACAATATGGATCCAGTACATCACCCGATAAGATCTAATCAACCGTCAAGTCTCCCCCATACCCAAGTTATCATTATTAGCTGATATGTCCAGTCTATAATGTGACAAGAACAACTACTGTACACGATACGGGTAACATGATAACTGGACCAGAGCTCTGTTGATAGCGTAGAACAATATAACGGGAATCGGGAACAATATAACGGGAACCATATAACGGGAAACGGGAACAGTAGATGTGGAATTCCACATATCGTATATCAACAGCTCTCATGTCCAGTAACGGGAATATCCATATCAGTAACAGGAAATAATCATATAACATGAATACCGTAACATGGATAAATAATACATGTAGCATGAACGGGGATCCATCAATCATATAACACAAATACAGTAACATGGAACAATAATACATGTAAGATGAACGGTGATCCATATAACAAGAGTACAGAAACCATACATGCATGTGTAACAGTGATATGTGAACCTGAGATGTGTGTCGAGCATCCATGTAACGATGAGAATAATAATGCGAAATGCAGTACGCCATGCAGTGGGATATCCGTGTATCAGTGGATTATTTATGTGGAGCAAGACTCCGTGTAACATATACGTGTATCACTCCTACATGTATGCACAATAGTCAGTGTCTCAGATACTACCATGTCCATTGACCTACCGTTCCCGTATAGTGATGATACCAGTGCATGAAATAACGGTGTCCAACATTCCTATCTCGTGATTGATAGTTATCTAACTGTTATATACTGCATGAATTAATAGTGTCCAATAATATGGTGAACTAGTGACCCGAGTGTTAGTGGTCCATAAACATGACCTAATAAGCATCCAGTGTCACATTCTACGTCTACTAGGTATCAGACATATTCTAAGTACGGTGTTGATTAAAGTGTTTTAATATTATCTACAGCTTATTTTACCGGTATCATGTTTTATATAAATAACGCAACCAAGTTCAATCAATAAAAAGACAATTTATAAAATAAAAACACTCACAAACTGGTCATGGGAAGGTAGCTCTCGTTCCCACGATCGCAACGGATCCAGAATTGTTCAAATCGGAGTCCGGATGCTCCCGATATCGCCCGAACGCTAAAAGGAATAAACTGGGGTTAAATATGTAAATAAATAATTTAAATGCAATTAATAAAATATCACAGGGGGTTTTCTATAAATTTACCTTTCTTGGGTTTCGGATGCGGGTTTGGCTCATAACGGGTCGGGTCCAAATCCACAACCCAAACCCGTAACTTAATTAAATGGGTTAATGGGTTAACGGGGGTTGTTAATGGGTATTGAGTTAACCCAAAAAGGGTTACTGGGTCGGGTTCATACCCGAACCCGAACCCCAACTAGCAGCAGCAACAACACCTTCACTGCTGCTGCGCGCGCCCTGGGCCGGCCAGCGCCGCTGGCCGGCGGCGAGGCTGCCCGCCGGCGGCGGTTCTGGCCGCCGGCGGCGGGTCTGGCCAAGTGAAAGAGAGAGAGAGGGGGATGGAGAGAGAGAGAGGGAGAGAAAGAGAGAAAAGGAGAGGGGAAAACAGGGGAAAAAAAAAGAAAAGAAAAGAAAAGAAAGGAAAGGGAAGAAGAAGAAGGGAGGTGCGGGCTTCGGACGGCGGCGGCGGCCGGGTGCGGCCGCGCCTGGCCGGGAACGCCGGCCACCAGTGCCGGCGACCGTCTGGCCTCCCCGACTGCGACAGAGAGGGTGAGGAAGAGAGAGATAGAGAGAGAGGAGAATAGAGAGGGAAAAGAGAGAGAGAGAGAGAAGGTTTTAGGGGAGAGAGAGATTTAGAAAGAGATATGAGAGAGAGAGAGAGGAAGGGGGTTTAATTAAGGGGAGAGAGAGAAGGCGGTGGAGATGGCAGTGGAAGAAGTCGCTGGAAAAGAGAAGAAGTGGGAAGAGAAAGAAAAGAAAAGGAAAGAATTTTTATAATTAAAATAATATTATTTAATTTGGTTCAAAATTGACTATCTCCGAACAGTGACCAAAAATTACAAAAAATAGAGAATATTATCCTGAGACTTAATATGAAGACGGTTTGCAGAAACTCGATCCGGTTTGCAAATTAAAAATCTCGGAATGTCTCGCCGATACGGGCGACACCGGTTTGGCCGGATTTTCGATAAATTCAGAAAAATTCCCAAAAATACCCAAATGTAGCTCATGAGATTCTAAGACATATGGTGAAAGCCGATTCTAAAAATTCTACTCCGTTTGTGAAATAAAAATCGGAAGGCCGGTAATCGGTATCGGTCGACACCGACTACGGAGATTTTCCAAAATAATCCAGAAAATTTCCAGAAAATCCTAAAAAATCTCAAATATTAGAAAATAATTTTGAAACTGAAAGCAACTCAATCGGACTACCACGGAGGTCAAATCAATTTTTGTACGTCGTATCGCGTACCGATACTGTTATACGTACACCAGGGATCAGGGGGTTACATTTCTCCCCACCTTACAAAAATTGCGTCCTCGCAATTTCTATTCAGGTGTGAGAACAATATTTCCAACCCCAAAGCCGAAATGTTACGGGCACACGACACTTCCGCTGCGAACTCTGATCTCTATAAGGACCTCGGGATAGAGAAGTATGGGAGTGAACTACTCCGGACGGATGGAAAGTAAGACGATACAAGGAAAGTAAGAAGGAAATCGGATGTTCTGGTTAGCAACTGAAAGGAAGTCAGAGAACAGAGTCAAGGAATGAATTGTCAAGGTCATGGTATTCTTGTACTCGTTGCTGGAATCCCCAAATTCAGGTACAGAGCAGTTAATCTGAATCTGCTTGTACTGTTGGTAAGAGCCCGAGTATTGACCCAGGTGGTTACCCACACCAGGTGTGAACCTAGGCTCTGATACCACTATGTAACGCCCCGATCCTAAAGATACGAAGACGTTATGGCGACGTACATACGCGAGGTGAAAACACGCTCACGCGTACGTTAAGCCTCAGTACAGTACATAACCTCCATATAGACATGGGTCCCAGCATGAAATAAGTACAAGAATACCAGCAGAAATAGGTCAGCGATCATAACAGATATGAAAAATAGGGACAAATAAGATAACAGAAATAAATGCCCAGGATACCTATGAATAGGCCAGATGAGGAATCTCCTATGTCACGTCAAGGCACTCTCTGCTACTCCGAGAGCTCGGATCTCCAATCTGGGCACGCAAACCCAGGGTCGTCAGAAAGAGACCTAGTGAGTGGTAAAATGAAGGAGGCAGTAATATATATACATAATAATACAAGCACGATACTAATATATAATACATGATGTGGTACAAGTGATATTATATCATGAGCATATAGGAAGCAGTGGAAATATATAAACATGTCATCTTTTGGTACCATCACTACCTAGCCGGTTATCATCAGGTCATGATTCTAATCATATCGAGTTTATATAATAAATAATGTTATTTAGCGGTGAAGTAAAAGTAGTGAACATAGTAGTGATGTAAATGAACATGCAGGTGAGCATATGCAATATGAACATGTTACTGTGTTGTGTCTAAATAGCATATAAGCAATGCAAAGCAGAATATATGTGATGCAAGGTATACATGTGCATGAGTAGTATGCCACCATAGGTATCAGGTAGTGTAGTAAAGTCTACAGGTAACATGATAGCGGATACAATAACATGAACAAGAACAGTAACAGGTAAGTAAGATCACAGTGAACATGAAAGAAGACAAAATAACAGGAACAGTAACAAGTTAGTATACATGTATCAGGCAAGTCACGTGATTGACACAATAGTAGAAATCAGTACCACCTGATATTTTAATCAATCTCTTCCAGTGTCCCATACCACTGGCAGTTCATACTGGAGCCCGCACTCCAGTCGAACCCATCCGGACATGGCCTACGGGTACCATTATCCAGACGAGAGAGTGACCAAATAACAAGTGTTCCCAACGTCACTATTGTGTATACTGTTTTATTATGTTAATTGGAAACCCATGGTCGAGGAGTTCTTATCGGGTGGATGTATCCCGTGCATACCCGGGATCACGGCCTTAAACGGACCCCTGGCTGCTGAAACCAGGGCCCTCCGCTAAGAGGGGAGCACGAATCAAGTAACGGGAGCTCATGGAGCTAGTGGTAGGTAGCACTACCGTCCCCTGCAGTGGGACTAACAATATGGATCCAGTACATCACCCGATAAGATCTAATCAACCGTCAAGTCTTCCCCATATCCAAGTTATCATTATTAGCTGATATGTCCAGTCTACAATGTGACAAGAACAACTACTGTACACGATACGGGTAACATGATAACTGGACCAGAGCTCTGTTGATAGCGTAGAACAATATAACGGGAATCGGGAACAATATAACGGGAACCATATAACGGGAAACGGGAACAGTAGATGTGGAATTCCACATATCGCATATCAACAGCTCTCATGTCCAGTAACGGGAATATCCATATCAGTAACAGGAAACAATCATATAACATGAATACCGTAACATGGAACAATAATACATGTAGCATGAACGGGGATCCATCAATCATATAACACAAATACAGTAACATGGAACAATAATACATGTAAGATGAACGGTGATCCATATAACAAGAGTACAGAAACCATACATGCATGTGTAACAGTGATATGTGAACCTGAGTTGTGTGTCGAGCATCCATGTAACGATGAGAATAATAATGCGAAATGCAGTACGCCATGCAGTGGGATATCCGTGTATCAGTGGATTATTTATGTGGAGCAAGACTCCGTGTAACATATACGTGTATCACTCCTACATGTATGCACAATAGTCAGTGTCTCAGATACTACCATGTCCATTGACCTACCGTTCCCGTATAGTGATGATACCAGTGCATGAAATAACGGTGTCCAACATTCCTATCTCGTGATTGATAGTTATCTAACTGTTATATACTGCATGAATTAATAGTGTCCAATAATATGGTGAACTAGTGACCCGAGTGTTAGTGGTCCATGAACATGACCTAATAAGCATCCAGTGTCACATTCTACGTCTACTAGGTATCAGACATATTCTAAGTACGGTGTTGATTAAAGTGTTTTAATATTATCTACAGTTTATTTTACCAGTATCATGTTTTATATAAATAACGCAACCAAGTTCAATCAATAAAAAGACAATTTATAAAATAAAAACACTCATAAACTGGTCATGGGAAGGTAGCTCTCGTTCTCACGATCGCAACAGATCCAGAATTGTCCAAATCGGAGTCCGGATGCTCCCGATATCGCCCGAACGCTAAAAGGAATAAACTGGGGTTAAATATGTAAATAAATAATTTAAATGCAATTAATAAAATATCACAGAGGGTTTTCTGTAAATTTACCTTTCTTGGGTTTCGGATGCGGGTTTGGCTCATAACGGGTCGGGTCCAGATCCACAACCCAAACCCGTAACTTAATTAAATGGGTTAATGGGTTAACGGGGGTTGTTAATGGGTATTGAGTTAACCCAAAAAGGGTTACTGGGTCGGGTTCATACCCGAACCCGAACCCCAACTAGCAACAGCAGCAGCACCTTCGCTGCTGCTGCGCGCGCCCTGGGCCGGCCAGCGCCGCTGGCCGGCGGCGAGGCTGCCCGCCGGCGGCGGTTCTGGCCGCCGGCGGTGGGTCTGGCCAAGTGAAAGAGAGAGAGAGGGGGATGGAGAGAGAGAGGGAGAGAAAGAGAGAAAAGGAAAGAGGGGAAAACAGGGGAAAAAAAAGAAAAGAAAAGAAAAGAAAGGAAAAGGGAAGAAGAAGAAGGGAGGTGCGGGCTTTCGGACGGCGGCGGCGGCCGGGTGCGGCCGCGCCTGGCCGGGAACGCCGGCCACCAGTGCCGGCGGCCGTCTGGCCTCCCCGACTGCGACAGAGAGGGTGAGGAAGAGAGAGATAGAGAGAGAGAGAGGAAGGGGGTTTAATTAAGGGGAGAGAGAGAAGGCGGTGGAGATGGCGGTGGAAGAAGTCGCTGGAAAAGAGAAGAAGTGGGAAGAGAAAGAAAAGAAAAGGAAATAATTTTTATAATTAAATAATATTATTTAATTTGGTTCAAAATTTGACTATCTCCGAACAGTACCCAAAAATTACAGAAGAATATTATCCTGAGACTTAATATGAAGACGGTTTGCAGAAACTCGATCCGGCTTGCAAATTAAAAATCCCGGAATGTCTCGCCGATACGGGCGACACCGGTTTGGCCGGATTTTCGATAAATTCAGAAAAATTCCCAAAAATACCCAAATGTAGCTCATGAGATTCTAAGATATATGGTGAAAGCCGATTCTAAAAATTCTACTCCGTTTGTGAAATAAAAATCGGAAGGCCGGTAATCGGTATCGGTCGACACCGACACGGAGATTTTCCAAAATAATCCAGAAAATTTCCAGAAAATCCTGAAAAATCTCAAATATTAGAAAATGATTTTTGAAACTGAAAGCAACTCAATCAGACTACCACGGAGGTCAAATCAATTTTTGTACGTCGTATCGCGTACCGATACTGTTATACGTACACCAGGGATCAGGGGGTTACAGTTGGTCTATCACGGGGTCTAGGAACGAGATGCCAAACTTGGTTGCGCTAAAAGTGATTGAGCTCTTCTTGCATTGCAAGCAACCAATATGAGTCGCCCTCGGCTTCGAGGATGTTTTTGGGTTCAATATGGGAAATGAAAGCATAATGACCACACAAATCATGGAGTTTGGAGCGAGTAGATACCCCCTTTGATACATAACCTATGATGAGATCTTTGGGATGACTTGTAGCGTATCTCCAATCTTTTGGAAGTGGTTGAGATGGTTCCACTTTAACCTCTTGAACTTCACCATTTAGTTTTTGCTTGTCTTCTTGGGTGAGTGAGTCCTTCAAGGATACTTTCTCCATGTCTTCACCTAAAGTGTCAACCTCTGCAACATTCTTAACAAATGCATCAGATTCTTCAAACTTAACATGCGTAGATTCTTCAATTGTAAGAGATGATTTATTGAACACTCTATAAGCTTTGCTAGTATTAGAATAACCAACAAAAATTGCTTCAAAAGCCTTAGCATCAAATTTACCCAAGTTATCTTTGGTGTTCAAAACAAAACATTTGCATCCAAAAACTCTATAATACGAAACATTTAGTTTTCCTGAATAATAGATTTCAAAAGAAGTTTTGAAAGACTTTTTACTGTTCGATATATAGCATGCGGCGTTTACGACCTCGGACCATAAGTATTGAGGGAGCCCGTATTCACTAGTCATAGTTCTAGCCATTTCTTGAAGAGTCTAATTCTTCTTTCAACGACTCCATTTTGTTGTGGAGTTCTAGGACATGACAACTCATGCTTAATTTCATTTTCTTCGCAATAAGTAATAAATGATTGGTTGATGAACTCACCACCTCTATCACTTCTTATGCGCAAAATCAAAAAACTTTTTCCTTTTTCAACCCTTTTTCGAAAAACATTAAAATGCGAAAAAGCTTGATCTTTATGTTCCAAAAAGAAAATCCATGTAAAACGGGAAAAATCATCAACTAAAACAAAAACATACCGATTTTCATTTAAACTTTTAGTTTTAATAGGACCAAACAAATCTATGTGGATCAATTCTAATAGCCTAGATGTCACGATATCCTTGATTGGTTTGAAAGAGGACTTGGTTTGTTTCCCAAGTTGGCATGCATCACAAATGCGGTCCTTCTCAAACTTCAAGTAAGGAATACCCTTCACCGATTCCTTAGAATTGATTCTAGAAAGATGGTCAAAAGATACATGTCCTAATCTTCTATGCCATAACTATGAATCCTCATTAAAAACATTTAAACATTTAGTTTTGCAATCTAGATTATACATATCAATAATATAAACATTATTTTCATGAAATCCGGTGAGAATACAATCATTGGTTTTACAATAAAAAATGTTACAAGAAGATTCATCAAAAATAACTTTGAAACCACAATCACATAGTTGACTAATACTAAGTAGATTATGTTTAAGACCATCAACTAAAACAATATTTTCAATTAAAGGAGATGTACCAATCTTGATGTTACCTATACCGATGATGTTGCCTTTGGAATCATTTACGAAGGTGATAGTGCCACCTTCAACGTACCTTGATAGGGTTACAAAATTATTGATGTCCCATGTCATGTGCCTTGAGCAGCCACTATCAAGGTATCACCGCTCCCTACGTCTTGGAGTCTTAGTGTGTACCTATATCAAATAATGAAGTTGTTGACTTTGGTACCCATATTTTCTTGGGTCCTATTACGTTAGTACTTCGAACCCAAACCTGATTATTAGTACCATTTATACAATCATAACAAAATTTAGCTAGATGACTATTTCGGCCACAATAAATACATTTATAAAATCTCCCATATTTGAAAGCATGATGTGCATGATGAACATGTGGTTTATGAACATGGTGAACATGTGGTGTATGAACATGCTTGGTGTGTGTGTGAGTATGTGTAGTATGAATATGTTTCTTTGAAGCATGTCTTCTAATTTAGATTTGTTAAACTCACATTTCTTTAAAACATTTCCAAATTGTTAATTTTAGTTTTTAAGATAGAAATTTCATTTTCATCAATCTTGAAAAACTTAGCTTTATATGAAACCTCGTATGCATCAAACTCTCTTTGTGTTGATAAAAGAGTGGAAGACAAATCATCTTTTTCTTTGAAAAGAATAATAATTTTGTTTTGAAGAACTTCATTTTTCTTTTTCATTGTTTGACAATTTTTCTTTAAAAATCATAATTAACTGAAAGTTCTATAAAAGCATTTAATAAATCCTCTTGAGTTACTCCACTATTATCAAAAGATGGTTCAGAATTTATCTTGGGTTTGTTTGCCATAAAACACACGTTTGCAGTGTCCACCTCCTCTTCGGATTCACTTTCTGAATCCCAAGTGGCTTTGAGAGCTTTCTTCATAAATGGCTTCTTTTGCTTGATAGAAGAAGATATCTTGTTATGAAATCTGGACATTCGACCATGATATGTCCAGGTTTCCGACAGTTGAAGCAAATGATTTTATTTTCCTCCTTTCCTTGCCATCATCTCCTATGGTTGTATTTTTCCTTGTTGTATGCTCTTATTACATTTTTTACGAGGAGAGATAGCTCTTCATCTTCTTCTTCTTCTTCATCGTCGGAGATGACGGGAATAGACTTGAAAGTGATAGTCTTCTTCTTTTGTGTCACCATTTCTTTTCTTGCCGCTTTCTCCATCTCATGGGTCTTAAGGTTACCGATAAGACCAATGAGCTCCATCTCATCTTTATCGTTCAACTCCTTCAATGTGGTAGCTTTGAGACGGTGGAAGTATGCGAATGACCTTTCGGACCTTTTGATCATTGTTGATTTCATCACCTAGAGAAGTAAGACCATTAGTTATTTTAGTAAATTTCATAATCATATCATCAATAGACTCATTTTCATGCATTTTAAAGTTTTCATATTGGGAACGCAAGAGATCAATCTTAACTCTCTTAACTTGAAAAGTTCCTCATGAGTGACCAATAAGTGTTGCCAAATCTCATAGGCGGATTTGCAATGAATGACCCTTGTCATATCATCCTCATTCAATGCTAAAAGCAAGGTATTTTGAGCCTTTGAATTAGCCTCATATTCCTTGGAGGCAAGATCGGACCAAGTGCCCTCCTCACCGGTGGGTGCATTATAGGGTTTGGTCACCACCTTTGCAACCCAGCATCCTAGAGATTGTAAAAATACGGTCATCCTAACTTTTCATATGGGAAAGTTAAGACCATCAAACTTGGGAGGGGTCCTAATACTGTCGGCCATTTTTACTAGTAGATGAATGAAGAATTTTATATAATGATTAACAGATTAGGATCTCTCTAAGGATGTTATGCCAAAAACTAGAGACCTTGCTCTGATACCAATTGAAATTACACCTAGAGGGGGGGTGAATAGGCGTAAGGCTAATCAAATCAATATTTAACGCAAAATAAAATGAGATGATGCAAACGATCACTCAAAGCAAGATCAGAAGTCGTATACCCCGTGAAGGGTTCTGAACTTCTTCCTCATGATTCCTCTAGATAAGAGTTTAAGGTGCTCAATGCAGTCTTGTTGTAAGAATATAGATCGACAATAAATGAATGAATATAAAGTAGATAAGATAGACAAGTAAATCAATCACAAACAAAGAGATTTGTTTCGAGGTTCGAGCCACCGCTCTACGTCCCCGCCTTCACCACCGTGAAGGATTTCCAATCCAATAGAACCTTCCACTAAGGAATTACAACCACTATGGAGTACACAACTCCCCAACACACTCCTCTAGTCCAGAGGTAGCATAGCAACAATACAATAAGCACTGGGTGATCAAAAGACCACAAACTCTCTCGAGAAAGCACTTCTTTACAAAATCCCTAGAGAATAGTATATAAGATTGAATCTCAAGGTTTTGTAAGTGAAATTTAAAAATAGAAGAGAGATTTTCAGAACCAAAACTTGAAGAGAATTTCAGAGAATAAAAGCACAAAAACTGAAATAAAAACTTGTTCTCAAGTAAGCATAAAACTTTGAATCTTTTCAAATTATTGTTGTAATAAACTCAATCCTAATGACTCTTTTATATAGGTTTAAGGAAGAGCAAACTTAGAATAGTTTTACCAGCATAAAAGAGGAATAAATTGACCCTCAAAATCAACTATCCACGTTTTGTTTTTAAACATGTTTTAACAAAAACTAAAACAAAACAGTTAGAATTGCCAATCTGGCATACTAGCGGTCGACCGGCCGGTCGACCGATAGATTAAAAAATCTGACCGTTAGCACTCCCCTGTCGACCGGTCGGTCGACCACCCCGTCGACCACAACAGGGACCGGTCGACCGCCCGGTCGACCGAGAACGTTCACAACGTGCACACCCCCAATTGCCAGAACTCCGGTCGACCGTGCGGTCGACCGTTTTGGCCTATAATAGGCACGGTCGACCGACCTTGGCCAAAACATTTTTTGAAAAAACTTTTTTGAAGATATGTAAAATTTTGAAATATTTTTGATTGAATTTTGGAAGATAGGAAACATACATAGCTGCTAGATATAAGTTCAAAACTTGATAAAAAAATATTTTTAAAAAATTTGAGAACCAAAACATACTTTAGAAAAACGTACATTTTGGGGTGTGTGTGTATATTTGAGCTTCAATCATATATACTAATCTTTAACAAAAACTATTTACAAGATGAGTTTACAAGCAGGCGTCTCTTAAACTTGATGTTGAGCAGTGATTGAGCTAGAGCCTAATATCCCATGCTTGAGCCATCCATACCTATACCAACCTGAAATTCCTTCTTGAACTTCTATTAGTACCAAATAGCTTTTATATGGTTTGTTATCATCAAAACACATACCAACAAGTATTTCAAAACTCGTCCCAGTCAACCGCGGAGTTTTAAAAACTTTGGAGGGGGTTCTGTAGACTGTCTAAAATCCCTGAGAACAAGTCATCAGAGAACAGAGTCTATACTCCAAATGCGAGGCTAATCAGAACCACTCGTGCAAATTCAAAACGCAGGGCTCGAAGCCGCGTCCCCAGCTACACTATAATGCCAAGACGTAGAGCTCGAAGCCCGCATCTCAATGTCACCGCAGTGTCGAAACGTGAGGCTCGAAGCCTGCGTCCCAGCTTCACTGCAAAGCTAAGACACAGAGCTCGAAGCCCACGTCTTGCAGAGCTCGAAGCCAGCATTTTAAACGGCTAAACGCCAAAACGCGAGGTTAGAAGCCCACGTCCCAGCTTCACTGAAAAGCTAAGATGAAGAGTTCGAAGCCCGCATCCCAGCATCACCGCAGCGTCAAAACACGAGGCTCGAAGCCCGCGTCCCAGCTTCACTGCAAAGCTAAGATGTAGAGTTTGAAGCCCGCGTTCCAGCATCACCGCAGTGTCAAAACGCGAGGCTCAAAGCCCGCATCCCAGCTTCACTGCAAAGTTAAGACGAAGAGTTCAAAACCCGCTTCCCAACATTACCGCAATGTCAAAACGCGAGGCTCAAAGCCTGCGTTTCAACTGTGAAAGAGCTCAGTGTTTCAGTTTTAACTGCCCTCATTACTGGGTCAATTACTTCCCACCTAATGAGGGGAGTTAACCTCCATCGTGGAGGGTTTTTAGGGGACAATTTTACCCCTAAAACCCCTATAAATAGCTCAGCTTGCTATTGAAGAGGGGTTAGAATTTTGGCTAGTCGAACTAAGAGGAATTTGGTCAGAGAGAATTCTGAATCGAATTTGATCAAGATTTTCAACTAAAGTGCCTTGAAAAAGAGTTAAACTCTTCTACACTAGCTGAGTTCAACTTTTTGCCCAAGTCTCTTTGAGATTCCATTTGGATAGGAGCTGTGCTACTCCACCCGTGATCTAAATAGAAGATTTCCCAAAGAGCACTGACGTTCACCCGGTAAAGGAAAAACAGAATCCACTTTCCACCGCTACGCAAAGAACCTAGCCTTAAACAAAGAGGATATTTGAGCTTGAATATTTTCTCTCTCTTATAATTGAAATTTTTGAGATTATTGTAATCTTTCATTGATTTAAGAAAATTTTACGATACATATCTTTAAATTTTTTTCTGAGAAACAAGAGATGGCGACTCCGCTGGGGATAACTTTCTCTACTGATGAGCAAGTTGTGACGCAAGGTGACATCACCTTCATGGAAAAAATGGTCGAGTCACTTGTCGTGGAATTCGACCAGGCAAAGTATGAAGAGTACCTCTCTTCTGGATCTAAGAACCCTAGGCCGCGGTAATACCGCAAGGTCTCCTCGGAGATCCGACCTCAAGTCCCTTCGGAGACTTCCCCGAAGATGGCCAACGCAAAGAGTGTTATTTCTGGCCACATCACACGCAAGGCCCGTGTCAACGTCTCCCACGAGACCCATGAGGCCAACGTCATTGAAGGCCAATTTGGCCATGCACTTCCTCTTCCTCAGCCCAGGTTACCGGGGGTTCCCAATAACCCGTGAAACGTAACCGGAATGCCGAACGTCGACAAAGGCGACGCGCACATTAACAACAAATGCAAGAAGCTGGAACAACTATCTGTCCAGCAGATACAGAAAGCAAGGCTCATGCTTGCATCTCTTCTGAGTTACGTCCGACGTGCGAAGTCTGCGTTTGGAGACCAAAATGCGAAGCTCAAGAAGCTCGCGTTTCTGAGGCCTCACCTCCCAGACGCAATGTTCAGCAATGCGAGGTCTGCGCCTCTTCTCAGAGGCACGAGACCCACGTCTCTACGATAGAACGCGGGACTCATAAAGTGTGCTTGTGCTTGTTCTTACGACACGGTTTTCAATGCATGTTTGTGATTCGGATTTATCGATACACGTGTATGATAGGTCACATATATTACATATATATTGTCACATTACCATGTTTATTATCTATAAATTCTATGAATAAGTCTTATTTTTCATTATAAAGTGCAGGCCCAATGCTAAAGGAAAGGGAAGAGAAAGGAGCCCAAAAGCCCATCAAATTCTGATTTAATTCAGAATTTATTCAAAATCAGAAAATCAGGGCAGACTATGGCAAATCAGGGAGGTTGAAAACCAGTTAATTTGGTTTTATCAGAATCCAAATCGGTTAGCTTGAGAATCACGTGAAATTAGATCAGAATCAGAGCCAAACAGTAAATCCAACCAGACAAAAGGAAGCCAAATCCCACGCTAGCCAGATCTCCACCAGGATGTGGCCATTCGGCCACATCCTAGCCGCGGATCCGTAGCCAAAGCGATGGATACAAGGCCATTTGGTGGAGATAAGGGGAGCGTTTGCTCCCCTTATCTCCTCACTCCTCTCCCCTCTGGGTTTTTGCCTATAAAAGGCAGGTTTGTACTGAAAAATATAGCAAAGACGAGGATTAGAATTCTTGTTCATTTTTAGAGTTTTAGGAGTATTGTTAGATTGTTCTGAGAAGCTATATCTCATATTTACTTTTTAGTTTAGACCAGCAAAGAGAGAAGAGTGAAACTGAGTGCGTAATTCATCCTTAAAGTGACAATCAAAGGAGATTCAACTTGCTTGTTCAACTCGACTCAATTCAGTATGTCTATGTTTTATTTTCATTTTCTTGTTTGCTTTCTTTTTATCATGAGTAACTAAACCATTTCTGGGCTCACTAATCAATCTCTTCTATCTCATTTCTCTTGATTGATTTTTATGAAAGCAACTCTTTTGAATCAGAATAGTGCCTAAGTTAAACTTTGTTCTTGAAAGCACATGAGGATGTCTTTTTTTTAAACTTGGACTTTCAAAGCACAAATATTTTTAAACTATTTTTATTCCATACTTGCTTCTTCACGCTTGATGGTTTAACATTCTCTTTTTAATGATGCGTTAAGAAAAGTCTTAAGATTTAAACAAAATCATTTTATTTGTTTTGCTTTAACATCAAAAGAAACTAAAGGTTTTTGCCTGTGATAAAAGTAATGCACCAAAATGTTCTTGAGAGTAGTTGAGTAGAAGATTAGTGAGCTCAGATTTGTTTCCTATATTAAAAACAACCAAACAATTTTCAACACTTGTTAAAGATCACCTTTTCCAAAGCCATCTCTAAGTTTTCAATTTTTCTTCTAATCATTTCCTTACTCTCCATTTTCTTTTCATTATAAAAAAAACAAACACCATTCTTTGCTTTCTAAAAAAAAATCGAAAAGCTTTCATCACATTTCTCCTCGTGGACATGACCTGTTAGCCCAAAGCTAGACGATAATTCTTATCGCTTTTATTTTTACAATTAAATTTTGGCGCCGTTGCCTGGGAGGGAACGGTGTATTTGTTTTTTAACAAGTTTAGTGTCTTGTTTCAGGGATGTCAATATTTAGATTTAGCACTCAAGCTTTGCAGGAGAAGACTTGCTATTATGTGCCCCTACTCTCGAAAGTAAGAAACAGATTTCAAGAAATTGCAGCGCAAGTTTGAAAATTTGTGGACTACTAAAAACTCTTTTTTGCAGGACATACCGCTTTGCAAAAATACATTTTTGTGTATTATTCTTACTATATTTGATATTCACACTCCCTGTTTTTAATCCAACAGTAATCTGAGTGATTGTTAATTACCTAAAAATCGTTTAGACTTGCATTCTAGGCATTTGTCTAATTACGTTTCTTTTACAATTACTGTTGAAGATAGTTGGAGACAAGGTACGTATGCATAACATACAGTTAGAATACATTCTTGGGTTATATTTGCTTGTGAATGTTACTTTTTTATATCTTGCATACTCTGTACAATCAATTCTAAGGGCAAAACCCAAATCAAGATAAGGTGGGAAAGTCATTACCCTT
Source organism: Agave tequilana (assembly GCA_038442645.1). Classification (NCBI taxonomy): domain Eukaryota; kingdom Viridiplantae; phylum Streptophyta; class Magnoliopsida; order Asparagales; family Asparagaceae; genus Agave; species Agave tequilana. The sequence continues at coordinate 1,519 of JAVJIF010001179.1, read as the reverse complement.
CTTTAACCCACAAACCATCTCCAAGTACGCACAACCTAAACCTAAGTAAAATCTGATAGACGTTGGCCTCAGGGACATCTCGAACTCACTAGGAGATTATCCTAAGGGGGAAGGTGTTAGAATTTGACTCCTGCCAAATTAGTGTCTTGAAAGGGATTGAGGGGCGAAAAACCCGAAGACTGGTGGTTTGGCTTAATAAGGCCCGTCGCTTTTGCGTGGATACCTCCCACCAATCTTATCCTGACCTGACTGATTAGCTTGTGGTCGAAGTCTGCATTATACCTCCTATGGACAATCAACCAGTTAGGAGTAGTCTCGGTCAAGGTTACCTTAAACTAGGCTTGGTTGTTTTCTCTTGTTGACTATTGGTGAACTTGATTTTGATTGTGTTTGTGTATGCAAGTGTGATCAAGAGACCCTAATTCATCTAGGTTAACTAGAAACATATCACCACCCAAGTTCGAACCAAGACCAGATTCGGTTATGGCTTAACCGACATCTTTGCAGAATAGGTTCTATCCCATTAGTATCCCATTAGAACCTCACTTCCATCCTGCATCCAACTTCCATCGGTTAGTGAATACAACTTTGAGCTTAAGTCACAGTTCATCAACACACTTTCTAAGTTCCATGGCTTAGAGTCTGAAGATGCTTATTTCTTCATAAGAGAATTTGAGGAAGTATGCTTAATGATGAAAATCTCACACTTTGCAGATGATGCTATTAGGTTGAGATTTGTCCCTATCGCTCTTAAGGACTTAGCCAAGAAATGGCTCTACAGCTTAGCAGCCTGCTCTATCACATCCTGGGATGGTTTCATTAAGGTTTACTTGAAGAAATTCTATCCAATTCATAAGACCGCTCTCGTTAGGAAAAACATCATGCAGTTCAAGCAAGAACCTAGAGAACTATTTTGGAGGTACTTTGAACGCTTCAAAGACCTTCTTGTCCAATGTCCTCATCATGGAATAGAGAAATGGCGATAATGTCAAATTCTTTATAATGATTTAGACTACTCAACCAAGACCCTCTTAGAAAGCGTATGCCAAGGGGGATTCTTGCAGAAGGATGAGAATGAAGGATGGGATTTATATGAAAATCTAGCTGAAAAGACCATCCAATGGGAACCAACTAGTGAAAGCTCTAGGAATTCAAACTCCATCTCTTTAAAAGGAGGTCTCCATTCAATTGAATCATCCATAGCTAACGAGGCAAAGTTAACTAACCTAGCGAGAAGACTGGAAGCTTTAAAAACTAAGGAACCAAGTCCAGTCAATTAAGTCAGCCCAAACTAAATTCTAACTCCGGGCTGTACTTATTGTCAAGCCATGAATCATGTGTAACTTTCTAGAACCGATGAATACGGCCTTTTCAAGGTCGAACAATGATCCTTACGCACCAACGTACAATCCACCCAAATTTCTCATGGAGCCAACACAGCAATGACCACCCACGGTCGAACCATGCAAGCCACTTCCATCATTCCAATAACTCTTCCAATCATCAACCCAACTTTCCA